>CM036756.1:18122411-18687411 GCA_020796225.1 Arion vulgaris
TTGTTTGTTTTATGTGCATTTGTGTGCAACGATGATTGGTGATTTAGTGAACATAGATAAGCGTATTGTTACATGTCTGTCTTGCTTGACAACAGACATCAAACACACTGATTTTGTATATGTTCATATGTACGAGGAATGACACCATAATAGTCAGGTACTTCCAGTTATCATGTAGATAGGGAATAACAATCTCTTCAATTATCTCTCTTCATGTATCTAGTTCTCGGCTTCCACCATCTTCGTGTTCAAAGTTTCTTCAATGTTTGTTGCCAACATTTTCTCGTTGGTTCTATATTTCTTTTCCAGAAACATTTTCTTTCTTCTTCTTGTCTCTAATCTTGTTTTGTATCACAATGTCAGGATAAGAACAGATTTCTAGAACAGGCTGTTTGTGATCTTCATAAATAGTGGTTTTTTTTAACCGCCTCTGTTATTCCTGAGGTCCAGCTTTCGCTGATTTTTGCTTTGCTTACACTACATTTGAGTAACATTGCTCTTTGAGGTCTGTTGGTAATCTGCTTATGTGGCTAAACCATTTAGTTTGTTGTTTCTTAATGAAGTTCTGTATTGATGTTGTCATGTAATCTTAACTTCAAAACTAGTCTCTTCTTGATACCCCCAGCATTCTGCGTAGATGCTTCATCTCTGTCGTGACTACTTTTCTTCTATCGTTGATGTTTGCGTTCAGGTTTGGCAATGATAGCATAATCTTGGAAAAAGATTGCAGTGTACAATGCTTTTTAGTGTTCATGGTGATATGTCTACTTTTAAAAAAATTCCAGAAACAATGTCATGTAATATTGCTCTCTCTCTAAACTACAGTAACGTTTAATGTGAAGAAACTATTTCAGTTTCCGAGATATGTCATACTTTATGAACCAGTATTTCTCAGTGTTCAAGAATTGCAGGATGTTTATAGTTTCCTACTTACTTGGCGTTCTAAGATAGTTTCTATATCACTTTATTTCACAAAGATTGTTCAACCAGAGTTGTGTCGGTTATTGTTAAGACTTATTAGCTATTCAGAAATGATTCATCCCTCAGGTGTGCTGTGAGGAAGTGGCAAAATGCCAAGAAAAGTGGAAGCACCCATCCTGGTGACATCCGTCAATTGAAAATAAATATGGATGTTTCAACGCACGTTCAAAAAATGGATTAACTTGAGAAGTGGACAGAGTTTCGGGAACCAGTCAGCAATAAAACTCATTGAATCGGTTATGGCGATTGCAAAGAGTTGTATATGTTACAATGAAGATTAGGTGTGTTCCTGACTTCCAGAGCGTAGATCTTACTTGGGAGAGGATAGATGAAAACAACGGTAAGGCTCTGTATGCTCGCTATCTAGAGGAGCGTGGCCATAAATACATTGTATGGCTGCTAGAAAACGATTTAGTGAGAGTGTATGAAATTAAGGATGCAGTACGAATATTAAAAACGATTCACCTGGTCCAGATGGCGTACGGTATGTTGACATTGGTAATTGGTCTGATGATGTATTAAAGGAACTGACTGGCATCTACAACAAAAGCATGGAAAGCGCAATAATGAAGGAAGAATGGTTGCATAGCTACCTGATGCATCTACCGAAGCCTGGCAAAGACCATATACAAATGCAGAGATAATCATATAATCACCATGCAGCATATGACAGGCAAGTATTTTGAAAAAATATTCGCCAGGAAAATATTCCGCCAACTAGAGAGGTTATGTGTCCGTTTACCTACCCTTGGAGTACACCGTCCAAACAGAGACGTTACGTAAGGGAGCAACTTTGGCCAATGATGTCTATGAAGATTTTCACTCAGGCACTGAGACATGTTCTGCTGCAATTGACCTTGAAGATGCATATAATAGAGAATCTGACATATTTTAATGGTTTAGTTGACTGAACTCAATATCAACCCATTCCTCCTCACTTGGGTCTTTGTGGTTCTCTTCCAGCGAAAGTTAGTGTTTAAATGTAGCAGCTGGACTTTGACACCAACACCACTACACCCTAGTTTACAACTAAGATTCACCACTATCTCCCGTGCTGTTCAACGCCTTTACTGTGAGAATCACAATCGAGCAGATCACAGGTAGTGGGAGGACATTGCTCTATGTAGAAGATGTCTTGGTGTATCGTCATGTCAAGCATCGAGAGCAGATTGTGGAAGAACGTCAGCAGAACTCGATCGCATAAGTAGGTGGTGCGTGGAAGCAGGAGATTTGATTATAGGTGGGGCGGGAAAGCAGGAGCACTTATCAATCTCACAAAGACAGCGGTGTCATTGTTCTTTTTAAACAACCATATTGTCAATACACCAACGCAAGATGTGATTTTGTGCTCGGGGGTGGTGGAGAGGTTTCTGTCAATGAAATACCTGGGGTTACGACATGATCGAAGTCTTGCTTTTACAAAACACATGGACCACGTGATGATGAAGGCTAGGAACGGTATGACTTCGATATGGCTGCGGCAAATTGTGAGCAGCGTCATCTTTGTCTCTTATACCAGGGTCTGGGCATATCTGTGATTGAGTATGCTCTGCCGATCCACTCTCAGCAATATGCAATTGGAAATAATACAGAATGAGGCTATGCGCATCACACTTGGGTGCACTAAAACATGTTGTGCAGTGCAATGCTTTACCATCTTGATTATCCTACAATGAAAAACAGTTTTAAAAAATGCCGTGCCCGTGCATACGTTCGAGTTAATGCTGACACACAACACCCTCTGCACATGGAAATAAAGAGAAGATAAGAAAATCGGTTAAAAAAATTAAAATCTTGGATGCGTCAGGTCAAAGACTGTATTCAACAAGTGTGTTCACTTGACGACATTGAACCCGGCGAAGAATGGATACAAATGCCAACAGGGTTCAATATAGCATTTTCAGTATATATCAGAATTGATAGAGGATGGCAAGAAATCCCAGTGGTCGGTTAGGCAGAAGTTCAGACGTTAATTTCTGAGACCTCGTCTGAAGACAATATAATCATTTACACAAGATCGGTTAGTGGCTCGACACGTACGGAGCTCATGTGCTTTCACCGCTCAAGTTAGAGGGGACGTTCCAAAGGAAGACACGGGTAGTTTTGCCGTGACTATAAGCAGTCTCTCTATTCAAGTAATGGCAGTAACTAAAGCCATGGTCTGACTGGAGTCACATACTTTTATCCAAGCATGTTCTCAATATGACTCAATAAGAATACTCAGGAAGATTAAGTACAGGCGGAACAGGCTGGGCTCGAAGACAATTTTTGAAGTCACTAAATAGATCTAGGATGACACAAATCTGTTTTATTCTTCGCCAGGACATGCAGGTTTAAGCTGAAATAATCTTGCCGTTAACCTTGCATGTATGGATGCTGTAAAAAAGCGAGCGAGCAATGGACCAGTCCGATATTCTCTAAATAAAAGAGGACATGTAAATGATTCAAGTAAATGCGGTGAAGCTACAATCCTACCCAGACTGCACGAATACCAAGTCAAATGTGGTGTAGCTAGACAAGAACAACATAATGGAAGCCAAAGAAGAATAGTAAACCAACATATAATGTTGCTAGTTACCACACGCTGAGAGATATGCTGATAAGGAGATCATATTACTTATGAAGTAGTTGGTTCAATATGTAGTGATGATGATCTGACGACTAAAACTAAAATGTTGGTTTTATCTCAGGCAGTTATTATTTCTGGATGTCTCTTTTATGATCTTGCATTACTATATGTGGCTATACCGGAAGATTTAGTATAACGATTTGTATTGCAAATTATTGTCAATGGTTACAGCGTTTGCAGTAAATTGTTGTCAATTGTCGACTACCATACTGAGAGACTACCGGTCTTTCAAGTTAGAAGGATAGCGTAGAGAATGTGATTGAGCTTGTTTGTTAGTTTTCCAGGTTGGACAAACAGTACAGAGACTGGAGTGGAGGGTGTTCCTTTGTTTTTTATGTTAGAAAGGTAACACTGAGGCTGGGAGTGGATGGCTGTCTCTAGTGTTTCAGGTTAGAAGGATTAATATAAACAATTCTGTTGTTACCGAAATAAAAACAGGTTGTTTAACACAAATAACTTGAGCCTCGGACAAACAAGGGCTTTCCTGAAGACAGATGACGCATAGCAGCCAAAACAGCAAGTAGGTTAAGACGCCGATGATCATTTTTCAACCGCAGGAACTAAAATAGAGGCTTCCAAGTTGAGTTCGAAGAGAAAACTCATCGTTTGTTGGGTAGGTGTAATGTGAGGACACCACAAGAGGCAGGAAGATGTACTCAAGTAGGGAAAGAGATGCTTCAATATACGCTAATAATGTTGGCATTGTGTGAAACGAGATTTATGCTTTTGTGGAAAAATAGCTCCAGACGCGCGTAACGTTGTTCTAGTCAGGCAAAGAAAAAAGAAAGCAAAGATGATACCCATGAAGATAGTGTGACCATGATGTTGTCCAAGGAAGCAACACAAACGTTGATGGAATAGAAACCAGTGTTGGACCGCATTATCAGAGCCAGGTTTGAATCCAGGTTCCAGAAAGAAAGTATACATTATGTTTTTGTCCGAACGAACAGCGCAGCTAAAGAAAATAAAGACTGTTTCTACTCACAGTTAGAAGCAGCAGTTGACAAAGCAAATAAAAACGATTTGTTGGTTCCTATGAAAGATTTTATTGCTAAAGAGGGCAACGATAATACAGGTAGAGAAAGAGATATAAGAACTAATGATCTATGTGATATGTAAGAAAATGGTGAGCTATTTGCCGATTTATGTGCCCCCAATCATCTTCTCATCTTCTCTCGATTTATATAATAAACATAAAATGATGTTAAGAAGTCTCAGAAGAAAACAAACTCTGGAGTACGTCGAAGGGCATGCGCCTCATCACATACTTCATATAATTCTCAGATCTGCGGTTCTAACGATCACTGACAGGAAAGGTAACAGTTTTGGAATATTCATATAAGGAGAGAACTGTGAACACTAGAATGAGAGGCAGATAGGATAGAAACAAGTTATAGAAACTTTGTGATTGTTAAATAAGTTGATGTCTTGGTCATCTGCTACAAAGATTGATTATTGGTTATTGGTTACTAAACTGACGTCATTGCACTCCGGGCAGAGCCATTGGTGCTCAGTCTCCCCAACAGATATCGAAGAGTATGCATACTGATGGTTCTCGTGGTTCGCTGATTAAACATACCTCTCACTCTGCCCCTCAGGCATCCAGTTCTACTTGTACAACAGGTAACGCCAAATGCTTAAGTCGCTTAACCTATTCAACATCTATTTTAGTTAGCTACAAAGATATGTTTGTATATGTGTCTGGTGTTTATATATACGTCAGTTTACAAGTATCTTTAGTATGTTTCTCATCATTTAACAACGTGTATAATGGTATCTTGGGATTTATTTGTTTGTTCGTCTCCCAGTTAGTGCTGCCATTCTTGCACATCTCTTCATTCATTCTAATTTACAATACAATATTTCCTTTCTGTGGCATGCGTCTTCCGAGTGATGTTCATCATTTGTGTAATGTGAGTTGGGTGTGATGTAGCTTAGGCCACAGACAACACATGATGATGATGTATCAACTACTCAGAGATGTCTTGTGCACATCTTGCATTCTTTTATCAGAAGAAAACAGAGGACAAACTGGGTCAAGTCGAAACGTTTATTAATAACAAAATAAATGCAGAAAATATGTATTGTCTGTGTTTTTTTAAATAATCGTTTGAATGATCGTGTTATGATCGTGATCGTGTTATGATCGTGATCGTGTTATGATCGTGATCGGATGAAAATGCGGTATTCTAACTGTTGTACATTTACATGGGAACTATAAGGAATTATTTTCTTAAACAAATAAATACAATGATAAGTTAATAGAGTCCTGATTGACTATTGATATAAGCAGTGGCGGCTAGTCATTAAGGGCCAGAGGGGCCGGGCCCCATCACAAATAATGTGTAACATTTATTTATTATTTAATAAATAAAAATATAACCTAACCCAAAACAATGAATTTCCCGAAAATTTGTGTCTGGCCCCACCAACAAAAACGATCACGAGCCGCCACTGGATATAAGTCAATTATAGTATACATGCCAGTTCTATTCAATGTTCTATATTGAGGAGTGTTGTATTAGAACCATATTTCTCTTTGAGAAACAGCACATAATGATGATGCGATCAATACCAATGTCCCACCATCTTTAATTTTTAGTGCTTGTATGGTACCCAATTAAGTCTGGAACGACACGAGAGCCGACTGCGGTCAGAAAAAAATGTCCACATCAACTGGGGGTTTCAAACCGAGACCACCGATCTAAGAAGCATGTGCACTACACATTGTGCTACTGTGGCTATCAGTCGATATAAAGTGATAAGAAAAAAATCTTTAGCTATGAGTTAAGAAGCACACAGCAATAAGCTCAGACAAGATAAGATATAGCTAGTATTGTGAACTACGACTTGATAATAAATGTGGATAGGTTTATGAATATTGACACAAACAGCAAATAATAATAATAAAAATAAATCTAAAACTGCTGATTTGAAAATGTGAATTGCGCACAATAATAAATGAGAAAAAAACAATAACAAAATATATGAGAAATTAAAAATACAGGACATAAAATAATTCATGATGGCATGATGTGAAGTCTTTAGTCTTTGGTGTGATATGTACTTGTAGATAGTTGTGACACCGTTCAGTATATATGGGATAAACGCAGAATTTAGGAAAAGTTCACTTGTATCATTCTTTCATTGATCGAAGCTCTTTATCCATTGATGACATGCTCACCTTTGTTATCCTGTTCTTCTATCGAGTTCTGCAGTCTGTTATATTTGTTCTTGTTCACGGATGGAATCTGAGCACTGTTGAGGAACACACTGGTAAGAGGATTTGGGTTAGACACTTCGTAACGATCTTCGTTATTGTTTATGAATGGGTTATTGTCATTTTCCTTGACTTGCTCAAGGAAGATGTTTCTAGGACGATGGAGACGGTGGCGTGATAAATCTGCATTCTGGTAGACAGATGCTGCGTCAACAAGGTATGGGTCCCGCTTATGTTGACCTCTAGATTCATCGAAGTACTTGTGAATTTGAATGATTTCGTCTCGCTTGTTGTTGTTGAACAAGTCAGCATCGCTCTCGGTATCGCTGGCCTGTACCAAGATGTTGTCAAGGGGAATATCACCTGGTTCCAACAGCTTTACGAAGACTCTTCCGTTTGGGATATCGGTATCTTCTGTAAAACTCTGTGGCTCCTGGTTCAGTGCTTCTTCGCAGAAATACCTTTTGAATATTCGTCCTTCTCGCAATTCTATGAGCATGTTCTGAAGGGTGCATTGTGTAAGAGCGTCCTTCCATGTGAAACCAGCATTTGACAGACGTGATATCTCATCTTCTAACGCACTGATGTCGTTTCTTGAAAGTTGAAATGTGTTCTCCTGTTGATGCTTGAACTAAAGATGTTCTGACAGGTTCCAAAAGCAAAATCTGGGGACAAACAAAATTAGAAATAATTGAATATACACATGAATTTTCAAATAGTAATAATTGTTAATTTTGTAATTGTTAGTTTAGTAATTGTTAATTTAGTAATTGTTAATTTAGTAATTGTTAATTTAGTAATTGTTAATTTAGTAATTGTTAATTTAGTAATTGTTAATTTAGTAATTGTTAGTTTAGTAATTGTTAATTTAGTAACTGTTAGTTTAGTAATTGTTAGTTTAGTAATTGTTAGTAGTTAGTTTAGGTTTGTTTAGTAATTGTTAATTTAGTAATTGTTAATTTAGTAATTGTAATTTAGTAATTTAAGGGAATTGTTAGTTTAGTAATTGTTAGTTTAGTAATTGGTAGTTTAGTAAGATTTAGTAATTGGTAGTTTAGTATTAGTAATTGTTAGGTTTTAGTAATTGTTAGTTTAGAATTATTATTTTAGTAATTGTTAGTTTGTATGTTAGTTTAATAATTATAGTGAGAAGCGTGCGTGCGTCGCGCGGCGTGTGTGTGTGTGTGTGTGTGTGTACACACACTCGCGCGCAGTATTAAATTATCTTAGACCTGGGTCAGAGACGTAAAACTTTAAATTTTAGCTAAATGGCATTTCAGTAACACAGGGGCCGTAACCATTGAATTACTAATAGGTTTTTAGAAGTGAGATTACGACCCTTTCTCTGAGATTATGTTGATTATCTACCGTTAACTGCTATCACAACACTGTACAAGTCATGTGAACTATTGAAAACAGATTCTTCAGTGTCGATTTTTTTCCCCCATGCAGAAGCACTTGAGCTTTCAGCTCTTCGGCTCGGTGCCATGGACATCGTAACCCTTCGGTTCGGTGCAACGAACACCGTAAATCTGGAGAACCTGTGGTTTTTCTGCCAGCATGCGGAATTGATCCTGCACTCACAGAGGGCTTGTAACCCGTCGTCCAACGCGCTACGAACACGCTGGGCAGGCGGGCCTTCAGTGACGATACCGGACACTACCAGTTTCTAAATTTGCTTTCAGTCTCTTTTGAGGGCCTTAACGTGTTTAATTACGCCAAGTTTTTTCACGTTGTTTCTTGATTAATGATAGAAGAAACTAGTCACGACAGAGATGAAGTGTCTTCACAGAATGCTGGGGGTAACAAGAAGAGACCGATTGAGAAATGAAGATATCGGGAAAAAGTGGGTACAACATCAGTACTGAACTTCATCAAGAAACAACAAATTAAATGGTTCGACCACTTAAACAGATTACCAACAGACAGTGCACCTCAAAGAACAATGGTGCTCCGATACAATGGATTCAAAGCAAAAGGCGGGCCACGCAAAAGATTGACCTCAGAGATAACAGAGGCGACGAAAGACACTATTTATGAAGCACACACAAGGACACGTTCTTGAGATCTATTCTTATCCTGACGCTGTGAGGCAAAACAGGACTGGAGAAAAGATAGACAGAAAAGATTGTTTATATTTTGACAGTGTTCCTTTCATTTCCTTGACGTCCATTTATTTGGTATGTTATGTTAATATTACAATATTTATTACTCCATAAACTGGAACTTTGGAACAATATTTCAGAGGAAACTCATATAGCAGATCGCCCGAGTGGTTACCGGTGTTCAATTTGAGGTGTAAAGAATAGAACCACTGTTACCTGCCACGCTTGTCGTAAGAGACGACTAAGGGGGTTTGGGAGCGTGGGGCTAGCTACCCCACACCTTAAAAAAACACTGGACGGCTATAGAACGGAGAGCGAACCGAGTAAACGCTGGCTGAAACCGGACACATCGCCGAAGGATAAGCACCAGATCTCCAAATGGTGCTGAAGATGTGACGTAAAACACACCAATGCTAAGGCTGCATGAATCACATTTCCACATGAATAGAATTTATGGGGAGATCTGGTACATCAGTCTGGGCAGTGAAAGCGCGAAAGAGAGATATATAGCAGAAAAAGCTTGTTTTCAAAGCCTAGAAAACTCTTAACTATAATTATATTAATGTTATTACTTTAAGCCTTTAAGCGTGCTGACATTTTGAATCCCAGAATATCAGCGTAACATGGACAATAAAAGACAAATAAATAAATAATATAAATAGTAATCTGTTGTTACTACTACCGAAAAAGGGAGAAGACTGCAGTAAAACTTAAAACACGTAAAATCAAAGTACTATAGTTTTACAAAATACAGAAACAGTGACGATATACAGCAACGTTTCGACCAAAGGCTTTATAAGCAAACGATACAACATGAATGACGGATTTCGAGGAACACTACAAGTGGACGATTACATATGGAAACATTCATATGTATAGCTGATAGGTTTGAATGTTTCCATATGTAATCGTTCATTTGTAGTGTTCCTCGAAATCCGTTATTCTTGTTGTATCGTTTGCTTGATAAGGCCTGGGTCGAAACGTTGCTGTATATCGTCACTGTTTCTGTATTTTGTAAAACTATAGTACTTTGTTTTTACGTGTTTTCGCTATGTTACTACTACCAAACATAAATACTATGTATAAGACACAAGAGAGAAAGATCACAGTGTATGAAAGAGGAAGTGTTGATTACGACTATCAAGGTTACCAGCAGAGACAGAGAAGCACAGGCATTTGTGGGTCAATAGCGCTCGTGTGGTGCGGGGTTCGCAAGGGAAGCAAAGAATAGTACTACTGAGACCTACAAGGCATGCCGTAAGAGGCGACTGATGTAGGACCTAGGAAGATAACCTAGTATTGCTGTGTATTGTTATTGTTTTTGTATTTTGTAAAACTACAGTACCTTGTTATTACGTGTTTCACCATTGTTACATAGTTTTACTGCTATATCGATAATACAAATATTTAGCAACTGCTGCTATAAGTCAAAGTAAAGGAACCATTTCTCATCCCTCGATGTATTATGGATAATGCGGTTTTAGGCCCGTATTTTTTCTACTTTGAGTTATATTTGGTAATGAGTTGTTAGACCCGTATTTGGGGTCAAATGCGCAAGGAAGCGGCGCGCCAGGATTAGGGAGGTGGCTCTAATCCCCTGCTCTCACCTCCAAGTGGTGACCCTGGTAACAGACAGTCTGGCTAAGAGGGCAGGTGCCGTGGGAGAGCTACTCTGGGGCAAGTAGAGATGCAAAGGTAGCAATACTTGATGGTATCCGCTTGCAACACAGACGAACGAACTCCCAGAGTGACTATTAATGCTCGGCTCTTCCGGTCGATGGGAAAAGCTAGAACGATACATGTGGATCCTTGCGGGCGGAACTCGGAGCTCGCTCATCCTCTCTCTTGATGCACTACCATCGAGCCGATGAGGATGCCGGGTGATGAATTCCGCCAATCTGCCCGCACGATGGTCCACATAGGTCACAAGTCTAGCCCCCATCACAGAGAGGCACGAATCAAAACCATCGAAGGGACGTTGAGGCACTACTCTTGAGCCGATGAGGATGCTGAATGATGAGTTGGGCCGCACGTTGGTCCACATAGGTCAAAAGTCAAAACCATCGAAGGGACGTTGACCCGCTTGAGTGAAATTCGAGCCCTCGTATTCTCTCTCTGAGCCTACTTGAGCCGATGAGGATGCAATGATGAGTTGGCGCACGTTGGTCCACATAGGTCAAAAGTCAAAACCATCGAAGGGACGTTGACCCGCGTGCGGCGAAATTCGGAGCCCTCGTATTCTCTCTCTTGAGGCACTACTCTTGAGCCGATGAGGATGCTGAATGATGAGTTGGGCCGCACGTTGGTCCACATAGGTCAAAAGTCAAAACCATCGAAGGGACGTTGACCCGCGTGTGATGAAATTCGGAGCCCGCGCATGCTCTCTATTTATTCGCCTCTCTAGAGCCGATGAGCATGCTGGGTGCTGAGTTGAGTTGAGCATGTGGGCATCATGGGGCGAAACTCGGATTTTGCCCCTTCGAAATCGGACAGCTCAGTGGGAATAGACGGAAATGGTGAGGTAGGTATCAGGACAGAGCAAGCCCGCATACGGACGTTGCAAGGGTGGCACCACATGGGATGAAACCCGTGACCCCATCCTATGGGTAGGGGACCGGGTTGAGTCACAGAAGGTGACAGCCCAGGCAAATGTGTGCACGACATGGAAGGCACGAAAAATGTGAGCACGGAAAAAGTCAATGGTGACAGGGCATCAGTGTAGAGCTAGCATGCACGCTGGCAAAGTCATAGTGGGCCTCATCGAGGGGCAGACCGACACGACAAGAGGGTGTGCATCCCACCCACATGAGTAGAACTGGAAAGCCCAGCAGAAGCAAAACCAGTGAAAGCGCGGCAGCGGCAAGCGCGGCAGCGGCAAGCAGGGTGTGCATCCTACCCAAATGTGCAAAAGAACTGGAAAGCCCAGCAGAGGTAAGGCCAGTGCGCGTTTCCGCCAGCAGGAAACTACTGCTGCCTTGTAGTTGATTGGGGACAATCAAAGCCTAGCGGAGCAAACCGCAAATAAACCTGAACGGGCGGCAAACCAAGGTGTTCATTAAAACGACCGGTTTTGCTGGACAAATGGTGTTCATAAGCCCGGGAGGGCAGGCCGTCTAAGGGTAACTGCCCTGAAAGAAAATGGCAACCCGCTGCCTTGTGGGTTCGGCTGGGGATAACCAAAGGCTATCGGAAAGCGTACCGCAAACAAACGCTGGCTGAAATCGAACACCCAACCCAAGGATAAGCAACTGTGCTCCAATAGGTGCTGAAGGTTGGTGCACGTACATTACGTTCTGATGTTTGGCTGTTTATACATCACAATAAGAATGATAAAAACTAGTCTAGAAATAATCGCGAGAGAGAGAGAGACCCGTATTTTTTCTACTTTGAGTTATATTGGGCAATGAATTGTTAGGTCAGTAGTTTTCATACTTTGAGTTATATTGGGCAATGAGTTGTTAGGCTCGTAGTTTTCATACTTTGAGTTATATTGGTAATAAGGTTGTTACGGTAATCGTATTTTTTCATACTTTGAGTTATATTGGGTAATGAGTTGTTAGGACAGTAATTTTCATCATCATCATCATCAAGGTGCGTATCCTTTATAGGAAGTTGATCTCTTTGCAGCACATCTGAAATTCACTCTGTCTCTTGCTAATTCACCCACTTCGTCGATGGTCATGTTCATGGTTTCTTTAATATCTTGTAGCCATCTTCTTCTTGGTCTGCCTCTGCGTCCTGGGACCCTGTCCTCTAGTATTGTTCTTTCCATGCCATCGTGACGCTTGATGTGACCAAAGTATGTAATTTTTCTGTATAGTATGTTGTTTATCAGCCAATTCTCTTTAACATTTAATTCTTTCAGGACATCAGTGTTCTTTCTTTTTTCTGTCCATGGTATTCGTAGGATCTTTCTGTAGCATTTAGTTTCGAAGGACTGGATTTTCGTTCTTAATTTTGTGTAATAGTCCATGATTCACAACCATAAGTAACCACTGGGAAAATGCATGCTTTCAATATTTTTAATTTTAGTATTTTGCTGGTGCTTTGCCACATGTTCTTCATTGTGTTTAACTTCTTGATTGCTATTGCCAATCTTCTTGAGATCTCTTTGGAGCAGTCACCGTTATTGTTAATTATTGAGCCCAGATATTCGTAGCTCTCTACACATTGGAGTTCTTCATTGTTGGATGTTAGGTGTGCCTTTTGCTTTGTCAGTTGACATGATTTTTGTTTTTGTGTATTAAAATATAGATGTTGGTCTTCACTATGTTTCTTGGTCGTCATGATTAGGTTTTCCAAACCTTCTTTGCTGGTGGATAATAATACTGTATCGTTTGCGTATCTAAGATCTGGTATGCATTTGCCGCCTATAGTGAGAGGGTCGTAATTCACATAGTTGGCATAGTCTTTTACATTCCTCATGATGTTCTCCGCATATATGTTGAATAAGTATGGTGACAAAATACATCCCTGTCGTACCCCTTTTGAATCTCGAACCATTCAGCTATTTCACCTCCTATTTTAATGGTTGCCTGTTGTTCGTGGTATAGAGATTCTATGAGTTGTATTATGTGTGTTTGGAAAGTGCATGTCTTTCAATATGTTCCACATTTTCTGGTGTTGTATGTGGTCGAAAGCCTTGTTATAGTCCATGAAACATGCATGCAGGTCTATGTTGTATTCTCTGCATTTCTCGATAATGAGTCTCATGCTACAAATATGATCTCTAGTCCTCTACCTCTTCTGAAACCTGCTGGTGTTTCGTGTATTTCATCTTCTAATTTTTGTTCCATCCTCTTCATTATGATTTTTAGTAGGTTTTTGCTGGCGTGACTTATAAGGTCAATAGTTCTGTAGTTGGTGCATAGTTTCATGTTTCCCTACTTTGGAATAGGTATAAATACTGATCGTTTCCATTCCTTTGGCCAGGAGAAGCTATTCCATATCTTTGTGCACAATTTATGATATACCCGAACACTGACCTCCCCACCTGCTTGAATCAATTCCGCTGGTATATCATCGCACCCTGGTGACTTCCCTCTCTTCAGGCTTTTGATGGCCAGGCGCACTTCATCTAACATGGGCTCTGGTTCTGTCTCTTCACTTTCTGTTATTATCTTATGTGGATTTTTAGATGTGTCTTCATACATGTTTCTGCAGTACTCACGCCATCTTTCTAGTACATCTTTCTTTTCTGTTAATGTTTTGCCATTGTTATCGTTTATGACTTGTATTGATGGGCTGAAGTCACGTGTCATTATATTAATTTCATTGTACATTTCTCTCTCTTTCCCTTGTTTTCTTAATTCATCAATTTTATAGCATGAGGTGACTATGTGTTGTTTCTTGTTTTTCGGATTTCTTTCTTGACTTCTCTTGAGCAGTTTTTATATTCAGTGCTGTTTCGTTTTAACCCTGTTTGTTTTAGCTTTCTTCTTTCTTCAATTAGCTTCAGAGTTTTTTCAGTTATGTAGACCTGTTTCTTGTGTACTTTCCTGGGTATGATGTTTTGTGCGGTGGAGAGTAATATATCTCTTGCCTGTGTTGCCAGTTCGTCAGGTGTCATGTCCTCTTGAGCCACCATAAGTATGTCAAATTTGTTCTGTATTTCTATGTTGTATTCTAGTGGAATGGCATTTGTATCAAAACGTATAGGGCCAGCTGGTTTCTTTGTTGTCTTCAGTCTTAATTTAAACTCTGCCACCAGCAGTTCATGGTCGGAGTCACAGTCTGCTCCGAGTAGTGTCTTTACTGATACGGTGTTAATAATACTAATTCCTCTCTTACCGTTGTACGTTACGTAGGGTCAGCAAGTAATTTCTCCATACCACTCTATCCTGGGAAACTTGCTCCATCTCTTCCTTAGAATTGAGAGCGATATTTCTTGCTTCTCTCAGCTAAGTTCGTTTCAAGTTCTCACTAGGCGTTCTCTCTCTTTCTTGAACCCTTTGCATCCCACTTCAATGCATGCTCTGGTATTCTTTGATCATTTCTTCTCAACGTATGTCCAACATATCTCCATCTTCTTCTTCCTATAACAGTTGTTATTAGTGGTTGACCAGACATTTCTCTTTCATTACTTTTCCTGAATTTGTCGTATTTTATATTCATTGTTTTTCGCAGACATTTATTTTCAAATGCATTCAACTTGTTTTCTATATCTTTAGTAATTTTCTAACTCTCGCTGGCATATGTTTGAGTTAATACAACATTTGAATTGAAAATTCGTAATTTAGTATACCATACAACTATTATGTTGCATTCCATATTATTTGCACGGAGAAGTTGGATTCAGGATGTAACTGATGGTTTGACATCTGGTCTATAAGAGAAAGAAATTCCGGAGGACTGTTGGGGAGGCAAAGTTCTGTTCAGGACAAGTTATTTGATGATGATAACTCTACAACTTGCAGTTCCACATTTTATTTAGACCTTTAAAAGCAGCTGTTAAGCTGGTGTTTGGCCCGTAATTTGCATGCCTCAAATTATATTGGGTAATGAGTGTTTGGCCCGTAATTTTTATTCTCTGCCATTATAAAAGTCCATTATCTCATATTATCCAAACTGGCAATCGATCTGTTTGGTTTTCTAATCATTCACTCAAAATCTCGATCAAACTAAACTATTGAAGAGGATTTCTGAGAAAAATACATGACCACTTTAAGATTAACTGTTGATAACAAACCAAGAAATATGGCACAAACAAGCTCATATTCAGATAACACTGATTTTATCAGTCTAATAGAAATGAAGGAACATGACAGTATGGCGTGTGATGGAATAAGTGATTAAGTAATGAGAATAGAACAAATGTTTGAGCAGGTCCGAGACTAGTGAAAATGAATTATGGAACAAATGACAGGCAAGTATATGAAACTTCTATAAAGCATATACACCTTACAGCAAGAGAAAATATATACACCATACAGTAGTAGTAGCACTATTAGTAATAGTATTAGTAGTTATAGGAGTAGTAGTAGTAATAGTATTAGAGGTTGCAGTAGTAGTTTTGATTGTTGTAGTAGATGTAGTAGTAGCAGTGATAGTAATAGTAGTTGTAGTAGTAGTTGGGGTAATAATTGTAGTAATAGTAGTAGTGTAGTAGTAACGTAATATAGTAGTATAGTAGTAACAGTATGTGTAGTAGTAGTAGTAGGGGTGGCAGTAACATTACTAGTATATTATTAATAGCAGTCCTAGTGGCGGTGGTAGTAGTAGTAGCATTAGTATTAATAGCAGCTAGGCGGTAACTGTAGTAGTATAATAGTTTGTGCTTAGAGTCAAGTTTCAGTTCATATGGAACACAATAGTGCAACAACGAAACAAATTCGATATAGTATGTGAAACTCAATGGGAACCTATACGGCGACTTGTTTATAAGCTATAGTAAAATAGATGAATATAGAACGGGCAATGTCAATCGGACGAATCAAAGCACATCCTCAATGGCAAACTTCTCAAGAAAGTTATCCACAGATGTTGCATACGTTAGAGTGTCAAAAGATGTGTGTACTTTCAAACAAACAGATGCCACTCAAATGTTGATAATTGACTTCAACTTCAAGTAACAATACACCAACCGTCATTCACATCCGTATTATTCATATATGTTCCTTTTATACCGTTATACGTTACATATGGCATACAAGCAATCTCTCCACATCGCTCCATCCTTGGCAATTTGTTTAATCTCTTCTATGGAATTGAGTCCAATATTTTTCACCTCTTTAAGTAAAGTACGTTTCAGAGCTTTCCTATGGCGTCCTTTCTTTCTTGACCACTTGCCTTCTTTCAATATCTGCTTTGTGATTCTTTGATCATTTCTTCTCAGAGTATGTTCAAATATTCCATCTTCTCTTTCTTATAACAGTTGTCACTAGTGATTGACCAGACATTTCTTCTCAGAGTATGTTCAAATATTCCATCTTTCTTTCTTATAAGTTGTCACTAGTGATTGACCAGACATTTCTTCTCAGAGTATGTTCAACATATTTCCATCTTCTCTTTCTTATAACAGTTGTCACTAGTGATTGACAGACATTTCTTCTCAGAGTATGTCAAACATCTCCATCTTCTTCTTATAACAGTTGTCACTAGTGATTGACCAGACATTTCTTCTCAAATATCCAACATATCTCCATCTTAATTTCTTATAACAGTTGTCACTAGTGATTGACAGACATTTCTTCTCAGAGTATGTCCAACATATCTCCATCTTCTCTTTCTTATAACAGTTGTCACTAGTGATTGACCAGACATTTCTTCTCAAAGTATATCCAACATATCTCCATCTTCTCTTTCTTATAACAGTTGTCACTAGTGATTGACCAGACATTTCTCTCAGAGTATGTCACACATCTCCATCTTCTTTCTTATAACAGTTGTCACTAGTGATTGACCAGACATTTCTCTCAGGTATGTTCAACATATCTCCATCTTCTCTTCTTATAACAGTTGTCACTAGTGATTGACCAGACATTTCTTCTCAGAGTATATCCAACATATCTCCATCTTCAATTTCTTATAACAGTTGTCACTAGTGATTGACCAGACATTTCTTCTCAGAGTATGTCCAACATATCTCCATCTTCTCTTTCTTATAACAGTTGTCACTAGTGATTGACCAGACATTTCTTCTCAGAGTATATCCAACATATCTCCATCTTCTCTTTCTTATAACAGTTGTCACTAGTGATTGACCAGACATTTCTTCTAGAGATATCAAATATCTCCATCTTCAATTCTATAACAGTTGTCACTAGTGATTGACCAGACATTCTTCTCAGTATGTCACATATTCATCTTCTTTCTATCAGTTGTCATAGTGATTGACAGATTTTTCAGAGTATATCAACATATCTCCATCTTCTCTTTCTTATACAGTTGACTAGATTGACAGACATTCTTAATCAACTATCTCACTTACTTATAACATTGTCACTGTGATTGACCAGACATTTCTTCAGAGTATGTCCAAATATCTCCATCTTCTTCTTATAACAGTTGTCAAGTGATTGACAGCATTTCTTCAGTATGTCCACATCTCATCTTCTTTCTATAAAGTTTACTAGTGATTCCGACATTTCTGATTTATCACTTTCGTCATCCCATTTATCAGGCATGAGACATTATAATATCGACCATATTGCATTGATCTTAATTTATCTTGGGGGTCTTTGTGACGTAGAGGTAAGGTGCTCGCCTCTCCTTCCAGCGATACGTGTTTCACTTCTTGTCCGTGGTTCACTGGAGTCATCGTATATTTTCTAGGGGTTCCTTATCTTTGCGAAGATGAGATTGAGTTCCTAGTCCTATCGGAGATGGACGGTACTACGTAGGACCCGTGATTAAGTTGAACACTTAAAAGAACAAATGGCAGTTAGAAATCGAGAAGAGCAGGCTGGAAAGCTGCTGCTCAGCAAAATTCATTAGAAAGATTTAAAGAGATATACCTACAACATATTTTCATATCTTTTAAATTACATCAGGGACCCTCGCCGGTGCTACAGACTTCGTGCACTATCGCTGAAATCTTCCTGTGTAAGAAAGAGATTGGAGCACACTGGTTACTCACCGAAGTGCAATGATGATTGTCTATCAATCAATCATTCTTAATTTATCTATCAGTTGTTTCGCTTAAAGTACAGTTAAATAACATTCACACGTTTAAACAAAATTGCCACCATATCGTGCATGAACACTAATGACATCCCAAAGCGTTGTCCCTATTTTTTATTCTGCAAAGATACAACGAGATAATTCCAAATCAACAACACATTACATCTCCACAAAATAGTTAACCCACGGTTGCAGAAAATAAATCCATGTGCTATTGATCCGTTGCACAAAAACATAGTGTTGGCAAGTAATCTAAATGGGGGAGTTGATCAACATATTAGTTATTTATTTTTGTGTGAAATCTGTTACTCGTAAATGATCTTAGTTCACAGAGATGGAAGAATGTTGTTTAGATTATTGAATACAAAAGTAGATGAGAACATCAGCAAGGCTTGGTTGGGTAACGGTCAAATTGTCGCAAGTTATGTTTCTTTTTTTTTGTGGTTTCATTTTGTTATTGTTTGTTCCCGATCTAGAAGCACTTGAGCTTTCAGCTCTTCGGCATGGTGCCATGGACATCGTAACCCTTTGTTCAGTGCCACGAACATCGTAAATCTGGAGAACCTGTGACTTTTCTGCCAGCCGCGGAATTGAACTGCACACACTCTCGCCCTAGTGGTTACCGGAGTCAAATTTGGGGTGTAAAGAATAGAACCACTGTTTCCTACCATGCATGTCGTAAGAGGCGACTAAGGAGGTTTGGCTGAAATCGGATGCACATGTCCTAAACGTGTAGAAGTCTATGCATTTAGGGGCCTATGAAACCAATGTGCAACGTATACACGTTCTTGGCGAAATCAAACATATCACAAAGAGTGATTAAAATTGGTCTTAAAGAACGAACGCAAAGAAGAAGAAGAACCGCACCAACAGAGAGCTTGTCACCCGTCGTCCAACGCGCTACTAACTCGCTGGGCAGACAGGCTTCTTTTCATAGATAAATTACACCGACAATAACATAAACGAACCAGAAAACTTTCTTGAAGGCTATAAATGTGAAGAATTTACTTCATTGAAGAGGGTTTCTCCAAATGGCTCCATTCATGTCACATAAGTATCATGCCATCTGACGAGAGTCAAATGGTTCCATTCCACATTCATGCCATAAATCATCATGCCATCTGCACGAGAGTAATACTACAAAGCAGCCATCACAACAATGTCCATCGAAATCTGCCATCGAAAGTACAAGTGAACATGTGACTCGACTCAGGATTCAAACCCACAATCTTTCAAATCAATAGGCAAACGTCTTAACCACTTCGCCTTAGAGACACCAATAAAGATCGCCATAGCAGATTTATCATGAACGCAACATACTTCGTTATTCAGACTCCGGTCGCGCCCGTGTACTGCCGGTGCTCCCATGGGAGCAAAGAATAGTAACACTGCAACCTTCTTCTTCTTGGTTCGTCGCTACGAATTCAGGTGTATCAGCATTTAATGGTGCTTCTGACTTATTTTGCGTGAAGGCATGCTTTCTTTATTATCAGTGTGACTAGCCATACAGGCGTGCCTTCTCCGACTTCAGAGGTAGAATGTGACCTAAAAGGCATGTCGTAAGAGGCGACTGAGGTGATGGTCTTTCTCTCTCTCTCGCGATCCCAAAGGTAAGGGTCTAGGAAGTTTCCTAGTAAATAAAAAGCGTCGCAAAATCGGATGTGTTGGTATACTTTAGGCATAACTGGCACAACGTACAATCGCTCTTAGACACAGACCACTTACAAGTCACAAAGAGTGATTAAAAAGTGGTCGATATGTGGAAGAAGAAGAAGACTCCGGGCGGATGCAACAAGCTCTGAAGTTACATGTCCAGGATGTTGAAGATCGTTTTTGAACATCCTTCTACAATAGGCGCCCTTTCTTTCTCGAACCATTTGTCTTCCAATTAAATGTATGCTTTGTGATTCTTCCACCATTTATTCTCAGAAAATGTCCAACATATCCCCATCTGCTCTATTTTATAACAGTTAATACTAGTCATTGACCAGACATTTCTTTGATTTAATTATTGACCAAATAATAGAATGCCGTTGAAGGAACGACTAATATATGCCGTACAGCTGTGTCAACTAGCATTTACATCAGCATTCAGTACATGCTTCGGTAAACTATTAATATAATTTACTGCTGTGGATGCCGCAGACTCTTCTTCTCCTCCACTCTACCCCGGTTTGACGTTACTATTTCCAATACAAACAAAATGCTAGTGTCCAATACAGTCTCTACGATCCGTCTCAGGAGTTATTAAAATGTATATAAATAACACTTCGCTACCTTAAGGATCCCATCAGTGGATTTGTAATTAGTATCCAACTTCATTTCCCACAAAGAAAGATCCCGTTTGATAATGAAGTGTTTAAATTAGTGTTGATCATTTCCTAGATATTCTGCCAACTAGGAATAATGCAGTGTTTAAATTAGTGTTGACCAAATTGGTGTTGATCATTTCCTAGATATTCTGCCAACTAGGAATAATGAAGTGTTTAAATTAGTGTTGATCATTTCCTATATATTCTGCCAACTAGGAATAATGAAGTGTTTAAATTAGTGTTGATCATTTCCTAGATATTCTGCCAACTAGGAATAATGAAGTGTTTAAATTAGTGTTGATCATTTCCTAGATATTCTGCCAACTAGGAATAATGCAGTGTTTAAATTAGTGTTGATCATTTCCTAGATATTCTGCCAACTAGGAATAATGAAGTGTTTAAATTGGTGTTGATCATTTCCTATATATTCTGCCAACTAGGAATAATAGGTCAGGTCAATAGCAGCTGAACTTGATAGGATCAAGTGTAAACACAATCGTCCTTATAAACTGATACATTAGCTTGCGGTATGTTTTTAACGAGACGTAAAACCAATTTACTGGTTAGTCGGTATCATCAACAAATAGTTAGTCATGCGCAGTTAGAACCTCGCTACTCTAACAGTCATTCGGAATTTCGCTCTCTCATACGCCTTTGCAGCCGTCATGCTAAAAACATCAGTTACATGCTGAATCAATCTAGTCTTCCTCTTCTCCTATTTGCCGGGATGAATCCTTCCATACTGTTCTTCTCCAACCCTTCGTATCTCTTTATGCATGTATGTTCTCTCGCGATCACCGCCCAGACCGATGTACCAGTTTTCCCCATAAATTCAATTCATGTGGAAATCTGATTCATGCAGCCTTAGCATTGATATGTTTTACGTCCCATCTTCAGCACCATTTGGAGCTCTGGTGCTTATCCTCCGGTGATGTGTCCGGTTTCAGCCAGCGTTTACTCGGTTTGCTCTCCGTTCTGTAGTGTTTTTAACGGTATGGAGTAGCTAGCCCTACCCCAACCTCCTTAATCGCCTCTTACGACATGCGTGGCAGGTAACAGTGGTTCTATTCTTTACACCCCAATTTGGGCCCCGGTAACCACTCGGGCGATATGTATGTTCAAAATACTTCAACTTTCTCATTCTTATATGTAACATCGGCCAGTTTTCTTTGATTTTGAGTTATTTCTGGATGGATCTATTTGTTCTCTTCTCTGTCCTAAAAATATACGGAGGACTCTTCTGTAACACTTATATTCAAAAGCACATATATATTTTTCTACTGTCTTTTTAAATCTTTCACTTCGTATTTTTTTCTTATCCCCAGACGCATTCATATTACAATGTATAATGAAATAAGCCAGTATACTGACTTTGTGGCATCTCACCAAATACTGGGAGACAGTGTATCGACTCATTGGACATAGGGTTAAATGTCAGTATATCATTATAAAATAAATGCGTCTGGAAGAAAAACAAACCGATTACGAAGTGAATGTCTTATGATAACCGATTCATCTTGACGGCTTTGTAAAACATGTATAAAGTTAGTGATCAATTTCTGATATACAATAACACAGTACTCATCGATCAACTGGGTACATATATTCATATATGTATGTTTGATTACAAGGAATATTGTTGTTGTATACATTGGAATATGAGACTGTTGTTGCTCTTGGTCGAATTCTAATCTAGGAAGTCTGTTTCAGTACTGCCCATGAGGTTCTAAGTTCTTGAGTATTCTATTCTATTGTTCTTTGTCGTTTATTCTTTTATCTTCCCAATTTTATTTTCCCTCTTCAAAATTACATCGGGACCACCGCCGGTGCTACGGAGTTCATGCACTGCAGCTGAGATCTTCCTGTACAAGAAAGAGATCGGAGCACATATGGTTACTCACCGAAGCGCAATGATGATGGTACGATCGATTTAATCCAAAATAACATTATTTCTTATCGGGCGTATGACTTTTTAATTTTTTAATTTTCTATTTCCTAAAGATTATTTTACTTTCATTCTTCAACCTTCATTTGGGTTTAATCTTTGTCTCCTTTCTCTCATTAACATTTAGTTGCATTGGATTCTATCTTTGTCCATTTGTTTGCCTTAACCTTCAACTGCATTGTGTTCTGTCTGGATGAGAATAATAAATGGTAATAGTGAAAGGTTAAAGAACATGTGAAGATAATACGTTCGTCCACAACAATATAGACGATAAGCTCCTTCTCGGTTCAAATATCAATACATTGTTTTTCTATAAGACATTAATGCGAACAGAAAAACAGACAGAATGAATTTAGAATGTTTACATTTTATTTTTATGTTGATAATCTTCAAGGAAATATGAGAATTGTATTTAACTGTCTCTCTCTCTCGTTTTCTCTCTCTCTCTTCATTTCAGGATGAAATGTAGAGCTATTGTATCATTCACAGGAGACTCCAACTCTCAATAATTGGGATCCAATGTCAACGCGTGAAACATTTTAAGCATAGGAGGGTCAATATCTAAAGACAAAGACACCGACATACTCAAAGACACACTATTTCTTTATATATTATGTAATTTTTTAGAACGACGCACTCATGATAGCGTGCGAAAAGAATGTATCTCTTGATAGTTCTTCAGTCTCATACATCGTTGTGTTAAAGGTTTTCTTAATGTCATGTTTACCCGTCGTATTGTCAGCCCAGTCTATTCGTCCAGGAATAACTTCCTCTCTCACTCTCTCGCTGCCTTTTAACACTGGATGGGGCATAGGTCGTCAACCAACTTCTGCCAAGTCTTCCTATCTCTAGCTATCTCCTGTAGCTCACTTAAGCTTCTTTATATTGTTGATCTCTGCCTCCAAATCCCACCTCCATGTATTTCTCGGCCTCCACATCTTTCGCTGTCCCTGTAGGTTCCAGGAAAGGACCCTTCTTGTTATATAAACATCAGGTTTTCACAAAGTGTCCAGCGCCAGCGTCTTTTTTTTTAACCTCTTGGTTCAGAGGAATCTGTCTTATTCTCTCCATAAGTTCCTCATTTGTGACCCTATCATACCTATCTCAGTCCCTCTATTCTGCGCAGACACCAGTTGATGAATGTTTGCAATTTATGCATTATTATTTTAGTCGTTTTCCACGTTTCCTACCGATACAGAAGAACTGTTTTAACATCGGAGCGAAGTATTCTAATTTGTGTTCTAGATTTGATTTCTTTAGACTTCCATATGTTTCCCATCGCAATGAAATCTCCTTTTGCCTCCTGTATACTTATTTTGACATCTCTATCTGTTCCACCCTCTTTGTCTGCATTGCTGAGAAATCAGTTCAACAATTATAATCTCTCAAAGTTACTGTGACTTTTAATGTGACCAAAATACAGTTATCGATAGAAGGGAAGACTGCAGTAAAACTATGTAGCAATATACAGTGAAAGCCTCACTTAGTCGTGAAGTTACGAATGACAACTCTATTATCAGCTTTAACAAAACTGTTTCTTTTAGAATAAATATTTTTAATCGAACAATAGTTAAAATGACTAATGTTGAGGTGTTGAATGAGATCAAGACAGAGAAAGCTTATCATCAATATAAGAAAGAGGCAGTCATCATTTTTCGGGAATATGATGAGGAGGGGAGGTTTAGAGCGCATTGTTACAACCGGTAAAATCGAGGGTAGACGAGTCAGAGGAAGACAGAGAGAGAAAACTTTGGATAGCCTGACTTCATGGCACGTAGAGCGTCAACATCTGAGTTGATAGCAAACACCAAGGACAGTGATTTGTGGAGATCAATGATCGCCTACGCCAGCCGGCACGGCACCTAATGATGATGAGTCCATGCTTACTAGTATATACATTCATAATAATAGCGTAGTGGTTAGTGCACGTGCTTCTTAGACGTGTTGACTGAGTTCAAATTTAATAGTGAGAGCAGAGGTATTTTCCGCGACAATAGCGGATCTCATGTCGACGCAGCTTTGATTGGCTACAACCAAAGTACTGGGAAGTAAGAGCGTACTGTATGATATGTGACAATATCGGGTTAATGAAAAATACTCAACCTAACACTTTCTTGTCTAATATAACTCATAGTATGAACATATGCTTCTTTAACTTTACTGACCTATGTAGATGTATAGTTCTTTCCAGTGGAATAATCTAACAATGCACTTTTAGATATCACTATCGTATATTATAGTTTAGAACATTTACTGCTTTTATGCAAACCGACATTTTTAATGAAACGTTGCAAACATTTTGTTAACTATTTTAGTCATGTCTTTAATTTATACGAACATATTAAAAGAGATGGGTGTCTATAACAGTAGAGATAAAAAACACGACATATCAAATGTGCAAAAATGATTAATTATAAGCAACATCAAGCTGGCCGTTGGACAGCTGAGATGGGGATCGAAGCATATATGGACATGTCCAAAGTGTTATAATGATAGTTCCACATATAACTGTTATCTGATACATGCACATATGTTTATTACATAGAGTTTAATTTTGTAAAAGACAGGTAATCACAGGTAAAGTCAACTGATGAGTTTTAGAAATACAAGTTTAAAATAAATTGAATTTCCTTTAAGCGACATTTGGAGTATCAATGTCTGAGAAGAATGGTTCAAGTCAACAATATCACATAATCTTGTGAGGATCAATGTCTTTAGCAGGAAGAATGGTTTCAATGTGCAACAAATATGACATATAATGTAGTATCAATGTCTTTGCGGAAGAATGGTTTCAATTCGTGCAACAAATATGCAATTTGTGATGAAATCAATGTTTGAGAGATGGTTTCAATAACAATATCACATATAATCTTGGATCAATGTCTTAGAAAGAATGGTTTCAATTTAATAAATGACATATAATCTGTTTACTTATTTTCATTGTCTGTTTTATTTAATATAACTATAAAATTATTGTTTGTTTATGTTATCATCTACAAGAATGCATTTGACTATTGGTTGGGGAGTCGCTGGAGCCAAACGTCGACTGCAATAATAATATATGGCCTTTTTCCTCTTTACAGACGGTCAATTGGCAAGTGTTTTACTGTGACAACTTCTGAGTTTTCGCTTTTCTCTCTTGTCGTTCAGCTCATACATACGTCTCTTCTCAAAAGATTATGCACCCTTTCGCTAGTTGACTTTCCACACAACTCTGTCATCAGCTAGTCTTTCCCATGTACTGGGACCTATAGAAAAGTTTTTCATTGAGGCTTTACAGAGATCTTTATATCTGAGCAGTGGTCTGCCCTGGTGCCTCTTCCTCTCCGAAAGTTCATAGAACAACATTTGTTTTGGTATGCGACAAGTTTCCATTCTTCTCACATTCCCCAACCATCTTAGTCGTCTACTGCTGAGCATGCCCATGATGGAAGGCAGGTTTGCACCTTGATGCACGTCAGAGTTGGTTATCTTGTCGTACCACCTGATGTTCATAATCTTGCGGAGACATCGAAGGTGAAAGATGTTAAGTCTCCTCTCGTGTCTTGAGTAGGCTGTCCATGTTTCTGAGCCATACAGTAAAGAACTAATTACACAGGCTCGATATATTTGAATCTTCGTCTGCAATGTCAGTTTTGTGTTGTCCCCACGCTCGCTTTGATAGTTTGCCGAATGTAGTAGCCGCACTCCCTACACGAGCGTTGATTTCTTCGTCAAGAGAAAGGCTGGCAGTGACCATGGACCCGAGATAGCAAAATTTTTGAACTGGTGTTAGGTGGTTACCATTTAAAGTGCGTCTCTCTTTGTGCCTAGCCTGGGCAGCTGATATAGAAAATGTGTCTTGCCCATTTTGCACAAGCCCCCTCTCTACCCTACTGTTTCATCCAAAGGAAAGACAAAGTCTATACGTTTGGAATCAAGAAGGGTTTGCAGGAGATGCCAGAAGATGGCAAGGAATAATACTACAACTAATAATAATAGTAAAAGAGTGATATTAAAATTACAATTTAAACATAATATTAACATATGAAAACTTAATCTTAACTTATAATCCTGACGTTTTATTAAAAAACAATATTGTACTAACATTTAACATAGTGTGAAATATGACACTGCATATACTCGTATGTTACTAGTTGATGACATTTTGGTGTACAACTGGAACACCATCATTTATTTTTGAGTCTGTCATGCAGGATCGATTTATATTTATGATAATGTTCATTATAGATATGTTGTGCAAAAGCAAGAATATATTTTCAGTGCAGCTTTACTTTTCATTGTACATTTACACTTGCCAACCGAAGCTCAGAAATTCTCATTTCTCCAAGAACAAAATACAAAAATAATCTTCTTGCAAATTGAAGATTTATAACTCTTCATTATTATGTTTCCTTTAAACTTTACAGACATTACTTCCAATAAGAGTTACATCAACAGATGCCAACGGTTTATTGAATGAAATTACAATTGGTTCAAGGGTTTACAACGGACAAAATCTGTTAGCAAATCGAACAGTAAGAAGTTCAAGATGTTTGACCAAAAAATAATACACTGTCACTCATAGATTCAATTATCATAGGTTTCGAATTAAGAATGTAAGAAAGTGATTTCTTGTTTAAATGTTCAATCCAAATTTTTAATTTCTTTTGAATCGCGTTTATTTAAATTATGACGCCCGAGATGTCACGATTTTTTCTTTGAATTAATTTAATTTGAAAGTAATATTTGTCACGAAAGTTAAATCTTGTAGCCAAGATACGCCATCAAATCACTTGTAATATTGACTTGGAGATGATTACATAATTTCCTTTTATCGCAAAAAGAAGACTACAAAGATCAGTTTTATTTTTGTGCCAGGGCATGCAGGTGTAAGGAGGAATGAACGTGCGGATAGGCTTGCAGGTATGGCTGGTGTCCAAAGCGGACGAGCAATGGACCAGGCTGATATTATAAATTCCTTAAGGAGAGAGGGAGTGTACATGATTCACGTAATAGCGGTGAATCCACAACACTAACCAGACTGCAAGAACTCAAAGTTAAGTGTGGTGTAGCTCGACAAGAACGCTATGCTGGCAGACAAAGAAGAATTGTAAACCAACAAAGAACCGGTGTCGTTAGTTGTCACACGCTGATGGACATACTGAGGGAGAGATCGGAGCACTTATGGACTAATTTGTTCGACGTGCAGTGATGGTGATCCGACGACTAAACTAAACTAAACTAGAAAGAAGACTACAGAATGTTTTTAGTGTCTTTCCCCACTTTGCCACCTTACTTCTGTATACAGAATTACATCACAATCGATGATGGGTGGAAGATTATTTGATGTAGTTTACAATATTAGTTCCTACTTTCAGCACTTACTCGAGCTTTATCGCATAGGTGCATAAACGTACTAGAGAGAAGAGATAACAAACTGTACATCAAACATGTTAGAGAGAAGAGATAACAAACTGTACAACAAACATGTTATAGAGAAGAGATAACAAACTGTACAATAAACATGTTAGACAGAAGAGATAACAAACTGTACAATAAATATGTTAGACAGAAGAGATAACAAACTATACAATAAACATGTTAGACAGAAGAGATAAACTATACAATAAACATGTTAGACAGAAGAGATAACAAACTGTACAATAAACATGTTAGAAAGAAGAGATAACAAACTATACAATAAACATGTTAGAAAGAAGAGATAACAAACTGTACAACAAACATGTTAGAAAGAAGAGACTATACAATAAACATGTTAGACAGAAGAGATAACAAACTATACAATAAACATGTTAGACAAAAGAGATAACAAACTGTACAATAAACATGTTAGAAAGAAGAGATAAACTATACAATAAACATGTTAGACAGAAGAGATAACAAACTGCACAATAAACATGTTAGACAGAAAAGATAACAAACTGTACACCAAACATGTTAGAAAGAAGAGATAACACACTATACAATAAACATGTTAGACAGAAGAGATAACAAACTGTACAATAAACATGTTAGACAGAAGAGATAACAAACTATACAATAAACATGTTAGAAAGAAGAGATAACAAACTGTACAACACACATGTTAGACAGAAGAGATAACAAACTGTACAACAAACATGTTAGAGAGAAGAGATAACACACTGTACAACAAACATGTTAGACAGAAGAGATAACAAACTGTACAACAAACATGTTAGACAGAAGAGATAAACTATACAATAAACATATGTTAGAAAAAAGAGATAACAAACTATACAATAAACATGTTAGAAAGAAGAGATAACAAACTGTACAACAAACATGTTAGACAGAAGAGATAACAAACTGTACAACAAACATGTTAGACAGAAGAGATAAACTATACAATAAACATGTTAGACAGAAGAGATAAACTATACAATAAACATGTTAGACAGAAGAAATAACAAACTATACAATAAACATGTTAGAGAGAAGAGATAACAAACTGTACAACACACATGTTAGACAGAAGAGATAACAAACTGTACAATAAACATGTTAGAAAGAAGAGATAACAAACTATACAATAAACATGTTAGAAAGAAGAGATAACAAACTGTACAACAAACATGTTAGAAAGAAGAGATAAACTATACAATAAACATGTTAGACAGAAGAGATAACAAACTGTACAACAAACATGTTAGACAGAAGAGATAACAAACTGTACAACAAACATGTTAGACAGAAGAGATAAACTATACAATAAACATATGTTAGAAAGAAGAGATAACAAACTATACAATAAACATGTTAGAAAGAAGAGATAACAAACTGTACAACAAACATGTTAGACAGAAGAGATAACAAACTATACAATAAACATGTTAGACAGAAGAGATAACAAACTATACAATAAACATGTTAGACAGAAGAGATAACAAACTGTACAATAAACATGTTATAGAGAAGAGATAAACTATACAATAAACATGTTAGACAGAAGAGATAACAAACTGTACAATAAACATGTTATAGAGAAGAGATAACAAACTGTACAATAAACATGTTATAGAGAAGAGATAACAAACTGTACAATAAACATGTTAGACAGAACAGATAACAAAATGTACAATAAACAGGTAAACATATCGATAGATAAATAAACGTTTAGTAAACATTCAACAACAAAACACTATGTTTCAATCACAATTGTACAGTAGAGAAGCACGTACTGGAGAGCACACACAGATACAGAAGCACATCTTCATGTATATACTCCCACACACTGACATACAGAACCATTCTGACGCATGTAGGAACACGTACGTGAACAACATAAATTGATTTTTGATGAATCACCGGATGTCCACCCACAATCTCTGACGACAATTTCCTAACCGATCTATTTGTAGTTTTATGTTTGTCTCTCTCTCTGTCTCTTTCTTTTTCTCTCCCTCTCACACTATTTGTAACGCAGCTTCGGGTTTCTAACCCAAGTAAAATGACTTGTCTCGAGTCAGACAGCTTGTGACCAAATAGCAGAGCCGTGTCCAGAGATGTTTTGTCAGTAAAAGAAAAACAAATTATTGGGAAGAGCCAGAAAGAATGACAAAAAAGTTCGATGCATATCTGGCTGTACTGGCGCAGAACAATTACGCGGATGACTATAATTCTTATTATCCTATAAGTATATAATGAAATAGGCCATAGGATACACTGAAACGAACTTTACTGAGAGGCGAGAAATATTGGACTCAGTTCCATAAAAGAAATTGACCGAGTTGCCAAGAACAGAATAGAATGGTGAAATTACTTGCAGGACTTATGTAAAGTATAACGGTAGGAGAGGATACATATATATATCTATATTGAAATAGTGTACAATAATCTTTAATGGTATTTTTTTCTGTTCACCTGCATAATTATAAAACGGTGATCTTTGTAGCCCAAGTAGTTACGACGTTACCTTTCGTTGGAAATATCATGGGTTCGAATTCTGACTGCGTCGTGCTCATTACTGGCGTATTTTTAGTTCCTGGCTATTGTGGATACAGAGTTTGTGCTTTTTGCTTTATTCCCGGCATGTGGAGTGCCATTTTTGCTTTCTCCTGCATGTGGAGTGTCATTTTGCTTTCTCCGGCATGTGGAGTGCCATTTTTGCTTACTCCGGCATGTGGAGTGCCATTTTGCTTTACTCCCGGCATGTGGAGTGCCATTTTACCGAGAGGGACCGAGTCATATGTGTAAAACCCGGTGCAATGAAATCAATCCTTCGACTTTAGATTCTTTATTAGTAAACGTTTCACGTTTCTTCTCTTCATGTACAATTTCTAATAATATTACATCATACTTCCTGATGCTTTTGATTTCGATTTCCTAGAGACTAGAAGTAGGATGACTGAAATAATGGTGGCTACAAGACATTCAAGAAACCTTAGAAAGAAGAGACGGGAGAACTGGCTAGATATCAATAGGTTATCAACCAGACCGTCATGAGAACGAGTTTACGCAAAGAACATAATGAAAAACAAGAGGATTAGATTTACTTCTAGATTCCTGAAATTAAACAAACAAATTGTTTTTCTGTTTGTCAGAATTGTGTTCTTTCTTTTATACTTCTTCTTCTCTTCCACCATTTACTTTTATAGAAGTGTTGGGGAAGGGGAAAGCGTAGTGATCTTGTGTGTGCTTGTTTCAAGGCACTTTGTAAGCTGATATTAATTTTCCTAAGGCTGTTCTTGATGCCGTCGCTCCATCTTTGCGTGGTATTCCTCTTGCTTTGTACTCGTTATACTTTTTCTGTGTGGTTCTCTGTGGTAGGCGATACCAGGGCATTCTTGTCAGGTGTCCAAACCATTTAATCTGTTCTTTTTTTATGAATTGCATGACTGGTTTCACATCCAGTCTCCTTCTGATTTCTTCATTTCTAATTTTGTCTCTTATTGTCACTCCTGCAGCTCTTCTACGACACCTCATAGTCGTCGTTATAATTTTCCGCTCATTTGCTGCTGTTATTGACCATGTTTGACAATGGTAACATAGTGTTGGCCAGAAACTCGTTCTTATAAGACTTGATTTTTTCTTTCTTTATGTTTGTTAAAGACAAAAGTAGTTAGTTATGCTCCCAAGATAACATAATTATATAACGATTTATAGTCAGAAAGGACTAATAGAATTGTCAATTCATACTGCCATCTTGGAGCATATAATTAATCGTCCCTCGGGCTGTCATCGTCAATAGACTGCGTTTCCAAGTAAATAACATAGACTTCCATATAATATAAGACTTCCAATAGAGTAGAGTATTGATATATCAGAATATGAACTAGATACAGTATTAGTCTATCTGATGTAACTACATGATATATACGAGAAATATCATACGCTCCCACGCACATTCACCCTCTCTCTAGTTCTACTTACGTATATCCAGTTTTTATGATAGTTATTACAAAGCTCAGATATATTACTACACGGTTTATGGATCGGTGAAACTGTTGATATTTTACCCGGAATATTTTTTGTGCCAATTTATCGCCAAGTTTTCAATTATCAGGACCCGGATTTAAATAAATCGTGCGGATGCTCTATTTTTTGGCATTTTAGTTTTAGAAATATCGAATTAGATCTTCCTGTCATATAATATAATAGATAGTTGTGCAACAAGTTGAGAGTTTAAAGTTCAATAATTGCCTTTATTGTACCGGGTTTCATGCTGTTTCGATAACTCTCCGCAGAGATAGCACGTCATCTGCCGAGAGTGTTGTATAAAACAAGAACTTCGTTTATTCTGTAAAAATTCTAAGGATCTCCAAGACAAAAATACAATTATAAACAGAGCGTACGAATTCGAACCCACAACGTTCCGGGAAGCATAGCAAACGTATAACCGCTTTGCTCCAGAGATCGTCTATTATAATATAGAATTATAGAAAGTACATGCACATATTTGAGAGAACAAATCTCAAGAGATAACAATAGAGGAAATAAAGGTAGATCATGAACAGGTACTTGGCATCATAAACTGAAACAGTAGAGAATTCAGTCAAACAGGAAAGAGAAATATAGAGAGAGGAAAGAAAAAGATAGAGACACTAGGACAGATAGAATGGGGGAATAGGGTATGTGTGTGTATGTGTGGAGAGAGAAGAGAGAGAGAGAGAGAGAGAGAGAAACCAATGATATTAACGCAGAAAAAAACACATATATCACAGAATCAAAGAAAAATCAGTTACAACCAGTGGCGGCTCGTCATTAAGGGCCAATGGGGCCGGGCCCACCAAAAATAATGGACAGTTTGATAAAGTGTATTTATTATTTAATAAATTAGATTTAACCTAACACATCATGGTTTCCCAAAATGTGTCTGACCCCACCAACAAAAGTGATCACGAGCCGCCACTGGTTACAACTAAATTGAATATAGGCATGGACAGTTTGCAACAATTGATATAGTTAGTTTTACTTTTCCTGAATGTTTTAGATTTGAATCTGAACCCTTCTGGTTGTGTTGTCCCTGATGAAAACTGTTAAGTTTATTTTGTTGATATTGTAATTCATTATCTAAGCAAATTCACCAGTTATACATGTTTACGTCTTTATTATATATTGTCTGTATCAGTAATTTAATATGGTAGTTGGAAGTTCTCACTTCTCTGTAAAACAAGGAGGAATTCTGACAATTTCTAATTGTTTATTTCTTCAAGAAAGTATTAAATAAAATAGTGAACCAGTCAGACGACTTGCATGAAACCAAAAATGAGAACGTATCAAAAGTCAATAGGTAAAACATGTCAATCCCAAGTTTGACGTAAAAATCGAATTACAAAAGATAGTAGAGAGAAAACCAGAGTTCTTGAAGGCAACAACAACTGATATGATCCTGGAGAGGAACCATAAAGATCATCTCTGCTTTTCAGGATAGAAGTGGTGCCAGTAAGTATAGAAAATAAGTCAATGGTGTTGCTGGTTTATTAATATCGGATTGGTTTTCTTCAATCCTAAGACTTGAGTGCTAATAGAACAGAATATCGTACAACTATTGCAGACGTTTTGCTTTTTCTTTTTATGTCCAACGTGGGGGCCTTCCTTGACAACACTGTCAGGCTTTTTGTCAGTCATCAAATTTGCTATAGTCTGTCCATTAATTCGTGAGCACGTTTGAAATTGATTTTCTCGAAAACTACCTGTTGGATCTCAGTGATTTTTGCAAGCAGCCTTAGAATATCCATGACGCTAGAGAAATATTTTTTCCAAGAAAATTTGATGTAGTTTGAAATATTTCTTCTTCAGGTTATATTAAAATCAACCTCACCGGATTGTACACAATAGTAACAGATCTACGGTACACAGACACGTTGTTCTAAAAATACATTATGGTAACATTGAAATATCGTGAGTAAACAACAATTTCACGAATTCCCGTGCACCTAACCCAGTCGACTTTGAAAGCGGAAAGCACCAATGCTCACCACACCAATGCTAAAGAATGACAATCAGTAGACGGTGAACAGAAAAGAAAAATACCAAGCAGTAAAGGCCAGCGTATTATACAAACACATGCAGAAAGCAGTGAAGAAGGTCTTGTCCATGACGCTGGACTTATTTTCCAATCAAAAAGTACCGACGGTAGGGACTACCACACAGAAATGAATAGACATATTTTCAGGCACTGGATGGAGAAAGATCTACTTCCAATTCTAAACAGACCATCATGCTTGGTAATGGATAATGCATCCTATCACAACGCAGTATCAGCGGAAGACAAAGTACCAACTGCATCAAATACAAAAGATCAAATTAGGACTTAGCTTGCTAAGGAAAATGTCAGCTTCGATGATACATATTTGAAACCCGAGTTGTTGCACCTGGTGAGGATGACAAATAAGACAAAGGTGTTTCATATTGACAAAATCATTGCGGAATACGGCCACACGTCTTTGCGACTACCTCCATATCATGCTCACCTCAATCCGATAGAGCTTGTCTGGGCTAAAGTAAAATGGGCAAGTTGCCGAACAGAACAGGACGTTTAAAATGTGTGATGTTGAAGTTCTGACACGTGAGTCCTCTCAATGATAGACATGCAGTTCTGGAAGAAGTGTGTTGAACATGTGCTCCGGGAGGAAGACGAGTACTGACACCGAGATGGATTACAATTTATCCAGCCAGTAACAATTATCAACCTCATGGAATCGTCAGATTCGGGATGATACAAATCATATTTTGATTACAGACTGAGAAATAGCAACGTATACATTTCCATATCCAAATGCGTCTACCATCATACAATTTGTGGTGAAGTTAAGACACCTGGGGTCTAATGGTGACCGAAGGGGAGGACTAACTGTTGCATATTGTATCCAAGTTCACGATTGCACATAAAGGGCAACACACTTAATTACTTGACCTATCATGTTAATATGGAGACACACCTATGAATAGAATTGACATGGACAAATTCTAGGGATTACTGTAAAATCTAAAATTTGAGCCCCGTATTTGCAATTGTCATAAAAGATCAAAGGAATTCGCCGATGTGCAAAATCCGTAGCATCTATGGACTACTGGTTAGCTTTATTTTAGCGTCATGGATATTCTAAGGCTGCATGCAAAAATCACTGAGATCCAACAGGTAGTTTTCGAGAAAATCAATTTCAAACGTGCTCACGAATTAATGGACAGACTATAGTACTAGTCCCCGCCTTGGACTCTTCCCCAGTGTGTTTATAAGATCCTCCTAGCCTGGGGGCCTCACCAACGGATCTTGTTGTATTCCATATTATTGTTGGGGTTTTCTAGGCATTGTCTTGAAGTTAGTCTGCCATTGCTTTCCTTCCTGGCAGTGACGATACTGGTCCTTGACCGTAGCCATTGTCTATATTACAGAGATCATCTGTCTACCTTCCTGGCAGTGACGATACTAGTCCTTGACCGTAGCCATTGTCTATATTACAGAGATCATCTACCGTCGTGAGTTTTGAGATTATAACCATTGTCACTGTGTCGGCTGCTCCCTCATTCATCCACCACCTGATCCCATGGCTTCCACTGATAAGAAAATAAAGATCAGAATACTAAGAGCATGCATATCCCAGTGGCAACGTATGGGTGTGAAGCATGGACATTTAATAAAGCAGTGGAAAACATATATGTGCTTTCGAATATAAGTGTTATAGAAGAGTTGTACTACTTCAGAGTTGGTTATCTTGTCCTACCACCTGATGTTCATAATCGTGCGGAGACAACAAAGGTGAAATATGTTAAGTCTTCTCTCATGCCTTGAGTTGGCTGTCCATGTTTCTAACCATATAGTAAAGAGCTAATTTACACAGGCTCGATATGTTTGAATCTTCGCCTGCAATGTTAATTTTGTGTTGCCCTACGCTCTCTTTAATGAATAAACGTATACAACACCAGCAAGAAAGTGATGTTAAAAAGATGATATTGAATTTTCTAACGACATGTTACTTACCATCTGTACAAATGTACCCACTTTCACACACGTCCGAATCCAAACATCCTGTAACAATAAGTAAGAAATAAAACATAAGTCAAAATTTGGTAAGGCTGATCATGCTTCCTAATCAGACATATTAAAACAAAATTCAGAAGCACCTTAAAATCTAGAATATATATTTTAGAAGTTAATTGAGACGTTCAGATGAACACTTTGATACTGTGATTGTATCATATAGTGAGATTTGTGGTATGATAAAAACAAACAAGGAAATAGTTTGATCTGGAAATTATGGAAAATAAAATTATTCGTGATATTTATTAGTTTTAATGTCGAAGGATTGACTTTATTGCACTTGGTTTCTCCATATGGCTCAGTCCACCTAAGCATGACTTGCAAACCACCACCTGCAGAGAGTATTGCACTGGGCGCAGACACAGTAGTATGAGCAACAATTTTACGGATCACCTGATAAAAATCACATGTGAACCAAACGAAGAGGTCCGGATTCGAAACAACGACACCATACCTTTAGAATGGTAGGTAAATGGGTTGACCATTTCGCCACAGAATCCCCCAATATAGATTAAAACCAAGACGAGCTTCGTTGCTCTTTTGACAATCAAACTTGTCTTTATCTTCTACTTTGCCTGAGATACATTATTCTTGCTTACACTGATGACAATACCGCTACGACTATCTTTACTACTACTACTACTGCTACTGTTACTACTACTGCTACTGTTACTACTACTACTATCACTGCTGCTACTACTACAACTAATTTTACAACTAATACTACTACTATCACTCGTATTAATAGTACTGCTACTATTATTAGTACGTCTACTACTATTACTACTACAACTACTACTGCTGCTGCCACTGCTACTACTACTATCCCTATTATTACTGCTATTGCTGCTACAACAAAGACTACAGCTATTGCTGCCACTATTACTACAACCTTTACTACTACTTTTATTACTACTACTACTACTTCCGCTTTGATCCTTGTTAATTACGAGTAGTCTAAAAAGTCTCTGCCCTGAAGAAAGTTATTCTAAATTAGAATAACACTCTTACAAACTTTCACCATCCTATAACTAACATCTGGGACCTTAGCTGGCGCTACTGAATTCATGCACTGTTACTGTCATCAATACGTGTAAAAAAGAGATCATAGCACTCATGGCTATTCATCGAAGTTCAATGAATCGTGACGCGATCTATCAATCGATCATGATTACATGTATGCAAATAATTGCAACGTAAATAGCGCTTCTAATATTCTGTACTAGTGCTATCACTAATATACACTATCTACCACAATTAAATGTTCTAAACAACATTTTGCACTATTTATTCACGCAATTGTTAGATCTTTCGTAAAACAAAACTAATCACAATTAATGTATTATAAATAAGACTGATTATACGACAGTAATACGAGGTCTGTGATTTCTCTATCTAACCTCTCATGTTCTGCAGAATAATTCCTCTTTTGATACGTTGAGTTTCTTTCAGATCATTTTCTCTTAATCTTCCACTCGATTTTCTTGTTCCTATTTTCTGAATATTGACATATCTGTCTGACATGTTTTCTTTCCCTTTCTAATTCTTGTTTTTTGTTGCAGAAGTAAATTAGATATACAAGAAAATACTCTTTAAATATTTTTCTCGCCAGTGTGGAGCCGGGACCGGCAAGGAAGCAGATAGTAGTACCAGTGGCGGCTTGTGATCGTTTTTGTTGGTGGGACCAGACACAAATTTTCGGAAAATCATGGCTTTGGGTTAGGTTATATTTTAATTTATTAAATAATAAAGACGCGTTACACATTATTGTTTGTGGGGCCCGGCCACTCTGGCTCTTAATGACGAGCCACCACTGAGTAGTACCATTGCGACCTACAAGATATGTCGCAAGAGACGACTGATGTAGGACCTAGGGATGCTACACTAGTAAATAAAAAGCATCGCATAATTCGGATGTGCTGGCCTACTTGAAGGGGCATAACTGGCATAACGTACAATCTAGGCTCAGATCACATACAAATCACACATAGTGGTTAACAAGTGGTTGATTTAGAGCATTCGAAGAAGAAGAAAAAGAAATGTATTTCTTTGTTTTCTAAGCAGTCTAAAACTATTAATAAGAGAGACTCTATGGTGAAGTAGTTAAGAAGAAATGTATTTCTTTGTTTTCTAAGCAGTCTAAAACTATTAATAAGAGAGACTTTATGGTGAAGTAGTTAAGAAGAAATGTATTTCTTTGTTTTCTAAGCAGTCTCAAACTATTAATAAGAGAGACTCTATGGTGAAGTAGTTAAGAAGAAATGTATTTCTTTGTTTTCTAAGCAGTCTAAAACTATTAATAAGAGAGACTTTATGGTGAAGTAGTTAAGAAGAAATGTATTTCTTTGTTTTCTAAGCAGTCTAAAACTATTAATAAGAGAGACTATATGGTGAAGTAGTTAAGAAGAAATGTATTTCTTTGTTTTCTAAGCAGTCTAAAACTATTAATAAGAGAGACTCTATGGTGAAGTAGTTAAGAAGAAATGTATTTCTTTGTTTTCTAAGCAGTCTAAAACTATTAATAAGAGAGACTTATGGTGAAGTAGTTAAGAAGAAATGTATTCTTTGTTTTCTAACAGTCTCAAACTATTAATAAGAGAGCTCTATGGTGAAGTAGTTAAGAAGAAATGTATTTCTTTGTTTTCTAAGCAGTCTAAAACTATTAATAAGAGAGACTTTATGGTGAAGTAGTTAAGAAGAAATGTATTTCTTTGTTTTCTAAGCAGTCTAAAACTATTAATAAGAGAGTCTATATGGTGAAGTAGTTAAGAAGAAATGTATTTCTTTGTTTTCTAAGCAGTCTAAAACTATTAATAAGAGAGACTCTATGGTGAAGTAGTTAAGAAGAAATGTATTTCTTTGTTTTCTAAGCAGTCTCAAACTATTAATAAGAGAGACTCTATGGTGAAGTAGTTAAGAAGAAATGTATTTCTTTGTTTTCTAAGCAGTCTAAAACTATTAATAAGAGAGACTCTATGGTGAAGTAGTTAAGACGATTGCATTGCGTTCTCAAGGGTAGGTTCGAACTGATTGCGTCAGAGTTCATGGTGCAATATTTCATGAGATCTTTAGTTTGTTGCTAAAGCTAGAAGACTTTGTGCAAGAGATCTCTGCAGATGACCTACCATTTCTGACGAGCAGGACAGAGCCATGTGGGGAAACCATGGGCAATGAAGTCATCCTTCCCCTTTATGCCCAAGTCTTCTCAGTCAGTTCAACATTTCTCGGCTTGCGCCCCTTGGAGATAAATCAAAACTCCCACCCCTTCCCCCTCTTCTTTCCATATTTTCCCCGTCGAATTAGCTGTAATTTTGAAAAGCAAACAAAAAAAAAGGTTTTCAATCTGAGCTTATAACAACACTGCACTTTAAACACAATAAAATTGACAGTGAGAAATGTAAACATTAACAAATTAATTTCGAGGAAGAAATTTGGGATTACAATCAATTATGTTTTTTGATTATTTTGTACAGAAACATTTAAACTTACAGTGTTAATTTAAACTGGAATAACAAGTTAGTATGAAAATTTATTAAAACTTAACATCCACTTAATTTTTATCACGTTTCACGCCTTCCCTTATACTGTCTTAAGCCTAGTGAGGAGGCACACCTTCCAGGTAATGACCGCTGATATTTTACTATTAATAAACAAAGACAAGTCTTTTTAAAAAAGTCAATCCAGAACATAAAATATTATATTCAACCAGTTTCTCTGAATTAAAGTATTATCGATATAGGGGAAGACTACAGTAAAACTATGTAGCAATGGCGAAACACGTAATAACACAATACAGTTATTCCATATCAACCTTTTTTTTAAACCACTCTTATCTATTTTTAACTGACAAAGGGTTCTTTTACGTGTTTAATTTTAAAACAGGATCTACGCTTTATGCACACAATATGCACAAAAGTTAAATTATTTAGGTCATGTGTGATTCCTGTACTGACCTACGGTTGTGACAGTTGGAAATCAACAAAGAAAATTGATAAGAAACTGGACAGCTTTGAGAATAAATGTCTACGAAAATTATTAAAAGTAAAATGGAGTGATTTCGTTTCTAACAACACAGTGAGAGATAGAACACACCAACAACTCGTATCAAATATTATAAGGAAACGAAGGTGGAAATATTTAGGTCATGTTCTTAGATCAGACGAAAGAGAATAAATCTACAAGTCCTTATGTGGTCACCCGTTGGGAAAAGAAAACGTGGAAGACCAAAGACCACTCTTCGAAGAACAATCCAACAAGAAAGTAAACTATTGGGATGTAAAACCATACAAGATCTCCAACTGCTAGTAACATCACATCGAGATCTAAAACCTCTGCCCTATATTCCGCCTTTTCACGAAAGGAACAAACTACGCTTTTTCGTTCGTCTCTGGTGGACTAAGAACTCATTGAAATCAGGGATGTATGGAAAAATATCACGATCGGTTCACGCTATGAACGAACCGAGTACTGTTTGAGCGAGAAGCCATCAGCCTATCCCACACCACAGATAACTCCAAATGTAAATACCAGCTGGAAAACAAAATATTGACAGTACTTTGCAATTAAAGTGTATGTTCAAAAATAAAACATACGAGTCAATAAACACTACTTAATTGCCAGCATAAAACAGAAGTGTTTCAGTTACATCCGGAAATTACAAATTTACTATTTCCATATATGGAATGTTACATTTCCAGCTAAGCTGATTAAGTAAGCAATTACTGTAACAAGTTTCCAAAAATAATTCTTGCATGGAATTATGATCAAAATATTACTAAGAAAATAACTCAAAAACTCCAAATTTGCTAATAAAGTTAAAACATAAATTTGGCACGTGATTGATGAATTATTGGTTATTCTTCTTCTTTCTTTCTTCTTCTAACGCCCCATATCGACCACTTGTCAACCACTCTGTGCGATTTGTATGTGATCTGAGACTAAGAGCGATTGTACGTTGTGCCAGTTATGCGCCTACAAGTAGGCCAACACATCCAATTTCTGCCATGCGTTTTATTTACTAGGTAGCTTCCCTAGGCCCTGGATCAGTGGCCTCTTACGACATGCCTTGTAGGTCGCAGTGGTACTATTCTTTGCGTCCCATGCGTGCCCCGGCACCACACGAGCGATTATTGGTTATGAAACCGAACTTAATTAACTTCGATCAAACACATAGGAGCTTAGTCTCGTCAAGCAGTTCTTGATTGGTATGCTCATTGATAGTTTATGTGTAATGTAGATTTGACTCCTTCTTATTATGCCCGGCAGATGTCCAGTTATACTCGTGCTACTTTTCATTCCAAATTGTCTCAATCGCTGTATAGACGCCTCATCAATTGATGTTATTCTTATCTGACTAATAGCCGTTACGCTGCTGTAGTACTCTTCTTGTTGAGCAACTATAGTATGTCTCCCCTTAACCATCTCCAACATACATATAAATGTTTTGATGAAATCATGTCTTCTTTTCACCCAGCAAGTGCTTGCATTTCCAGGATTAAAACATGAGTCTAAAGACTAATGGTCGATTTCATTTGATTAGTTTTTCTTTATGACTGCGCCACTATCGTCAGAAACAGTATATCACCTACAGAGAGTGATGATCAATCCAAACTCTGTAGCTCAAGCAACGATCCTAGAGATCTTTGGAAAATGCGCATGCGAACTGAACGACGTGATCCGGACTCGAACCCACATCCTTAAGTCCACATCCTTAAGGGGAGTTGAAGATGGATAAGGGGGATATTCTTCGGTCCCCTTCGAGACTCTCTTTGATGAGGACACAATATCGATGTTGAATCGATTTAAGCAGTTTGGAGTTACCCGTTGTTCAATCGAACTGGATGCCTGAGAGGCAGAGTGAGAGGTGTGTTTAATCACGAGCCACAAGAACCATCAGTATGCATACTCTTCGATATCTGTTGAGGGAGACTGAGCACCTATGGGTCTGCCTGGAGTGGAATGACGTCAGTTTAGTAACCAATAACCAATAACCAATTAAGTCCACATTACAAACGTCTTAACCAATTCGCCAAAGATACCCCCTCCTGGATAGAATAACCCAGTATGACTAAAAATTGCAAAACATATCACTCATTCTTTGAAATATTTTAAACCTGTAGAAACATTGACAGAAAGTCGAACACTATAAATGCACACAAGTACATGTAGTCTCAACATTGATCAATATTAACAACTCAATTTCAACTATTGATTTATAATCATCGAATTGAACTATGCGACAACAATATAACAAAGATAGCACTTCACTCAATTCTATTCATGCTATAACTTTATCGTAGAATCTTAAGCTCTAGGACTCAATCTTTCTATCCTTGTCAAAGCATCTGTTCACTTGTCATGGGCAGAGAAATTGACAATTAGAGCAATGACACATAATTATGTGCAGAAAAACAGTAATTGAATTCTTGAAAAAAGCACTTTTTTAATGGTTTCATCGAATTTTGTAATTTTTCAATCAACATGAAAAATTAAAATATGTCTCAGTATTTATGTAGATATTTGTTAAAATTAATTTTGAAAGTTATTCTTTAGCACTCTTTTGTTATGAGACCGACGGTAGCACTGTAGATAGTAATGCATTCGCTTAAATACATGGGTGGTGTTGGTTCGATCCCCAGTTAAAATTTAATATAGCGACCGTAAAGCTCTATTGGATCCATCCAGTCGGGCTACAGAATAACTATGAAGACAACATTATTTTCTCTACTGTTTTAATATGTTGTGATTTTTTGATACAAATCCTAAATTGTATATATATATATAAATACCGTTTAGATAGTAACATTTAGATGATATGTACATGATGAGATTCAAATGTTATGTTTATGGTAAGGTTTGGATGTTATGTTTAAGGTACGTTTTGTATGTTATGTATATGGTAAAACTTGTATGTTATGTATATGGTAAAACTTGTATGTTATCTTCTTCTTCTCTTCCATCATTTACTTCTTTATAGAAGTGTTGGGGTGAAACTTAGTGATCTTGTGTGTGCTTGTTTTAAGGCACTTTGTAAGCTGATATTCATGTTCGTAGGGCTGTTCTTGATGCCGTCGCTCCATCTTTTGCGTGGTCTTCCTCTTGCCTTGTACTCATTATACTTTTTAGGTGTGGTTCTCTGTGGTAGGCAATACCAGGGCATTCTGGTCAGGATCCAAACCATTTAATCTGTTGTTCCTTTATGAATTGCAAGACTGGTTTCACATCCAGTCTCCTTCTGATTTCTTCATTTCTAATTTTGTTTCTTATTTTCACACCTGCAGCTCTTCTACGACACCTCATCTCTGTCGTTATGATTTTCCGCTCATTAGCTGCTGTTATTGGCCATGTTTGACACTGGTAACATAGTGTTGGCCAGAAAATCGTTCTTATGAGATTTGCTTTAGTTGTTAGCGGTATCTCTTTATGTGACAACAGTGGTGTTAACTGTCCCAGTACTTGGTTAGCTTTTGTGCAACGATTGCCGATTTTGCTATCGATACTTCCATCTGCTGTGAAAATTGCTCCTAAGTATTTGGCTTCAATTGTTTGTTTTATGTCTACGTTCTGGAGTTTTATTGTAAGGCTTTCTGGTTGTCTACTTATTGCCATTGGCTCTGTCTTTATTATATTTATTTTCATGTTGTACTCCTCACCTTTGATGTTAACTAAGCTCAAATGGTTATGGATCTTGTATGTTATGTATATGGTAATGCTTGGATGTTATATTTATGGTAAGACTTGTATGTTATGTATCCCAGTAAAATTAGGAAGTGGTCATCCTGCCAATAACACACATCATCCGGTAGCTTATCCTGGACTTCTCTGCTATAATAGTTCTTCGGAGCTTCTCAAGCATACATCTCTGCTGCTATCATACTCAAGTCATCTTTGATGTCCTGCATTCTCAACCATACATCTCTGCTGCTATCATACTCAAGTCATCTTTGATGTCCTGTATTCTCAACCATACATCTCTGCTGCTATCATACTCAAGTCATCTTTGATGTCCTGCATTCTCAACCATACATCTCTGCTGCTATCATACTCAAGTCATCTTTGATGTCCTGCATTCTCAACCATACATCTCTGCTGCTATCATACTCAAGTCATCTTTGATGTCCTGTATTCTCAACCATACATCTCTGCTGCTATCATACTCAAGTCATCTTTGATGTCCTGCATTCTCAACCATACATCTCTGCTGCTATCATACTCAAGTCATCTTTGATGTCCTGCATTCTCAACCATACATCTCTGCTGCTATCATACTCAAGTCATCTTTGATGTCCTGTATTCTCAACCATACATCTCTGCTGCTATCATACTCAAGTCATCTTTGATGTCCTGCATTCTCTTCCACGTGTTCGTCATCTTTTCTGCGCTCCAGGAATACCTCCCTTCATAAACTATTTTTTTTATATCTCCATATTTTTGTAGTCGTCCTGTGTTACTATTGGCAGCATTTTGATTTATTGAATCATCATTTTATTTTTAATGAGAGGTAACTAACAGCATCTTCCTTGACCAGCCGGTTATAATAAATTTGAAGTTGTCATTCTGCGCATTGAAACAGAACATAATTAACTCTGCAGCCACTTGCGCACACAATTCAAAAGTGACAATTCAGAAGAATACATGGGGCAGGCACCCGAGACTGTATAGCACATACTTAAAAACTGCCGCTAATATGATATACTACGACATACACACTGACCAAGGGAAACAACACTAGACAGAAAGATTCCAGGACATATGTGCGGCTATAAAGACAGTACGTTTACACATCAGACAACATTGAATATATATATATTTTTATATAATATGTAGTAGTAGAGTTAGGATGACGTCCCCAACATGCAGCAACTCTCTCCCAGATCAAAGAAAGGCCAATTAACCGGCTAAAAATTAATCGCTCAAGTGGCAAGTCTATCCGTCCCATATATCTATGGAAAGGTACCTAGTAACTAAAAGCGTTGCAAGAAATCGGATATGCTGGCCTAGACACCCGTAGGCGCATAAGTGGCACAACGCACAATCGCTCTTATGTGCATATCACATACAAATCACAAAGAGTGGTTTTAATAAGTGGTTGATATGGATAGTTTGAAGAATAAGAATATTTCAAGCGAATGAAAGAAGCGATACCCTCATACCTGTAACGCAAACACTCAGATAAAAATGACATTATTTGTCAACCGTTATTTCTCAACACCAATATTTGATAATGTCACAAAATGTCACAGACACACATAACTTTTCATGTTGCAAACATACAGTTTTATTCCCATTATTGTTTTATAGTGGTTATTAAAACCATGAATGAACTTTACATAACTCATATAAAAAGATATTTTCAGTGTTGAATATCAGACATCATAAATTTTGACTTGGAGTCATTGTGTCGTCTACAACAATTTAAATTTTAATAAAATTGAAAAATATTTAGTATAGAGTTTTAAATCGTTATCTTTCTTTGAAAACAATATATGATAAACCTTAAAAAAAATCAAGCAAGACATAAATGTCAAGTTAAAATAAAGGTAAGATCAAGCCATTTTCTTAGATGAACCAGTTAGTTTAGTTTAGCGAAAACAAATTGATCATGAGACTATTATTAAAACGCTACGCTCATTTGAAGAATCTATCTAACGCTTGATGTGATGTTATTGTTTTATATTGGTGATCTCTGCTTGTTCCAGATATAACTTCTACTCCAGTTAAGTAAACAATAAACAATCTAGTGTTTCAACAAGACGTCTAGTATCAAGCACTTGACAAGTGAAAAAATGTATCGCTCAAATGACTCCATTAGATAAGACAAGTTCTCGTACAGCGGCAAGCAGTGCAATAGAGAAATGACTTTCCTGTTCAGCGTGGTACCGCGGCAAGCAGTGCAATAGAGCAATTATCTTCCTGTTCAGCGCGGTACAGCAGGCACAGTGCAATAGAAATTATCTTCCTGTTCAGCGCGGTACCACCAGCAGGGACACAAGCCAGTTTTTTGGGAATAGAAAAGGGAGCAATAACCTTTCTTTTAGCGCGGTACAGCGGCAAACAGTGCAATAGGCAATACCTTCCTGTTCAGCGCGGTACCTCTAGAGCAGAGCTCTCCAACGTTTTCGTTATATTGGTACGTATCAGACTGATGGTTGGGGAGGCGCTGGAGCCATGTGATGATTCTTCTTCTTCTTCTTTTGTGTCCTGCTACCAGGTTGTTGTCCAGTGTCGTGGTTTTCTGTTTTTGTCTTGCGCTGTGCTCTTGGCTTGGGCGATTGTTATTTTTGCTCTTTGACATGTTTCTGCTAAACTATCTACCATATTTTTCTTGGTCTTCATCTCGCCTTCTTCCCTTATGCTCTGTTGTAGAAGACTCTGTATACTGTTTAGTTTGGGTGCATTATTATTAAGTGGCCAAACCACTTCATTCTTTGTTTCTCAATGTAATTCAAACACGGTTCTGTGTCAAATTTCTTTCTGATACTGATGTTGGTGACTCTGTCTTTTCTGGTGTTGTGTGCGTATCTTTTCCAGAGCAGCGCATTTCTACATGTGCTAATTGCAATAATGATTGAAATACTATTATTATTACCTATAACAAAAGTAGTGTTAATATAGTTGAGATGCAAACTCTTTCTTCAGTGAAGAAGCAAAGTATAAGCTTAGGAGGAAGTAGAATAGTTACAAAATAGAACAAGATGTAAAAGTGTCAAGATCGTATTCAAGGAAGTGGTACGAAACAACTAAAAAATAGTTTATTTTCTTGAAATCTCATTAATCACAAAGTCGACAGAGTATAATACGACGCCATGAATGTATGAAGCGAAAGCCATGGCGCCCGCGGACTTCTCTAGAGTATAAACTTCTCGGAGTTATTTTGTCTGTAAATTAATGTCCGTCTTCTACTCAACCTATGTTTATGCTACTACTATTATTACTGCAAAATGAAGTAACAACGTATAATGCTGTCATACTTCTAAATACTGAATATACACCTAATATAAAATAATTCCATACTGATATTTAACAGTGTGGGGCCTAGAGGACAAGAGCACAAATCTATCAGTTACAAGTGGGCTCGAATTCCTGAAAAAAGTATGAGATATTTTTCTGTCTAGAAAACAAAATAAATCCTCACTTGCACATTGCGTGACAACAGACTTAACAACGCGACCTTTCAAATCGTCAGTCTATAGAAAATAACCTAACCTGGATTATACGCTATACAACCGATTTTTTAAAATATAAGAATGGAACTTTTAGTCCATGTATCCATCACTTTTTATTCATCCCATATTGCTCTTTCAATGACACTAACTGTCACATAATTGTATACCTTCTACTGCTCAAACAATATTCGAGAATGGATAATTGCAGACCTTCTACGTCTCTAACAATACTCGACAATGGATAATTGTAATTTAGTATGTCAGCAATGTTATATATGAACTTTGCCAAGTAACATCGGTAATAACACACCAATGTCCAAAACACACAATTAAGACCAGAATTGTGTGTCATCGATTCACACAAACAAACAATAAATAACACCACCCAGAGATGGGTTAAATGTTAGCAACAGAGGATGTCCAACTTTCTTTTTATTTTCAAATCAATATGGGATAAATATTACATTGCTACTAGGCTATTTTTTTTTCCAGATTTTCCTCGTTGTAACTACATTATATTGATATTGAAAACATTAGTATGTTACACGTCGACGCAAGAAATTAACTGATTTATTAAGGGTCATATTTTCTCATCGAAGGAGAGCTGAAATTGATCTAATATGATACTGAATTCTGTCAAACTGTTCTTTCTATCTCTTAATGTTTCCCTTTCCAGATATAACACAGTTTCCCTTTACCCGTTTTCCGTTAACTTGTCCTTCCAGTATGGTTTTTAGTGGTCTCACGTCTCTTTATGTGTCCAACATATTTGATTTTGAGTGTGATTCCAATTCATTCATTTATTTTTCGTTTCAGCTCTGTTATATATTTCTCAGTTTAGTTTTACCTCTCTTAAATGTTTTTTCAGTTTAGTTTGTTTCATCTCTGTTAAATGTCTTCAATTTAGTTTTGTTTCAATTATGTTAAATGTCTTTCAGTTTAGTTTGTTTTACATATGTTAAATAAATGTCTTTCAGTGTAGTTTTGGTATACCTCTGTTAAATAAATGTCTTTCATCTTAATTTTGTTACACTTATATTAGACAGGGGACTGAGAAGAGATACTCTAAAAATAATCTGCTGAAATGTTACCCTTGTCAGCTTACAAATGCTCGAGGGTATGTAGTGTCTCTGACAGAGGTGTGATGGTATGTGGTATCTCTGTGTTGAAGTAACAAAAAGATGAAATTAATGTGCACACGTTTTTACATGAAACGTGAGCACATGTTGATATAATAGTACCAGCAAACGACAATTGACGATCTGTGTTTGTGATTCTACAACTGGTATATATAATATTGGTATTGCTGTTATTTAACAATAATATTAATCTTAATGAAGGATAAACATGGAGAATTGGTAGACAGATAAACATGTTAGTGCACAGGCTGTAGTTGTGAAGCCACAGTACAGCTGTCTGACAACAGAACAGACTATTGTGAAGTATCAACATAAAAGCAATGTAAGGCAGTGGCATGGAACAATTTGAGAAGCGGTACAGACCACACAGAACGTCTATTTTGAAAACTAAAATTTTTAAAATTATTAGTGATAAATTGCAGTCATGTGTTCCATTGGCAACGGAAAGGAACAAGGAAGATAGAGCGAAAACGAGTGAGAAAAAGAGATGAAGAGTGAGAGAAAGAGTGAGAGAAGAGAGTGAGAGAAAGAGAGTGAGAGAAAGAGAGTGAGAGAAAGACAGCGAGAGAAAGACAGCGAGAGAAAGAAAGTGATAGAAAGAGACTGAGAGAAAGAGTGAGAGAAAAAGAGAGAAAGAGAGGAAGATAAAGAGAGCGAGAGAAAGGAATATACTTCCTGAGGTAAGCAGTCTTGGTGCCTCTCACTGACCTAACTCATCACAACTCAGAAGATGGAACACTGGGTTAAATGGTTTCAGACAGTGATCGCTCTATATTCAGCTCTCTAGCAGGGATGAAACCAAAGCGTGCATGCCACAAGGGAGAATCAGTGCCGTGCCTGACATCTTGTCTGACGTCAATCAGATCAAGAAAACAATCCGCTTACTTTTCACTGGTATTATATAATTTATATCAAAGTTTACACAACTACAATGATACTGATAACAGAGTTGTGCTGTGTTATGGTGCAAAGAGGCGGCCGCATCAGGCGGAACCATAAGGGCGGGGGCCGGGGTAGGGCAGGTTTGGCATAAGCAGGGAAATCAATACACAATTGAAGGTTATTTTAAAGAAAAAAACATTTAAGGGCGGCATTTCGAAGACTTGCATCACACTGAGAAAATATACCGCACGGCGCTGACTAGTAACACGTACATTTAGGGGTCTCTATGTCTAAACATTTTCCTTGTATTCTGAGGGTCGCTGGTTCGAATCAGGACCGCGCCGTTCTGTTCAATTTTTTTAAAGATTTTCCAAAGGATTGTTGCAGAAGCTACGGAGTTCGTGCTTTGTGCAATATCCTCGGCTAGTGTGTGCTTTTTCTGCGGAAAGGGACTAAGCCGTATGGGGTAAAACTTGATGCAATGAAATCAATACTTCGACATTAGATCCTTATTTTAGACACGCACATACCATACTCATTAAAAAAGAAAATAGAACAAATGGTTATGCCCGCAGGAACTGAAAGCTGCTTATTTTCACAAGCGAAATAACAGTTGTTACGTCTACGACACCCACATAGAAATCTCACGTCCATCACCCGCTGGCAACGTATTTTATTGTCATTTAAATTCACTTAATTGAACATAATATATTTCCAGTTTCAATGAGACATTTACGCAGGGTCTACACTGCACGTCATCTTCAAGAAATATTGCGAGTAGCATACTTGTTATATGTGTTCAAAGTAGTAGATTTGTTATATGTGTACAAAGTAGCAGATTTGTTATATGTGTACACAGTAGCAGATTTGTTATATCTGTACACAGTAGCAGATTTGTTATATGTGTACAAAGTAGCAGATTTGTTATATGTGTACAAAGTAGCAGATTTGTTATATGTGTACAAAGTAGCAGATTTGTAATATGTGTACAAAGTAGCAGACTTGTGATATGTGTACAACGTAGCAGACTTTTTATGTGTGTACAGTGTAGCAGACTTATTATATGTGTAAAACGTAGCAGACTTGTGATATGTGTAAATTATAGCGCACTTGTGATATGTGTAAAGTGTAGCATACCTGCGATATGAGCAGAGCGTAGCAGGCTTGTAATATGTGTACATCGTAGCAGACTTCTGATATGTGTACAGTGTAGCAGGCTTGAGATATGTGCACAGCATATCAGTCTTAAGATATGTGCACAGTGCAGCAGGCTTGTAATATGTGCACAGTGCAGCAGGCTTGTAATATGTGCACAGTGCAGCAGGCTTGTAACATATGCACAGTGCAGCAGGCTTGTAACATGTGCACAGTGCAGCAGGCTTGTAATATGTTCACAGTGCAGCAGGCTTGTAATATGTGCACTGTGCAGCAGGCTTGTAATATGTGCACAGTGCAGCAGGCTTGTAACATGTGCACAGTGCAGCAGGCTTGTAATATGTGCACAGTGCAGCAGGCTTGTAATATGTGCACAGCTCTTCTAGACCCGACTGAGGTTTTTCATTGACAAAAAAATGTCTGTATACTTTTCGTATATTGTTTGCTACATAAGACTTGCACAAAGATTTCATTGTTGCCACTCTGTGGTCTTCCTATTAATTGTTTCTCACGTTAAACCACAATCGTTCAACTCTATGTCTAAAACTCTTCTCCATGTTTTATTTATACATTTCGGTCGCCTTTTCATACCAGCTGTCCACCGAAGATCTATCCTAGCCAATTCTCCTACTGGCATCCGACATACATGCCCAAACCATTAACATATTTGCCGTTTAAACATGATCTTCAATGATACATAACTTGTTCGTATTAAAAAGCTTTTCATTTCCTATACTATTTGTCAAAAACACTTGCACAATTCTCCTTAGATATCTATTTCTGAATGTGCGTAACTTGTGTATGAAACTGTAGGCCATTTTTTCAGCACTCACTACTGGTTAAAAAAAGTTATACTGCAGGATTATGATCAAATATAAGTCAGTACAATTATACAGTTGTTTTATGTTTGATAACACTATTTTACTCAGTGGCGGCTCGAGATCATTTTTGTTGGTGGGGCCAGATACAAATTTACGGAAAAATCATGGATTCGGTTAAGAATATATTTTAATGTATAAAATAATAAATACACGTTAACTTTTTTTTGGTGGGGCCCGGCGCCACTGGCCCTTAATGATGAGCCGCCACTGATTTTACTTCATGTTAGATTATTTTATTTCCGTGAGTTTTATTAGAGTCGTCCCTAATATCAATGAGCCGCAGTAGCGTAGTTGTTATGGAACTTGATTCTTAGGTTAATCTTCTGATTTCAATTCCACAGTGAGAATGGAATTTTGTCCTACTATAACGGCTCTCATGTCCACCAACTCTCAATTGGGTACAAATCAGTAGCACTGGGTAGTAAAGACGGCCGGCGTGATGTTGACCACATTACCCATCGTGTGCCGACAGTCAATGAAAAAGACAGGTCTAACACCGTTTTACCTTATATAACATGTGATATAAAAAGAGTTCCTTAATGTTATTACTGTTGATATTATGATTACACAATAAAATATATGGAGTAAATGTCTGGATGGGAATCATTGACCGTTACACAAGAACTAATGAAGAAAATAGAAGCTACTGAACAGAAAGTGAAACTGAACAATTTGTAGAACGTCTTGAACAAAGAAAACAATTCGTAGAACGTCTTGAACAAAGAAAACAATTCGTAGAACGTCTTGAACAAAGAAAACAATTCGTAGAACGTCTTGAACAAAGAAAACAATTTGTAGAACGTCTTGAACAAAGAAAACAATTCGTAGAACGTCTTGAACAAAGAAAACAATTCGTAGAACGTCTTGAACAAAGAAAACAATTCGTAGAACGTCTTGAACAAAGAAAACAATTTGTAGAACGTCTTGAACAAAGAAAACAATTCGTAGAACGTCTTGAACAAAGAAAACAATTCGTAGAACGTCTTGAACAAGAAACAATTCGTAGAACGTCTTGAACAAAAAAACAATTCGTAGAACGTCTTGAACAAAGAAAACAATTCGTAGAACGTCTTGAACAAAGAAAACAATTCGTAGAACATCTTGAACAAAGAAAACAATTCGTAGAACGTCTTGAACAAAGAAAACAATTCGTAGAACATCTTGAACAAAGAAAACAATTCGTAGAACGTCTTGAACAAAGAAAACAATTCGTAGAACATCTTGAACAAAGAAAACAATTCGTAGAACGTCTTGAACAAAGAAAACAATTCGTAGAACATCTTGAACAAAGAAAACAATTCATAGAACGTCTTGAAAAAAGAAGACAATTTGTAGAACGTCTTGAACATAGTGTTTAATCACAAACGCCGGGTACTCGTATGTGGGTGCATCTGCATGTGGGCGGACACGCCTGGAGACAGATAGAGGAACGGTGTCACAGTTCCTAAGAACATCGAAAATATGTGTTTTTTTATGGTCTTAGGCGACCCCTGTAAAAGGGTCGTTCGATTGCCAAAGGGGTCACGACCCACAGGTTGAGAACTACTGGTCTAGGACTTTATGCACCGATCTTCTTCTTTGCCTCCATCTCCCTCATCTGTCCAGAATCAATCATACCATCCATAATAATTTTCCTCAAAGGATAATATTTGACCAGCGTGTTCGTAGAGCGTTGGACGACGGGGGACAAGCCCCATGTGAGTGCGGTTCAATTCCGCCTGCTGACAGAAAAGCCACAGGTTCTCCAGATTTACAGTGTTCGTGGCACCGAACGGAAGGGTTACGATGTCCATGGCACCGAGCCGAAGAGCTGAAAGTTCAATTTCTTCTGAATCCAAAAACAAAATATATCAAAATATTTCATTTTTCTCGTTTTTACAATCTTTATCAATCATTTCTCTGAAATATTAATCTGCTTAAAAGAAAACATTTCTTCATTTTTCATGTCCATGATATTCTGAGTACTCATCTGCGGCACTTGTATTTAAAAGCATTAATCGATTTTTCATCTGTTTTACCAACAGTCCAACACTTGACATCATAATATTTGCTGGCATCATCTCCAGAGATTATGTTCGGTGAGTTTTTTACTTTATACAATGACTTGATTGTGTTCCAACTTATCTTTTTTCCAATAAAAACTGACTTGTTCATGTTTATTAGTATCATCAACGTGCCTCTAAGATCGGCTTCTGTCAACATGTACTCATTAGCTTTATTTAACTACCCATGGGAAATATGAACTTTGTTTTGTAAAACTCTATCTCGTTCTCCAATCAGAATTGATAAATGTCGGTTTGTGTTTTTGAATGACGGTCAACGTTTCCACATGTCATTCGATCTGTCACTGACGACGTAAGGGAACGATTCCGATCCTGTTATCGATTATCAAACACGATGCACTCCAGCTAGTGTTTATCAAACACAAAGTACATATCAGAAATATTGCTAACGGGGAAGGTGGAGGAGTGTTGAAAGAAATGTGGGGGGAGGGGGATAGTGCAGCATACTAGTTCAACAACAAAAAATGTAACCGTCTTAGTCAATCGGAGAGAATCGATTCCCTTTACATTATTCTAGGATCTAAGTTCAGATGCAATTTATTTTCTAGCACTTCCTGAGATTCGATTCCAAAGCCTTTTTAAAGCTAGTTTAGTGTGAGCAAGATGGTTTTGTTTTGCAGTATGTTGAATAATTTCCAGTTTGTAGTCCCATATGCTGAGTAATTTCTAGTTTTAGTCCAATATGTTGAATATAGTTTCCAGTTTGTGAATCCAATATGCTAAGTAATTTTTTCAGTTTGTAGTCCAATATGCCGGAGAGTAATTTCAGTTTTAGTCGATATGTAGTTTTCAGTTTGTCGAATATGCTGAGTAATTTCCAGTTTTTAGTGGAATATGCTAATTTCCAGTTTGTAGTCCAATATGTTGAATAATTTCCAGTTTGTAGTCCAATATGTTGAATAATTTCCAGTTTGTAGTCCAATATGCTGAGTAATTTCCAGTTTTTAGTCGAATATGTTGAGTAATTTCCAGTTTTTAGTCGAATATGCTGAGTAATTTCCAGTTTGTAGTTCAATATGCTGAGTAATTTCTAGTTTGTAGTATTTCTCTTGGACATACTCAGTTCTAACTGCCTTCCCTATAGCCAATCAGATGGGACTCTCAATATAACTCAGTAAATATGCTACAGAGTGAGACTTGTGTTAGCAAAATATAAGTCAGTAAATATGCTACAGAGTGAAACTTGTGTTAGCAAAATATAACTCAGTAAATATGCTACAGAGTGAGACTTGTGTTAGCAAAATATAACTCAGTAAATATGCTACAGAGTGAGACTTGTGTTAGCAAAATATAACTCAGTAAATATGCTACAGAGTGAGACTTGTGTTAGCAAAATATAACTCAGTAAATATGCTACAGAGTGAGACTTGTGTTAGCAAAATATAACTCAGTAAATATGCTACAGAGTGAGACTTGTGTTAGCAAAATATAACTCAGTAAATATGCTACAGAGTGAGACTTGTGTTAGCAAAATATAACTCAGTAAATATGCTACAGAGTGAGACTTGTGTTACAATATAACTCAGTAAATATGCTACAGAGTGAGACTTGTGTTAGCAAAATATAACTCAGTAAATATGCTACAGAGTGAGACTTGTGTTAGCAAAATATAACTCAGTAAATATGCTACAGAGTGAGACTTGTGTTAGCAAAATATAACCAGTAACGTCTGGCCGAATAGATTAGTGGGCGGCTCCCATTCGGAAACCATGTTTCAATCCCCGGTAAGGTCAAGGAGTTTTGTGTGTGTCGAGGGATTAAAGAAGAAATCTTAATCTGAACAGTTTCGCAACGACTGCACTAGCCATAATCCCCTTAAATATCTCAGACTTATGTCCTCCACGTCCTACGCGCCCTAAAAGTGGTATTACCATAAAGAGAAAAAAAAACAACTCTACAGATGTGTGGTATATTAAACAATATTTTTCCAGGTTGATAGCTAGAACTATCATCACTGCACTTCTATGAATAACCATGTGTGCTCCAATCTCTTGGAGCAACAGTGCACGAATCCGTACCACCCATTAGGGTCCCCTATGTAACTTTGAAGATAATTTATTTCTGAAAATTATCCTGGTCGTCGTTTCACCTGCGGAAAAAAACCCGAGTACCTTAAGAATGAGAGGCAATCTCTTTACCTCATCGTCACAGAGATCCTATAGTTATCGCAGTTGGAATAGGGCTAGCAAGTCAACTCTATAAAAGTGCTTTGGTACAGAAACTGCAATCAATTACTGAAGGAGTGTTTGGAAGGAATGTCAGTAGTACGTTCCGTTAGGTGGTGGGTTAAGCCTCTATGTGGCCGAGGCACGCCCTTTCAACCTAAAACCACGTTTCGTTAGGAACGCTGCAGTTCTATATTTCATTGAGAACGGAAGGGAATAACAAGAAAAATACCTTCTTCTATGAAGTGCTGGATAAGTACTTCTATAATGTATTTTAATACCCAGGAGGCTCTACTTATCTTGGCAAGAAGTGCCAAGTCATGAAGTGTGAAGATTTCTACTTTACTCGTCTCTCCAGTCAAGCAAGAAGAAACGTATTACATCTAATTATGTCAGTGCGGGAGAATTGGCACTCAATGGTGCAAGAAGCACATTGCTCCAAGTTTTATTTGTCCTGAGGAGTTGGCATGTTGATTTGATTATTTCTTTGCTGTTGTTTGTGCTAGCGGAAAGTCTTGAGAATTTGTGTAACCGCCAAGAATAGGAAAACGATGATAGAGAAATTATAAGAGAAAAAATAAAAGGAAGAGAAAAATAACGGAGATGCTATATAATTAATGATGGAAATTATGGGAGACAATGAGGACATTAGAGAGCAATAACAATAGAGATGGGATGTAAATAATGAGACACATAATGGAAAATAATGAAGGTATGAGAACAATTATTTTTTTTTCGATCCAGAAGCACTTGAACTTTCAGCTCTTCGGCTCGGTGAAATGGACATTGCAACCCTTCGGTTAGGTGCAACAAACATCGTAAATCTGGAGAACCTGTGGCTTTTCTGCCAGCCAGCGGAATTGAACCGCACTCACAGGGGGCTTGTCACCCGTCGTCCAACGCGCTACGAACACACTGTGCAGGCGTGTCTATGAAAACAATATCAATAGAGATGTTATGTGAATATTAGTCAAATTATGGGAGATAATAAAGGTATGGCAATAATAATAAATATTTCATGTAAAAATTAGTCAAATTATGGTTATTGGTTACTGAACTGATGTTGTCGCACTCCGGGCACACCCATAGGTGCTAATTCCCCCCCAACAGATATCAAAGAGTATGCATACTGATGGTTCCCTTGGCTCGCTGATTAAACACGCCTCTCACTCTGCCCCTCAGGCTTCCAGTTTTACTTGTACAACGGGTAACTCCAAACTGTTTAAATCGCTGGATCGATTCATTTTATGGGGGAACAATGAAGGTATGAGGGAAATATAATGGAGATGTCAGGCAGATAAGGAGAACATTTAGGGGAGATACATTTAAAATGTAGAGAAATGTCTTGCAGGTCATATGTACCGTTTAATGATTTAAAAAAAAAAATCCGATCCAGAAGCACTTGAGCTTTTCAGCTCTTCGGCTCGGTGCCATGGACATTGTAACCCTTCGGTTCGGTGCCACGAACACCGTAAATCTGGGGAATCTGTGACTTTTTCTGCCATCCCGCATCTGTTATTGATATTTCATTATAAGGTAATAAGACGCAGACAGAATCTTGGAACGTTTATAGTTTAATAGAAATAAATTTGTAATCGTAATAAATTTCACAAAAACAAACTGTCGTTTACTACCTGTAATACCGCTCTTTGTGCAGGACAGGGTGGGGGAAGAGTGGGTTATGAGACTGTGGAATTTAATGGCGGCATTGCTGGTGCAATCGCCACGAAACTGTTCAGGTTGTGATGTTTTTTATGCCCTCGACATAAAAAACTCATTGACCTTGCCGTGAATTGAATCCGGGTCTCCCGCATAGGAGCCACAGTCTAATCCATTCGACCAGACGCCATTCTGTCAGACGCCATTCTGCCAGACGCCATTCTGTCAGACGGCCATTGGGCCAATCTCGTTAAACAAATGCTAGAAATTCATGTGAAAATCATTGAAAATATATACAATAAATAAGCAACACAATAGAAAATTCAGAAAGAGACGATGCTAAATGGAACTCTGACTTGCTCTAGCAGAAGTAGTAGTATTGTCGCCAGAAAAGTACATATTAGTTAACTAGGCTAACTAGGCATCCCAAAAATCTATTATTATCCGATACTGTCTAACACAACACTAAAATGTCTAAAGGATAAGAATACTTCACTGCCCCTGGTTTCCCAATATGGCCCCGTCCCTGTCGGCATGAGAATGGCACGCCATCTGCCAAGAGTGTTACACAAAACACAAACTCCGTAGCAACAGCAACAATTTTAGGGATCTCATGAAAATATTCAACATATGACTCGATCTGGATTCGAACCTTCAACTTTCAGAACGACAGACAAACGTCTTTCACACTTTGCAATAGAGACCCCATACACATCATTTTCGCTTTGAAGCAGCAAGCATCTAGTATATCTACATATAATAGTACATAATGTAAATAATGAGACACATTATGGCTGGCAGGAATGTCAAACTACATTCAGTAGTTTGACATTGTTGAATATTGACCATGGGGAAGAATGGATACCGATGCCTCCAATATACTGGGACACTTTTTCAACCATCATTAAATTTGACAAAGGTTGCAGAGAAGGAAATCCCGTGGCGTTGAGTGCAGACGTCAAAGCCATTATCGATGAAAACTGCAATGCAGACGACATTGTGATTTACACGGATGGATCGGTAGTTCGTCACGAAAAGTCTGCATGGGCCTTCTCTGCAAGCTCATGTGGCAGAATGGTCAATGAAGCCAGTGGTGCATTTAGTATGACAACAAGCAGCATGACAATGGAGGTACTGGCGGTGACCAATGCACTACTCTGACTAGAGTCACAAAACTACACTCATGCGTGCATTCTGAGTGACTCATTGAGTATGATCCGAAAGGTGGAGGCCGGTTCGGTGCGCAGGCAATGGACTGAATCACTGCATACGTCAACAATTTGCAGAATTACACTTGTCTTTGTTCCGGGGCACATGGGTGTCGTTGGCAATGAGAGAGCAGACAGGCTGGCTGGCACTGCCGCTATATCAGACGGCCAGCCAATGGACGGAGCTGACATCGTGAACACCCTCATAGAACTTGGCCGCAGAGAAGACCTTCATCTAAACCAATCCACGTCAACTACTAGATTGCGAGAACTGGGTTTGAAGATTGGTGTGGCAAGAAAAGAACGGTACAACAGGTATACGAGTCGGCTCATCAATCAAAATAGAACTGGTACGGTCAGTCGCTGGACGCTGTTGGAGATATTGAGAAGGAGATCGGAGCACCTATGGACATGTCCGAGTGCAATGAAGATATTCCAAACTGAAACTGAAACTGATAAAAGTACAACCACATTTCTCTATTCTTAATTTAATAATTTGACTGAAATCTTCTGTTGAATAAAAACAATAGCATTTGTAGACATTCTTCTGGTTTTTTTCTCACTTATTTTCCAGTTATTTCCCAGTTATTTTTCAGCTAATTTCCAATTATTTTCTAGTTATTTTCCGACTATTTTCCAGTTATTTTTCAGTTATTTTCCACTTATTTTCCAGTTATTTTCCACTTCTTTTCCAGTTATTTTGCAGTTATTTTCCAAATATTTTCCAATTATTTTCCAGTTATTTTCCAGTTAATTTCCTGTTATTTTTCAGAATAACTTCAAAAATTCTTCATCTTTGTGGTCGTTCTTATCAACAAAGTTAACCCCTTTTTGTGATCTGTATAGTTTGTTCGGAGAAGGTATGTTACTGCCCTTACTTCACAGCGATAAGTTGTCACTGAGAATATGCTTCCTTTTAGTATTATGATCTTTGTTTTCCTATCAGGTCCATTCCATGCTGTTTCTATTTGTTGAATTGCATGTAAGGTCACGTATGTTCTTCCATCTCTCAGCATTTATCATATCTATACGTGTTGGTTATTTTCATAGTCTATAATTCTCTACCTATTTAATATGTGTCTCTCTTCTTCTTCCCCTTCGTCCCTAGGAGGAATCGTTCACAACCAATACTTTCCAAGCCCTCCTATACAAAACCATCTTTCCAGTTCTCTCCACTCTCTTCCTATTTCCTTGCATTCCGTTTCCAACTCCTGCCTCTAGGTGTTCCTGTGTTTTCCCTTACCTATATTGCCTTGGGATTCATTGGAGAGCTTGTCTCAGTGTATTGCCCTTGGGACTTCCATCTGAGACTTACCTATTATTGCCCTTGCACAGTTCCATTGGATCCTTACCTGATATATGTCCTTGGGATTCCATTGGAGACTTACCTATATTGCCCTTGGGATTCCATTGGAGAGTTTGTCTCGTGTTATTGTCAGAGGGTGTCTCCTCAGTGCGTGTCCTATCCATCATCACCTTCTGCTACTTATCTTTTGTTCCACATGCCGTGTCACCTCTATCCCACTGTTCCCAGTCTGTGATCCTGCAATACCATCGTAGATATAGTATCCTGCCCAGTCATCTATTGATGAATGTCTACAACTTTTTGTGTTCCCATAGTTGTTCTCAACGCCTCCGTTCCAACTTGGGTGGTTTCTGTAGCTATCTAATGTTTTTACGGGTGGGTTAGTAACCACACTCCGGTCCTCCTTAGTGGCCTCTTACGACATGCATGGGAGGTAACAGTGTTTATATACTTTACACCGCTAATTTGGTTCCCGGTAAGCACCCTGCCCTCCAAATCTGTATATGTGTGCGATCACCATAATCCTTCTGTCTCTCAACGTGTCTCTCTCTCTCTCTCTCTACATATCGTCTGCTGTCATTGCCTGTATAATCTCTGTCTCCAACTTGTCTCTGTCATTTACCATCTCTTGTATCTCTTACATTCACTTCTAATTCACGTGAGGAGAAAGTTAACTCGATTACACAATCTGTCCACTCTCAAAAGCAAAACTACATAACAAATAAACTACCTTACTATACGTGACTTGTAGTTCGTTAAATGTATAGAATGAAGCTGTCCTCAAATTTGGTATGTATAAATCGTGGCATATCCTTTACAGGACGTAGACATCAACCACAGTAAACGAGTCGTTGATTTTCTAAGCACCACTTATACGTTCAGTAGTTTGCCATTGCTTTCTAAGCGGTGAGGTCTATTTTTTAAATTTGGTACATATTACAAAAACAATATGTGTAAGTAGTGATACAGCAGAGGTCTCTGTGACGTAGAGGTTACGTGCTCGTCTCTCGTGCGAAAGGTACCAGGTTCGTTCCTCTGTGAAGCATTGGATATTTTTCCAGAGATTCCTGATCTCAGTGTAGGTGAGATCGAGTTCCTAGTCCTATCGAGAGTATTGTTCAATTTGAGCAAGTAAAAATAGCCCTTGGCAGTTCAAAATCGAGAAGAGCAGGATGTTAAGTCGCTGTCCGGGCAAAAATTCATTAGAACAGATTACACAATCAAATTTCTTCATAAATATCTTCACCATCTTCAAAATTACATCGGGGACCCTCGCCGGTGCTACGGAGTTAGTGCACTGCAGCTGAGATCTTCCTGTATAAGAAAGAGATCGGAGCATACATGGTTACTCATCAAAGTGCAATGATGCTAGTCTTATCAATTAATCAATCAATCATTAAAACAGCAGTGGGATGCATTAGCGTAATGCATAAGCGTTCGTTTATCGACTTGTACACAAGAAGGCAGGGGTTCACTCCCACGCACGACGTTCCACACGCAACGAATGAAGTTGGCCCTCCTACCTCCTGCATACTAAGTCCTAAAAATATGAAGTGGCAGATATTTCATACCCTGAGGTCTGAAAAGGCTGCGGAAACGTTCATTTTATTAGTATCATAGAAACTAAATATACAGTGAGATACAGTCGGTATCTTTGTTTCCACTGACATATCTTAATGACAGGACTAACGTTTTTGTATATATATGTATATAGAACTGAATTTAGTTCAATAAAATTAAATCACTTAGATATAAAGTGGGAACGAGGGGGGAAGGGAAAGCTCTTTTATTTTGTATCTGCTTCTGTTATAATTTGTTAAAACATTTGCTTTGCATTCTGAAAGTTTTTTGAGTTTGAATCCAGATGGTGCCGTTAAGTTGACATGTGCATTTTGTTCGAGATCCTTTGATTGTTGCTAGAGATACGAGCTCGTGCTTTGTACAACACTATCGGCAGAGGGATTGTCATTTATGTAGAGAGGATTGCATTTATGTAGAGAGGGATTGCCATTTATGTAGACAGGGATTGCCATTATGTAGAAGGATGCATTATGAGAGGGATTGCCATTTATGTAGAAGGGATTGCATTTATGTAGAGAGGGATTGCCATTTATGTAGAGAGGGATTGCCATTTATGTAGAGAGGGATTGCCATTTATGTAGACAGGGATTGCCATTTATGTAGACAGGGATTGCCATTTATGTAGATAGGGATTGCCATTTATGTAGACAGGGATTGCCATTTATGTAGACAGGGATTGCCATTTATGTAGACAGGGATTGCCATTTATGTAGACAGGGATTGCCATTTATGTAGAGAGGGATTGCCATTTATGTAGAGAGGGATTGCCATTTATGTAGAGAGGGATTGCCATTTATGTAGACAGGGATTGCCATTTATGTAGACAGGGATTGTCATTTATGTAGAGAGGGATTGCCATTTATGTAGACAGGGATTGCCATTATGTAGACAGGGATTGCCATTTATGTAGACAGGGATTACCATTTATGTAGACAGGGATTGCCATTTATGTAGACAGGGTATTGGAGGATCCATTTATGTAGACAGGGATTGCCATTTATGCAGACAGGGATTGCCATTATGAGAAGGATTGCCATTTATGTAGATAGGGATTGCCATTTATGTAGACAGGGATTGCCATTTATGTAGACAGGGATTGCCATTTATGTAGACAGGGATTGCCATTTATGTAGACAGGGATTGCCATTTATGTAGACAGGATTGCCATTTTATGTAAAGAGGGATAAAGCATTATTGGGAAACCAGGTGCAATAAAGTCATCCCTATGTCAGTAGACTCTTTTTTAACAACATTTTTAAATTAAAACAATTTTACCGTAACAAAAGAGATATTAATTATTACTTTTAAAAACATATTTTTAACACACAAATAGGCAAGAATAAGTGAAAGATCGCTGAAGAAGAAGAGTTAGAAAGCATAGGAAAATAAAGATGTTAAATCAAGGAGTCAGTAAGAAGATAACTAAGAATGAAATGAAGAATATCTGACCAAAAACAAATCAAGGCTAAAAGGAAAGTCTACAATCAAGCGGTTGAGATCATAGTACCATTATAAGTGTCAAGAAACAAAGAATTAAATGTAAAAGATATATATATATAAATATATATAGTTGATGTTGTCTTTATGCCAATATATAGAAATTACTAACCGACCTTTTGTTTGGGAGATGACACTTGGTTTGATTATTTACAAGATTAAATGGAGGGACTAAGTTGTTAAACCCTCGCCTCCCGTTCCAAGTTCGTTCGTTCAAATCCGGACCACGACTTTCTGTTCACTGGTGTATTTTTTCGGAGACTTCTAGGATTGTTGCCGGAGCTACAGAGTTCGTCAGTTGTGCAATACTCTCAGCAGAAGGAATGCCATTTTTGCGTAGAGGGACCGAACCATATGGTATAAAACCCGGTGCAATGAAGTCAATCCTTCGGCTTTAGACCCTTGTTTGGACTTGTTAAATTATATTGAACAACATTAATTAACAATCTAATACTTTATTTATCTTTCTATTTAACTTTCTCTCTCTCTCTCCCTCTCTCTCTCTCTCTCATTCACACATACATATAAACATTCACACAAGTGCACGAGCGCGCACACCGTAAAAGCATTCACAATCCCTCGCTCTGTACAGTGTGTCCCGCCGGCAGGCTTAAACGATTATGCTGTCTCCGCAACTTCCTGCTTCTAGTGCTGTTTATTGATTCTGTTATTGCAATTTTATTTCATGCCATGATCTTAATCTTTCATCTATCGACACTTCTTATCGCTGTTGTTAATCTTTTCTCTGGCGACTTTCGTATTGTTCTAATATATTCGAGTCTGTTTCTCTTGTCTGGTATATCTGTTATGATTATCAGTGCCCGTAAATTTTGTGACTAGTTAAGTAACAACATTGATGTTAGGACTTTTCCTTGTCAAATATAGCAGTAATTGTTAACTAAATTCTGTGACTAGTTAAGTAACAACATTGATGTTATGAATTTTTCTTGTCAAATATAGCAGTAATTGTTAACTAAATTCTGTGACTAGTTAAGTAACAACATTGATGTTAGGAATTTTTCTTGTCAAATATAGCAGTAATTGTTAACTAAATGTTGTGACTAGTTAAGTAACAACATTGATGTTAGGACTTTTCCTTGTCAAATATAGCAGTAATTGTTAACTAAATGTTGTGACTAGTTAAGTAACAACATTGATGTTAGGACTTTTCCTTGTCAAATATAGCAGTAATTGTTAACTAAATGTTGTGACTAGTTAAGTAACAACATTGATGTTAGGACTTTTCCTTGTCAAATATAGCAGTAATTGTTAACTAAATGTTGTGACTAGTTAAGTAACAACATTAATGTTAGGACCTTTTCTTGTCAAATATAGCAGTAATTGTTAACTAAATGTTGTGACTAGTTAAGTAACAACATTGATGTTAGGACTTTTCTTGTCAAATATGCGTAATTGTTAACTAAATGTTGTGACTAGTTAAGTAAGAACATTGATGTTAGGACTTTCTGTCAAATATGCAGTAATGTTAACAAATGTTGTGACTAGTTAAGTCAACATTGATGTTAGAGTCTGTTTTCTGTTTCAAATATAAGTAATGATTAACTAAACTCTGTGACTGTTAAGATAACATTAATGTTAGAGTTTTTTTTCTTGTCTGATCTACCAATATTGGTCGTCTTTATCACTAAACTCTGGGACATGTTGAAACGAAAATCGTGGCATATCTTTTACAGGACTGTTATCAATAACAGTAAACGAGTCGTCGATTTTCTAGGAACCCCTTCTACGTTCAGTAGTTTGTTATTGCTCTCTGAATGACTAGGACACGTTAGATAACACAATTGATGTTAATATCATCATCATCAAGGTGCGTATCTTTTATAGGACGTTGCTCTCTTTGAAGCGCATCTGAAATTCACTCTGTCTCTAACCAGTTCACCCACTTCGTCGATGGTCATATTCATGGTTTCTTTAATATCTTTTAGCCATTTAATATAATGGCTACAATAAAAGTTGATGTTAATATACCACAGGCATATTCATATATGCACAGTCTTTGTCAGCAGATGGTGAAAAGAATGATGCTGATAGTTCTCATTACTCGCTGGTTATAGACAGGCTACATCTACCCTCGCAAGAATTCTTAGTCCGTTTCTCATTTAGAAACGCTAAATCTGATCTAATTCTTTGATCCTATATTCCCTACAATTTTAGTCTCGTATTTTCAATTGCTGAGAATATGGAGGCTGTTATATCTCAGTTTTCATAGATAACACCTCACTGTCGTGTATCTTGGATACCATTATATAATTAATTTGATTCTAAACATAGCTGGATAAATTTGGTCTCACAGACAGTTATTTAGAAAGTTGTTAAACGCATGCTTCATTAAGTCGGATAGTATCAGCGTGGCTACTAATGATAGATATTTGTGGACATACATTACAGTTCACATTTGATGTAGAGATGAAGAATGATTGGTTTCTTAAAATATTATCTGATGACGGGACATTGAACAAGAAGTAATTTACCGTCCATCATTTTTCTTACTTACATGCAAACCCACACATATATACTATAGCATACACACACGTACACACATATACGTGCACACTAGCATACACACATACCAGTCAGTATACATACATATACACGAACACACACATACACACGCATACACTAGCATACATACATACATACATACACACAGACACACACACTAGCATACACGCATGCGCACACTGGCATACACACACACACTCGCACACACACTCGCACACACACACTAGCACATAGTCTGCGGTTATATACCATAAAAACATTCATAATATCATCTGCCCAACAAATCAGTATGTTTTGCTGCTGTCCACACAAAAAAATAGTCGCATAAGATGACTGATTAGAAACGTTTAACCAGTCAGTTACTGGAACCATCAGCAAGTATATCCTTCATCATCTCTCTCTCTTCACCCTTGGCTCCTAGGGAAGCATAGGTCCGCAACCAAGGCCTTCCAAGCCCGCCTATCCAAGGCCATCCTTTCCAGATCTCGCCACTCTCTCCCCGTCCTCTTGCATTCCATCTCTAACTCCCGTCTCCATGTGTTTCTGGGTCTTCCCTTACTTCTATTGCCCTGGGGTTCCATCGGAGAGCCTGTCTCACGATGCTGTCAGGGGTTTCCTCAGTGTGTTTCCTATCCATCTCCACCTTCTGCTCATTATCTCTTGTTCCACCTGCCGTTGTCCTGCCCTATCCCACAGTTCTCTGTTTGTGGTCCTGTCGTACCATCTCAGATGGAGTATCCTGCGTAGGCATCTATTGATGAATGTCTGCAACTTTTTGGTGTTCCCTTTAGTTGTTCTCCATGTCTATGCTCCATACAGAAGGACAGACTTGACATTTGAGTTAAATATCATTATCTTAGTTTTATTCCTAATCATTCTTGAACTCCATATGTTCTTCAGAATGGCAAATGCTGATCTTGCCTTTTGTATTCTAACCTTAACATCTTCATCTGTGCCACCTTGAATGTTGACGACACTTCCCAGATATGTAAATGTATCAACCTCTTTTAGTGGTGATCCTCTCAATAAGATTGGGTTTCTGAAACCAGCATTTAATCTCATGATCTTTGTTTTCTCCCCATGAATAGTCAGGTCTAGTTGCTGTGAGACTGTTTCTAGTTTTGTTATTTTCTCTTGCATCTGCTGATGGTTGTGAGAGAGGAGTGCTAGATCATCTCCAAAATCCAGATCCTCCAATTGACTCATCATGGTCCATTGTATTCCATTTCTTCCCTGGCAGTTGTTGATCTCATTATCCAGTCAATAGCCAGCAGGAAAAGGAAGGGCGATAAAGGCAGCCCTGTCGCACACCAGTCTTTATTTCGAAGGCCTCTGTCAGTTTTCCTTCATGTAGTACTCTAGCCGTAGTCTCCTCATACATTTTCTTTATTAAATTGGTTAGCTTCTGGGGACGCCATAGTGTCGTAGAAGTTTCCAGAGTGTTTCCCTGTCTAGGCTATCGAATGCCTTTTCATAGTCCACAAAGTTTATGTAGAGGGATGAGTTCTACTCGATGCTCTGCTCCACTATGATACGTAGCGTCGATATTTGCTTCATCATCTGACTGTAGAAATTGAAGATCTAAGGGTCTACCCAGTGTTCTATGAAACCGGTTTGGTTGGCCAATAATACAAAATCACTCAATTAGATAATGCCTCAATACGTATAAAAAAAAAGTAAAGGAACCCTTTCATACCTCGTGGTACGTAGGGCAATACAGTGTTAGGCCTGTATTTTTCATTGAGCGTTGGGAGTTGAACCCAGACCACCAGCCTTAAGAAGCGAGTTCACTAACAACTACGCTATCGCGGCTCTCCTCAATACGTATGCACATATGAAAATACAAAATTATAAATTTCTCCTAACAAGAAAGACAAGTTTTCGCAAACAGAAAAGACAAGCTTCTCCTAACACTAACAATGAAGACAAATCTGTCCTAACAAGAAAGAGAAGTTTGTTCTAACAGGAAAGAGAAGTTTGTTCTAACAGGAAAGAGAAGTTTGTCCTAACAAGAAAGAGAAGTTTGTCCTAACAAGAAAGAGAAGTTTGTCCTAACAAGAAAGAGAAGTTTGTCCTAACAAGAAAGATAAGTTTGTCCTAACAGGAAAGAGAAGTTTGTCCTAACAGGAAAGACAAGTTTGCCCAAACAGGAAAGACAAATCTGTCCTAACAAGGAAAAACAAGTTTGCCCAAACCAGAAAGACATGTTAATTTTAACAGACCTTCATTGACATCTGGTTCAAATAATTAAATTTCAAATGCTAGGAATAACTTGAATAGCTTGTTAACATATTTCTAAATCGTCCATTAAATCATTTTACAAACTAATCCATTTATTGTCACAGTTCAAAGATGTTTGATTATCGTTCAATCATTTTATTGAAGATTTATGGTGATATTAAGAGAAAGCAAATCACAAGTCGGTGTTTAATATGTTGAAATTAAACAGAGTTGGCGTGAGGAGTAGGGGATGTTGATTGCAAGTTATTTTCGAAACACTTTGAAATTAATGAAGCATTGTTGAATAAAATGTGAAATAATCAAGGAATGATCTTATAAATTTGTAAATGAAAATTAGAAAGAGAAGTGACGAGAATGTATTTATTTTAATGAATAAATAGAGTAATATAAATATTAACGACATATTGTGAACGTTTTTGGCCTGAGTCTGTCTTGATGATATATTTCTATGTTCAATCCGATCTGATGCAATCATAAGGTAGAAATCAGTAAATGTAATTTTTAAGATGTTGTTTTATGTTCGTGAAATGTTATCATTGATTCATCTTTACAAAGGTGCATACTATTGGGCAGTGGCGGCTCGTCCTTAAGGACCAGTGGGGCCGGGCCCCACCAAAATAATGTATAACGTGTATTTATTATTTTATAAATTAAAATATAGCAGCCAAAAACCATGATTTATCCGGAACAAAATGTCTGGCCCGACCAACAAAAATGATCACGAGCCGCCACTGCTATTGGGCAATATTACTACAGGTTATCGAAGAGTGAGCAGCGATAGATTAGTAGTTAGTACACTTGCTTCATTGACGTGTTGTCCCAGCATCAAATGTTTCAGTTAGACTGGTTTTGGTTTTAAACCGTAATGGATCTCAGATCAGCCCAGCTACAATTAGGTACAAGAGAAGTATCTGGAAGAAAATGCGACCTACATGACCATGTCACCTATCATGTGACGTTGTTCAAAGTAAAATACATGTCTAGCACTGTAGTAACCAACATATCTCGTGGTATGTAACGTGGGCTCCTTCATTGCCTTTACTTTAGTTAGGTTTGGCTAACTCCCAAAATCTATAAAACTGGATCTTAAAGAAACTGTATTTAATTGCCCACGTAGTATTACTCAATGTCAATGCAACGTCAGAGTACTATGTAATGCCACAGCAAGATGGAATCCACTGCAAGAGAATTTATGTATTTTTTTTTTTTTTTTTACAGCTGACAAGTTTTCTTTCTAGGTTCAGTACGGTGCTGTCAGCGGATTTGGCTTCCAGTTCTTGTATAGCTGACAAAGAGTATGTACGAAAGACCATCTTGCATGCATGTGATTACAGTTTCTTCATGTACTGTGTTGCCATAAGGAGGGCTGAGAGTCATGTTTTGTAGTTGGAACAATTGGTACAGTGCGGGCCGCCAGAGTATAGTAGTGGCACCCGATTCCTTAATGTAAATCTTCCGCTCCTCCATTTATGGTTGCCTCCATTGCCGGTCCATCTGTATAGATTCATGTCTGTCTTCTGGAAACATGTAATGAATATGTTCCATTTTAGTTGCTTTCTTCACTAGATTAGACTAGGCGTTTTGCTTGACAATTTAGGAATGGCTGTTGAAATATTTAGCATTACTTATTCTGGTTCCCAGTGATCAAAAAGTAATTCATCTGGTATGATGTTATGATTTAGTAGTTCTAAGTATGACTTTCCTAATTTCCTATCTTTGTGGATTAGTCTTGAACGCTTTAGTCTGTTTTTTGCCCTAGTTGCCATTTTTTCCATATAATGGATTGTGAGACATCAACCAAAAAGGTCATATATACATATAAATAAAACGTTGAGGTGAAATCTGTAGTAAATGATTCGGTAGAACTGTCTAAATATTTTATGTAAGCTTTCAGTTTGTGTGCAAATATTTTGTTTATATTTATTAAAGTGTTAATAACACCAACAAAAGTGTTCATAGCACCAACAAAAGTGTTCATAACACCAACAAAAGTGTTCATAGCACCAACAAAAGTGTTCATAGCACCAACAAAAGTGTTCATAGCACCAACAAAAGTGTTCATAGCACCAACAAAAGTGTTCATAACACCAACAAAAGTGTTCATAGCACCAACAAAAGTGTTCATAACACCAACAAAAGTGTTCATAGCACCAACAAAAGTGTTCATAACACCAACAAAAGTGTTCATAACACCAACAAAAGTGTTCATAGCACCAACAAAAGTGTTCATAGCACCAACAAAAGTGTTCATAACACCAACAAAAGTGTTCATACACCAACAAAGTGTTCATAACACCAACAAAAGTGTTCATAACACCAACAAAAGACTAGAAATATAAAAGACAGTGTTAGAACTAAATAGTTTACTTTTACTAGAAGAATACAATATCCCGTTTTTCAAAATATTTGACTTCAGCACAGAAATGTACCGGTTACAGAAATGCAAGATTTTCCTGTGAAATAATGACTTCAATTTAAATTAAGAGAACAAGACGAGATAGAATACTGCCTATCCTCTGAACTGTGCAAGGGACTAGACTATAATCAGATCAAATTAAAACATCGACGAGAAACACGGATTAATTTGCCAGAACAGGGGCTTCTCCCCTTTTCTAAATCAAGTTCCGAATGATAAATCTGCAAGCAGTTTCCAATTTCGTCCTAAACATTTCAAGAGCACCAGAAGGTTAGTGGTTAGTACAATGGACTCCTAGAGGGGTGTTCTCAGTTCAATCCTCTGCCGTGGAATTGTTTTTCTAAATATAAAATACTTTTGTGTAATTTTAGGTTCAGTTGCGTACCAGAATAGCTATAGGAAGTAAAAGTGACCAGCGGAATGTTGACCAGATCCCTCATCGTGAACAGCTGGTCAACGATATATACGGACCTAACACTAGCTTTGGCAATATACCAGAAAGTTTTGATTATTTATTTATTATTAGACTAACGTATTTTTAAATTTCCAATACTTGTTTCTTGTCTTTGTGAGTTCGTATATTTACTACCATGTCGCATTGTTCTTATTTCATTTCAGACACTTTCTGCTGACGGCCAGCATTAGCAGTTGTCCCGACCTCATACTAGCAAGAGGAGATGATACTTTTATCCTCTCATTTCTGATATAGTTTATGCAAGAAATTGAAGATTTCTTTAAATTCAACACTGGGATTACCCTAGTCTGGAATAAAGATTGTGTTCTTCTTTAATAACATTTTAAAACTCTTTTTTCACTTGTAGGCGAAACAAATCAGAAACATTTCTAACATCTTCTGAGCTCAGGATATGGGAAGTCAGGTGCCTAGTCCTGTCGAAGGTAGACTAAAAACATGAATACAATAAATGTTAAATAAAGTAAAAGAATACGGTTTGAGGTCAAAAAATTGACTTTGTTAACAGGGTTTTCCCTTGTGACTTGATCACTCTATAAATAAATAACGCCCCAGCTGCCCTGCCTAAAGTATTGCACAATTTACGAACTACTTAAGTCCACAGCTGCCCTGCCTAAAGTATTGCACAATTACGAACTACTTAAGCTCCATCAGCTGCCCTGCCTAAAGTATTGCACAATGTACGAACTACTTAAGCTCCACCAGCTGCCCTGCCTAAAGTATTGCACAATGTACGAACTACTTAAGCTCCATCAGCTGCCCTGCCTAAAGTATTGCACAATTTACGAACTACTTAAGCTCCACCAGCTGCCCTGCCTAAAGTATTGCACAATGTACGAACTACTTAAGCTCCACCAGCTGCCCTGCCTAAAGTATTGCACAATGTACGAACTACTTAAGCACCATCAGCTGCCCTGCCTAAAGTATTGCACAATGTACGAACTACTTAAGCTCCACCAGCTGCCCTGCCTAAAGTATTGCACAATTTACGAACTACTTAAGCTCCATCAGCTGCCCTGCCTAAAGTATTGCACAATGTACGAACTACTTAAGCTCCATCAGCTGCCCTGCCTAAAGTATTGCACAATGTACAAACTACTTAAGCTCCTCAGCTGCCCTGCCTAAAGTATTGCACAATGTACGAACTACTTAAGCTCCATCAGCTGCCCTGCCTAAAGTATTGCACAATGTACGAACTACTTAAGCTCCACCAGCTGCCCTGCCTAAAGTATTGCACAATGTACAAACTACTTAAGCTCCATCAGCTGCCCTGCCTAAAGTATTGCACAATTTACGAACTACTTAAGCTCCACCAGCTGCCCTGCCTAAAGTATTGCACAATGTACAAACTACTTAAGCTCCTCAGCTGCCCTGCCTAAAGTATTGCACAATGTGCGAACTACTTAGCTCCATCAACAATTATAGAGATCTCTGAAAATAATGAAGTCGTGTACCGAACCGAACGATCTAGATTCAAACCCCCATTACCAGAACACAAGACAACGCCTAGTCAGCTTCTGCACGGAATCCCTCTGAGCGTACGTTCAATCATTCTCGAAGGACTCACATTTTGCGTTATGAATCAGTTTGACTAAATGTAATCCTATGATGTTTTGACTAAGAAACTTTAAATTTTTGTTTACCAGCTATCTGGCCGAATGGGTTAGAGCGTAGGCTCCAATTCAGGAGAACCAGGTTCAATCCGCGGTAAGACCAGAAAGCTTTTTTCTGTCCGGGGCATAAAGAAAAAATCATAACCTGAACAGTTTCACAGCGACTGTACTAGCCATGTGGTCATTAAGTTCCACATGAAGATGTTTCCGCTTCACTACACCGCTCTAAACAACGGTATTATAGACAGTAACGACAACTTTCCTGACTAAAATCAGTCACATTTGGTTGATTAAGCTAACATAGAGACCATATTTGTAGCATGAGACTCATTATCCTGAAATGAAGACAATACAACATAGACCAAAATGCATGTTTCATAGACTATATCAAGACTTTCGACCATATACAACACCAGAAAATGTGGAACATCATGAAAGACATGCACTTTCCAACACACATAATACAACTCATAGAATCTCTATACCACGAACAACAGGCAACCATTAAAATAGGAGGTGAAATAGCTGAATGGTTCGAGATCCAAAGGGGGTGGGTAAGACAGAGATGTTTTTTCCCATACTTATTCAAAATATATGCGGAGAACATCATGAGGAATGTAAAAGACGATTCCAACTATGTGAATTACGACCCTCTCACTATATGCGGCAAATCCATACCAGAACTTAGATACGCAGACGATACTGTATTATTATCCACCAGCAAAGAGGGTTTCGAAAACCTAATCATGACGACCAAGAAACATAGTGAAGACCAACATCTATATTTGAATACACACAACAACAAAAAAAAATCATGTCAACTGACAAAGCAAAAGGCTCCCCTAACATCCAAGTAAACAATGAAGAACTCCAATGTGTAGAGAGCTACGAATATCTGGGCTCAATAATTAACAATAACGGTGACTGATCCAAAGAGATCTCAAGAAGATTCGCAATAGCAATCAAGAAGTTAAACACAATGAAGAACATGTGGCAAAACACCAGCAAAATATTAAAATGAAAAATATTGAGAGCATGCATTTTCCCAGTGTCTACTTATGGTTGTGAATCATGGACTATTACACAAAAACAAGAACGAAAATCCAGTCCTTTGAAACTAAATGCTAGAGATAGGTCCTACGAATACCATGGACAGAAAAAGAAAGAACACTGATGTCCTGAAAGAACTAAATGTTAAAGAGAATTGGCTGATCAACAACATACTATACAGAAAAATTAGATACTTTGGTCACATCAAGCGTCACGATGGCCTGGAAAGAACTATATGAGAAGACAAGGTCTCAGGACGCAGACGCAGAGGCAGACCAAGAAGAAGATATTAAAGAAACCATGAATATGACCATCGACGAAGTGGGTGAACTGGCTAGAGACAGAGTGAATTTCACATGCGCTGCAAAGATAGCAACGCCCTATAAAGGATACGCACCTTGATGATGAGGCTAACCTATCTTCACAATAGTAAATTGTACGTCATTTTAACTAGGATAACATTCAATGTCTTAATTAGAGTCAGTGTTGTGTTACTTGGACTAGGGTAGCATGTGTTATTTTGGCTATAGTCAGTATTTCGATGCATTGACTAGCAGAACATTTAATATCTTGAATATTTAGTCCTACAACGCTTTAATATTTGATTCTTTTTACTACTCAGTCCTACAGTACTTTAACTTAAGACAATATTTGCTGTCTGGATTCAGTCCTACAGTACTTTAACTAAGACAATATGTGCTGTCTGGATTCAGTCATACAGTGCTGTCTAGGATAACATTTGCTGTTTTTAACTACTCAGTCCTAAAGTACTATTACTAGGATAAAACTGGTGAAATACGTAATAACAAAGTACTGTAGTTTTACAAAATACAAAAATGACAATACAAGGCAACGTTTCGACCAAAAGGCCTTTATCAAGCAAACGACACAACAGGAGTGACGAATTTCACAGCACACTACATTTAGACTACTACAAAGATTCCGCAGGCATAACATGAAAATATGTGACTAAAAACGAATAACGAAATAAATGTAGAAAAACTAGAAGTTGAAAAAATAGAGAAACAGTAAAAAATCAAGTAAATATAAAACTTATATACATTTAACATATACACAAATAGAATATGGAGCTTACTAAGAAGCATAAGAATGTAGAGCCTTGAGTCCATGAAGTCGCAAGGTACCATCTAACGGAATAAAACGATTCTCCAGAGCAAATCGACTACGATCATCAGAGGTACATGATCGGATGGCCGTGACCTATACGTCGCGAGCTCCTAAATCTTCAGATTCATTGAAATAAGTGGCTACAGGGGTCACAGAGCATTGGCGTATATCGCTCAAGTGTTGGCCGAAACGGACACATAGCATTTTGCCTGTTTCACCGATATATACCTTGTCACACCGCTTGCAAGTGATGGCGTAGTTTATATTGCTGAATTATATTACTAGGATAACATTTGCTGTATTTAACTACTCAGTCCTAAAGTACTATTACTAGAATACCATTTGTCGTCTTGAATCAGTCTCAAGATTTTTTGACTAGAGTAACATTTTCTAAGTAAGAAAGACAGAGCATACAAAATTACATTGATAAGGTCATATCTACTCCCTGTAGCAATTAAGACGAAAATTTATACTGGATATGATAGATGAAACTGAACATGACAGCAACAAAATCAAGATATTCATAACTACTAAGATTGTATACATTAGAGCTAAAGCTAGTCTATTAGTAATAGTCAAAGTAATCATTATTGATTGTGACAGGGACAGAGCCTGTGTCTTACAGAAACAATGACCAGGTCTTCAAACAAAATTAGGAACCACTAGCTGCTAGTCACCATTCTTATTACAGGATATATCAACTTTACTGTTGACTATATAGTCTAGACATGCTTATCTTATTTGTTCAAGTAACTAGACAGTTTTCGTGTTCATATACAACTCTAAATCTGCGCATAATTTAATCAAGAAATCACATATAAAACTACATAGAATATATGTTTATAGTGTGCTCACATACGTCTTCGATCTCTTTCAGATTGTTGGAAGTATTAGATATAGATCCCTTGTGCAGTAGCATCGACGACTATTTTAAACTTTTCTTTCTCAGAAGTTATGTGTGCTTATTTTCAACTGCAATTATTAGAAAATCATTTATTGTGGGATTTAAACACCCTGCGAGGGTTATCAGTTCCAGTTCAAATGAACAACAAATGCACTGCAACTATAACAAAATGATTACATTTGATTTAATTCGTTGATAAAATATTTGGAAAAATAGCACAATTTCTATAGGTTATCTAAGAAACCTTCAATAAATATACAACATAAACGCAGATTTGCTAAAGCAGAATACGCAAACTTGATCCAGTTCAAAAACTTTAAAAAAAAAAGTTTGAACTAAAATAATGACAAGTTGCACTCTAAATGTTAAAGGCCAATCAAATAGTTTTACTGCAGTCTCATCTATTTTGTGAATATTTCGACTCTAAATGTTCCAACATATAAAACTAAAATCTCTCTCTCTTCCTCTCGCTCTCTCTCTCTTCTCTCCCACGCTCTTAGCGTCTAGAACAGCAACAAATGTACATCATTCTTATCTGGTTTTGCTCGTCTACAGTATTGTATTCCAGCTGGGATTTCTTTCAATTTCTGTTCTACTGTTCTCCTACAGATTGTTTTGGGTCTTCCACGCTTTCGTTTACTCCCTGATGCCCTTCTCAGTGCCGTTTTCGAGGCAGTTAGACTCTATGTGCAACACAGTTCGGATCAATCTCCAGTGACTGTTTCAGATGATGGTGTTCATACTTTCTTGCTGACACTGTGTAATCGGTTCTTGGTTATAGACATTTCGCTGTGATAATACTCATAAGATCTTTCTTAGACAAGTTATATAAAAGTGAATATATTGTCTATACTCTATTCTGAACAAGTTGATGCGACATCTGCAGTATACATTAATCTTGGTTCTGATGCTATATTAGGCTGATTTCTTAGACAAGTAATATAAAAGTGAATATATTTATTCTATCGTACTCCAGTATTCTGAACTAGTAAAGTTGATAGCAGACATCTGCAGTATACATTAATCTTGGTTCTGATGCTATATTAGGCTGATTTCTTAGACAAGTAATATAAAAGTGAATATATTTGTTCTTCATCGATACCAGTATTCAACTAGTAAAGTGATAAGGCAGCTGCAGTATACATTAATCTTGGTTCTGATGCTATATTAGGCTGATTTCTTAGACAAGTTATATAAAAGTGAATATATTTGTTCTATCGCACTCCAGTATACTGAACTAGTAAAGTTGATAGCAGACATCTGCAGTATACATTAATCTTGGTTCTGATGCTATATTAGGCTGATTTCTAGAACGTCTAAAGCCAGATACTAAAAGATATTTCCCAGACATAAACGATTAAAGTTATTTAAACATTTCGATGCCATGGTAACATCAAATGAGAGATGTAATGTAAGGTTTTAAGTAAGGCAAGGAAATGCATTATTTCAGAAAATAAATATTGAATGCATATTAAGCAATAAATGTTTGTCTATTGAGACAAAAAATAGTTCTTAAGTGTTTCAGTGAATATTGAATAGTAAACAATCAGGGAAGAATAATATGGAGACTACGGAGATGGGATCTTACTGCCTAGCAGTGGCGGCTAGTTGTCATTTTTCTTGGTGGGGCAAGACACAAATTTTCGGAAAAATCATGGTCTTTGTAGTATTTACTATTATTTAATCCGAGAAGTTATCCACCTTTCGATTTTTGGTGGGGCCGGACCCCACTGGCCCTTAATGACGAGCCGCCCTGCTGCCTATGGTGACTATGCTGACTGTCCATCTCTTAATGTTTCTCTTTCTTCTTCTTCCGCTCCATATTGACCCCTAGTTAACTACTATGTGCGATTTGTATGTGATCTGAGCCTAGGAGCGATTGTACGTTGTGCCAGTTATGCGCTTACAAGTAGGCCAGCACATCCGATTCTGTCTATTTTTAGTTACTAGTTTAGCTTCCTAGGTCCTCTCTCAGTCGCCTCTTACGACATGCCTTGTAGGTCGCAGTGGTACCATTCTTGCTTCTGGGCCCCGGCACGCACGCGTTACCTTTCAATTTCAGGGTCTTGACAAAATGCACGCTTGACTAGGATCAATGCACGCTGACTAGTGATCACTGTACACTTCTTTTGACTATCATACAAATGTACGTTCTTTTAACTAGTGACATAAAATGTACACGCTTCTTTGACTAGTGATACAAAATGTACAATGATTCTCATCTCAAAGCAAGAAACATTGAATTAGAAATAAATAGATAACTATTGGATGAAAACAATACTAAAATTGTCACTTATTGGTTCGCATTTCTAGAAACTACAGTAGAGAAACCAAAATTGCGTGACAGTTTGAAAGGTCGAAAAGATAAAAGCAAAGAAAGCCCTCAGGTACTTGTCCGGATCTATTGTTCTCGACACACGCTGGGATTCAAGGTAATGAACAATTTGACATTTAATTTGTATAGAAGCAAAAATCTAAGTCCCATCTAGAACTATATTCTTCTTAAAGATTTGGCCATCGATTATATTGTAAAACGTTTGAAATTTGTTGTCAATCGTAACAGGAATTTGTAAGATTGATTGATTGATTGATAGGACCATCAACATTGCACTTCGGTGAGTAACTATGTGTGCTCCGATGTCTTTCTTACACAGGAAGATCTCAGCTGCAGTGTACGAGCTCCGTAGCACCGGCACTGGTCCCCGATGTAATTTTGAAGGGGATGAAAATATTTTTGTAAGAATTTTGTTTTGTTTAAATTTATTTCCTAATGAATTTTGCACGGACAGCGGCTTTCCAGCCTGCTATTCACGATTTTGAACTGCCAATTGTTTTTTACGTGCTCATTGGTTGGAACCTATAGAAAGGGGATGAGACATGTGAACAACCAGGGAGCCAGAAGAAGCAACATTAAACACAACTCTAGTCACTTGATATGTTCATTTATGGCGAACAAAATAACAGCCGACTACTTGTTACAGATGTGTGTCAAGTGGCGAACAAAGAAGCCTTACAAGGATATCACTATGAGTTGTCCATGCAAAATGTACACTGATGGTGAAAACTTTAGATCAACTACTTTCTATTTGAAAATATTTATTGTTAATAACTGAAGATCTGCAATCAAATTAATATAATAAAAATAATACAATAAAAGTAATATAATAAAAATAATACAATAAAAGGAATATAATACAAAATAATACAATAAAAGTCATATAATAAAAATAATACAATAAAAGTCATATAATAAAAATAATACAATAAAAGTAATATAATAAAAATAATACAATAAAAGTAATATAATAAAAATAATACAATAAAAGTAATATAATAAAAATAATATAATAAAAATAATACAATAAAAATAATATAATAAAAATAATACAATAAAAGTAATATAATAAAAATAATACAATAAAAGTAATATAATAAAAAAATAATACAATAAAAGTCATATAATAAAATATATACAATAAAAATAATATAATAAAAATAATACAATAAAAGTCATATAATAAAAATAATACAATAAAAGTAATATAATAAAAAATAATACAATAAAAGTAATATAATAAAAAATAATACAATAAAAGTCATATAATAAAAATAATACAATGAAAGTAATATAATAAAAATAATACAATAAAAGTAATATAATAAAAATAATACAATAAAAGTAATATAATAAAAATAATACAATAAAAGTAATATAATAAAAATAATACAATAAAAGTCATATAATAAAATAATACAATAAAAGTAATATAATAAAAAATAATACAATAAAAGTCATAATAAAAATAATACAATAAAAGTATAATAAAATAATACAATAAAAGTAATATAATAAAATAATACAATAAAAGTAATATAATAAAAATAATACAATAAAAGTAATATAATAAAAATAATACAATAAAAGTCATATAATAAAAATAATACAATAAAAGTAATATAATAAAAAAATAATACAATAAGTAATATAATAAATAATCAATAAAAGTAATATAATAAAAGATCTTACAAAAACTTTACCATCTTTTAAATTAAATCAGGACTCTTGTCGTTGCTAAAGTGTTCATGTACAACAGATGATATTTTCCTGTGTAAGAAAGAGAACGGAGCACACATGGTTTTTCACTAAATTACAATGATGATGATCCTATCAATCAATCAAGCTGAAGATCATGGTAGAACGAGAAATGTCAATATGAAAAATGATATACCCAGAAGTTTAAAACAACAAAATGTGTTCACAACAGTTTCTGAAGGACACCTGATCAAATAATAAATGCGTAAGCTTTACTAGAAACTCCATAACATAAGTTACGATCAACAGATATTCTTCTTCTTTGTTCGCACTACACCAGTCACTTTGTACGTCACTCCTTGTAGTTTGTATGCGATTTGCTCTTTCGAGCATGAGCTCGTTGTACCAGTTAAGCGTCTACAGACTCGTCGATTTATGCTTGTTTTTCAATCGGGTTCGCTTCCCTAAGTCGCGGACAAAGACAAAAAACTAACCTAGGCGAGTTCCTCCACTTATGCAAGCCAGATCTCCATTAGTCTTAGACTTCGCTGTAGAAGTTCCAGATTCTACGTTACTAGAAGATGTAGTTTTCTTTGATGATGTACCAATCATCTGTGGGCTAATTACGACTAATTTTTCCCTTTTAGCTATTTCTACGAAAGACTAGACGACCCCAACTCTACTTTATGCAGAGAGAGGCTAAAACACACTTTGTATATCAAGAGATATTTTGAATTACATCTGAAAGTGCAAACGACAGAAGTAGAAAACATTCCATTCTTGAATATGAACGCCATTTAGTTCAAGAACATTACGCCACGTTTGTTTGATACTGTAGTCCTACAATTATTCGTCATTATATATATATGTTTCATGCACGATGTTTTATAAAGTCGATTTTAATGTAGATTGTATACACTAGAATCCAGTACATAATGCAAATATGAGAATTTAATGTAGATTTTATACACTAGAATCTAGTACATAATGCAAATATGAGAATTTAATGTAGATTTTATACACTAGAATCTAGTACATAATGCAAATATGAGAATTTAATGTAGATTTTATACACTAGAATCCAGTACATAATGCAAATATGAGAATTTAATGTAGATTTTATACACTAAGAATCTAGTACATAATGCAAATATGAGAATTTGATGTAGATTTTATACAATAGAATCTAGTACATAATGCAAATATGAGAATTTAATATAGATTTTATACAATAGAATCTAGTACATAATGCAAATGAGAATTTAATGTAGATTTTATACACTAAGAATCTAGTACATAATGCAAATATGAGAATTTAATGTAAATTTTATACACTAAGAATCCAGTACATAATGCAAATATGAGAATTTAATGTAGATTTTATACACTAAGAATCTAGTACATAATGCAAATATGAGAATTTAATGTAGATTTTATACACTAAGAATCCAGTACATAATGCAAATATGAGAATTTAATGTAGATTTTATACACTAAGAATCTAGTACATAATGCAAATATGAGAATTTAATGTAGATTTTATACACTAAGAATCTAGTACATAATGCAAATATGAGAATTTAATGTAGATTTTATACACTAAGAATCTAGTACATAATGCAAATATGAAAATTTAATGTAGATTTTATACACTAGAATCCAGTACATAATGCAAATATGAAAATTTAATATAGATTTTATACACTAAGAATCTAGTACATAATGCAAATATGAGAATTTAATGTAGATTTTATACACTAAGAATCTAGTACATAATGCAAATATGAAACTTTAATGTAGATTTTATACACTAAGAATCTAGTACATAATGCAAATATGAAAATTTAATATAGATTTTATACACTAAGAATCTAGTACATAATGCAAATATGAGAATTTAATGTAAATTTTATACACTAAGAATCTAGTACATAATGCAAATATGAAAATTTTATGTAGATTTTATACACTAAGAATCTAGTACATAATGCAAATATGAAAATTTAATATAGATTTTATACACTAAGAATCCAGTACATAATGCAAATATGAGAATTTAATGTAGATTTTATACACTAAGAATCTAGTACATAATGCAAATATGAAAATTTAATGTAGATTTTATACACTAAGAATCTAGTACATAATGCAAATATGAAAATTTAATATAGATTTTATACACTAAGAATCTAGTACATAATGCAAATATGAGAATTTAATGTAGATTTTATACACTAAGAATCCAGTACATAATGCAAATATGAGAATTTAATGTAGATTTTATACACTAAGAATCTAGTACATAATGCAAATATGAGAATTTAATGTAGATTGTATACACTAAGAATCTAGTACATAATGCAAATATGAGAATTTAATGTAGATTTTATACACTAAGAATCTAGTACATAATGCAAATATGAAAATTTAATATAGATTTTATACACTAAGAATCCAGTACATAATGCAAATATGAGAATTTAATGTAGATTTTATACACTAAGAATCCAGTACATAATGCAAATATGAGAATTTAATGTAGATTGTATACACTAAGAATCTAGTACATAATGCAAATATGAGAATTTGATGTAGATTTTATACACTAGAATCCAGTACATAATGCAAATATGAAAATTTAATGTATATTTTATATAATAGAATCTAGTACATAATGTGTTTTCTTTGTGAATCTAAGACTAAAGACTGTGATATAACTGTATTCTCATAAAAATACAATCATCATCATCATCAAGGTGCGTATCCTTTACAGGACGTTGCTCTCTTTGCAGCGCATCTGAAATTCACTCTGTCTCTAGCCAATTCACCCACTTCGTCGATTGTCATATTCATGGTTTCTTTAATATCTTGTAGCCATCTTCTTCTTAGTCTGCCTCTGTCTCTGCGTCCTCTGGGACTCTGCCCAAAAATACAATACTAAGTTTATATGGTCTAGTGCAGTCAAAATTCCAGCAAGTGTCTATACTTATGCCTGTGCTTGAAATGTGTTATGGGAGTACGGACCATCACCAATATATCAAACCTATCAACGTCTCCGCACATATCGAGTGTATACAACGTGCTTTTTTTTATAGTTTTCATCAGTATCATATGTTGCAGTGCGTCCAAACAATCTATTTTTGACTGAAATCAATATATCATACATCAGAATATAATATAAATAGAGAATATTAGAATTTAATATATATTTAATACATAAGAGTTCAACTTTTTTACCAGATGTGTTACAATCAATAATTTTAATTATATATTTAATTAAGTACGTTTGTGTGTTAATGTGTTAGGGATAATTTTTAAGAACGAGTGTAAGTGAGATTGAATGCTAGCGTGTGTTAGTGTATGTGGAACGCGTGTGTGTATATATAGTGATTATTTGTGTATGTGTGTGAAAGTGTGTGAGTCAGCGTATGTCTAAATATATATGTGATTGTATGCGTATGAAATAGAACGGATATTTGAACATCTATCACAGAATGATATGCCTCGATGAAGTCAATACAATTAATGATGCAAACTAAAAGCACAGTTCTGATTAAGTGGAATGAAATATTTATCTATCGTACTGCAAGCTCTCATAGTCAGAAACTGATTGTCAACGTGCACGACATTTTAGTTCTTGTCGAATTATGAATGATTTATAATTTGTCTTCAGTCAACATTGAGATTTATCTCCAGTCAGTATTGAAGTTTATCTGCAGTCAGCATTGAGGTTTGTCTTCAGTCAGCATTGAGGTTTGATTTCGCAAGAGAAAAACTAATGTATAGCGAGTTCATTCTGGACTTTCATAAAAATATCAGGAAGCTAAATAGTGTATCCAAAATATTGCAAGTCATTCTCGAAGCTTTTTGACCACACAAAGCAAAAGTGAATGCTCCATGATAGGTGTATTACAACCAGTAGATTTGCCAGGAGATATGTGACGCACTTAAACATGGCGAAAGAAGTAGGCAAAAATATGTAAAATCTACTTTGACAAATTTCAGTAGTTCTTTCCGTCTCGGACAAAGATTAAGAAAAATACTGCTCACAAAGCCAAGGATATGTGCTCGCTCAGTCAAGAAGCCAATGAGTTATGTCCTCAGTTGAGGTCTTTCGTTAACCAGGGGCTATTGTTATGGGAATTAAGGAAATGTACACAAACGTTGTTTGTTCTACTGAATTCCGTTGATGTAGTTTTCTTCGTGAAATTGTCGTCTTTAAGAATAAATAGAGAGAGAGAGACTTAGACAACTACAATTTTCATTACATCTTAAACTTACAATAACATAGAATGAAATATGTGAAACGAAGATGAGAAATAATAATATATATTGCAGGAACTGATTTCAATATTTTGAGACAGGTATTACAACACAACCAAAGACTAATATGACAATGAGTTGCAATATATATTCTTTATTATTCTATGGGCGGAAACATGGATGCTGAACAATCAGCTATAAGATATAATGAGATCATTTGAAATATGACTTATAGAAACTTTGGGTGTTTTTAATACACACAGAAACAGAGCTGAAGATGTCATAGGAAAGTTAGAAATACTGAGGTAATTATTAAAGAAGATAAAACCAAGAGAAATATAATCATCTTGTTAGATAAAGAGAAAACACTGCTGAAAACAATACTGGTTGATTGAAAGTAAGCGGACAAGAGAAAGACGGTGATATAATTTTAAGTAAAACATTTTTAATGAACAAAGAACAGTTTAATAGAATGTACTACTAATATGCAATAGAAAGAAAGTGTTGGAGATCTACTGCAGCACTAATTTATTTCCAAAATTGCCCACCGCGGAGTTCGAACCAAGTACGCTTGAGTTGTGATCGAGCTCACTACTGCTTGAGCTACAGACGCTCACTTTACTTCACAGTTGAAATTTTATATCTAACTTATATTCAATATTATAGAAACCGAGCCAGTGGTGGCTTTAGCTTTCTGCCGCTTCAAGACTTTTAAAAAAATGCTTTTCTTCTGTCTCTTACAACACAATGTAATATTGTTTATTGAATAACACTTGAGAACCAACCATTCTTATCTACACCTTAACAGGTCTCTGTTAAACACACGTCTTATTCTTTTGTTCAAATAGTTGTCCATAGCTCGTTTGTTTCTTCGCTTCTGATCATCTTTCAATGTTCAGATAGATAAATAAAGAGATGAACCGTTTCCATGAATCTAGTCATCGACACAAAGTTTTCTGATCATCATTCAATGTTCAGATAGATAAATAAAGAGATGTACCGTTTCCATGAATCTAGTCATCGACACAAAGTTTTCGCTTTTTTCAATTTCTATTTCAATGTAGACTTCGTGGACGAAAATCGACGACTCGTTTACTGTGGATGGCTACGTTTACTGTAGTTGATGGCTACTAAGTTTACTGTGGTTGATGGCTAAGTTTGCTGGGGTTGATGGCTAAGTTTGCTGTGGTTGATGGCTAAGTTTACTGGGGTTGATGGCTAAGTTTACTGTGGTTGATGACTAAGTTTGCTGGGGTTGATGGCTAAGTTTGCTGTGGTTGATGGCTAAGTTTACTGGGGTTGATGGCTAAGTTTGCTGGGGTTGATGGCTAAGTTTGCTGTGGTTGATGGCTAAGTTTACTGTGGTTGATGGCTAAGTTTGGTGTGGTTGATGTCTACTAAGTTTGTTGTGGTTGATGGCTAATTTCTGTAAAGGATATGCCACGATTTTCATTTTCAGTCTTCATGGGCAAATTCTGAGACATCAAAGTCATTGAACGGGGGAGGGGAGGGGTATGTTTGCATGATATGTTTGAGAGTATGTGTGTATGCTTGTATGTTTGCAGGATATGGTTGAGAGTATGAGGACCATTTCGGCATGTGCACTAGTTAGTTTGTGCAGCTGTCCTTTTGTTGAGATTGGCCTCTGTGCTGAGTATAAAGATTATCATTTTTGGGTTCTATCTATTTGCTAGTCCAGAAACAGAACTTCAGAATTAACCTGAGAATTAGAGGAAATATGCAGTAAATATAGAATGTTGATCAGCATGAAAAATAGTAATATAACGGTCAATAGATATCAGAATCAAACCTCCACTAATATATCTTGAATGGACACAAATTAAAAGAAGTACCGTATTTTAAATATATGAAAACATGAAGTTATAGCGATCAAAGTTAAGATCAAGAAATTAAGTGAAGACCTGAAATGATTCTTGCTTTCATGTCAAGGTTAAATGTGATTTGAAAAAGTAGCATCAGTTCTTCGGTGAAGATCAATCAGCATAAATCTCTATTATTATCAATTTTTCTGTATGTATGTGAGAGCTGGACAATAAATAAAGAAATAAACAGAATTGGTTATTGGTTACTAGTTACTGAGCTGACCTCACAGCACTCCGGCAGACTCATAGAACACCCAGTGCCCAGTCTCCTCCAACATATTTCGAAGGCTATGCATAATTATGGTTCCTGAAGCTCGCTGGTGAAACACACTTCTCTCTCTGTCACTATAGCAACCAGCTCTTGATGTACAACGTGTAACTCCAAACTCCATAAATCACTCTATTGGTTCAACGTTTATTTGAGTGTCCTCATCCAACAGTAGGTCTCCAAGAGACCGAAGATCTTCCCCTTTATCCATCCTAAACTCCCCAACAATGGATGCTTTTGATACAAGCATGTCCGCTTTCTCGTTGCCTCGAACACACGCATGACCAAGACAGTAGACCCACTTGAGTATCTGGAGGCTGGAAACCTCTATAGACGACATCCACTATTATCACAACCTGCCATTCTAGATCTCCCGAAGCATCAACTGAGAGTCAGAAACAACAACGATTCAAGTAAACGAAGTACCAGAAAACCAATGGAGGGCATCAGTAACGACCTGATCCTCCATTGTCATAATTATTCATGCTTTCGAATATAAATGTTACAGACAGAAGTATGATACGGAAACGAAAAGAAATACAGAATTTATATGAAATAAATATAACAGCACTGACAGGTCAGCAATCACTTTTGACAGTTGTGAAAAGGTGTAAGCATGCTTGCTTCGACATATGAACAGACATTATTTCCTCATTAAAAAAATGGTTCTTCAGTGAACAATTTAGAATTGCTCGAGAAAATAGATAACAAAAAATAATGATGGCTTGATAACATCAACGATTGGTCATTGTTGGAAATTTCTATACTCGTCTGTCTGCCCTGCAAAGGAACGATATCTTTCGAGAAACGTTGCGTTGGCGATTCCATCGTATTATTTCTACGACTGTAATGAATTATACGCTTTATAATTATTACTATTATTATTATATTAATAATGACCTGACCTGACCTGACGCTGTGAGGCATACAGGATTCGAGAAAGAAGAAGATTGTTATATTATAACATCTCAGAGTCCTGCGAAAGCATGGACTGACAACGTCAAGCGCAACACACCTGGCACAAGATAGAAACTAACTCTCCCACGTCGCTTCACGGCAAATGTGGTTAAGATAAGATAAGATAAGATCATTATTACTATATCTAACTTTAGTATTAGATCTTATTAATAACTCCTGTTTGGTCCACCGCTCCGTGCATATTTTTCTTTTTAATTATCTTGAAATGGTTTGGACACTTGACAACAATGCCCTGGTATCGTCTACCACAGAGAGCCACACAGTATAATGAGTACAAAGCTAGAGGAAGACCACGCAAAAGATGGAGGGACGGCATCAAGAACAGCCTTACAAAAATGAATATCAGCTTACAAAGTGCCTTAAAACAAGCAGACACAAGATCCTACACCTTCTCCCTAACACTTCTATAAAGTAAATGGTAAGAAGAACACAAGCAGACAAGATCACTCATTCCCACACACTTCTATCAAGAAGTAAATGGTGGAAGAACACAAGCAGACACAAGATCACTACATCTCTCCCCCAACACTTCTATCAAGAGTAAATGGTGAAGAGAAGAACACAAGCAGACACAAGATCCTAACCCCCAACACTTCTATAAGAAGTAAATGGTGGAAGGAAGAACACAAGCAGACACAAGATCATACATCCTCCCAACACTTCTATAGAAGTAAATGGTGAAGAGAAGAACACAAGCAGACACAAGATCTACATCTCCCAACACTTCTATAAAGAGTAAATGGTGGAGAAGAACACAAGCAGACACAGATCCTTTCTCCCCAACATTCTATAAGAAGTAAATGGTGAAGAGAAGAAAAAAGTATCTTAAAATAAACGAGTTTTCGACTTGGGTATAGAACACGCCCTTAGAAATAATGAGTCATTTTTTTAATAACTGTAACATCTGTATATGTATGTAATATCAATGGATCATGCTTCATAAAATGCCATCTTATTTCTCTTACTATTGATCATCAGCTTCTCCATTAATCGATTCATCATTTGCCTCTTCTGTTAAACAGCTAATCTACTGCCATACACAAATATCAGCACACCCAAAAATCTATTATCAAGTAAGATGATGACTAATGATGATGGTTATGATTATAATGACATTAAGATAGTATACTATGATCCATGACTGGTTTTTTAAAACTTTGATAATAATATTCTTAATAACAAGGGGTCTCAATGGCGAAGCAGTTAAGTCGTTTTCCTGTCGTGCACTGAAGGTTGGAGGTTCGAATCAGGATCGAGACACCGGCAATTTTTTTCAAGAGATCCATAGGATCATTGCAGGAGCTACGGAGCTCGTTCTTTGCGCGATACTCTCTGCAGATGGTATGCCATCTCTACCGACAAAGACGGAGCCATATAGGGAAATCCATCCACTTTGAACCCTTTTTTCGGACTGTTCATGTCAGACCCGTTTTAGTAATAAAATAGAATTGACTTATTGATAAAACTATTTTTATTACGCTTCAGTCATGACCATCTGTGCTCCTATTCTTTTCTTACACAAGACGATCTCACCGACTGTACATGAACTCCGTAGCACCGACAAGAGCTTCCGATGTAATTTTCAAGATGGTGATAACTTTGATATAAAAAATTTTCAATTTTAAAATTCATTTTGCCGGGAAAAACTGTGCAACCTACTCTTATTTATTTTTAACTCGCAAGAGTTCTTTTATGTGCTCAACTTGAACACAGGACCAGCGTTTTATCGTCCGTCTCCGATATGACTATGAACTCGATCTCACATAGATTGAGACAAGGTATCGTTAAGAATAATTTACTCGATCTCACATAGATTGAGACAAGGTATCGTTAAGAATAATTTACTCGATCTCACATAGATTGAGACAAGGTATCGTTAAGAATAATTTACTCGATCTCACATAGATTGAGACAAGGTATCGTTAAGAATGATTTACTCGATCTCACATAGATTGAGACAAGGTATCGTTAAGAATAATTTACTCGATCTCACATAGATTGAGACAAGGTATCGTTAAGAATAATTTACTCGATCTCACATAGATTGAGACAAGGTATCGTTAAGAATAATTTACTCGATCTCACATGGATTTAGACAAGGTATCGTTAAGAATGATTTACTCGATCTCACATAGATTGAGACAAGGTATCGTTAAGAATAATTTACTCGATCTCCATGATTGAGACAAGGTATCGTTAAGAATAATTTACTCGATCTCACATAGATTGAGATAAGGTATCGTTAAGAATAATTTAGAATCAAATCACTAACAAAAGTTTACATGTAGCATGCATCGTTTTGTACGAAATAACTCGGTAAAAATTTCAAATTCAGATTTTTCTAAAGAAAATATCGTAAAAAGTCAAGAATTCGTTAGTCTGTTCTTTTACTAGCGAAAACTTTTAGATCGAGACAGTGAGATTAGATGTTAGAAGATATGATAGATCAATAACAATTTGACTTGTCATAGATCGTCTAGAAACAAGATGTATTCAGTAAGTAATTGATTACACATGCACGTTTCTCAAGAAATCACATTAACATTAAAACAATAACTATCACGGTCTTATCTGTCATGTCAGCTGGCTTACTCGATCTTTGACAATTTTTTTTTCATTTATATTGTGGTTACCCAATTATGTTAAAGACCTCTTTCCTGCTACGATCTTCTTCCTCTTCTGTAAACGCTTCATATTAAACCACTCTTTGTGGCTTGTATGTGATCTGAGCCTAAGAGCGATTGTGTGGTGTGTTAAGTTATGCGCCTATAGGTGCCTAGGCCAGCACATCCGATTTCTTGCCAGCTTTTTATTTACTAGGGTAGCATTCCCTAGAACTGCTACGATGATGTAAGTTATATTTTCAGGAAGTCAAAACCCTCATACATAGAAAATCTGCAGTAGACTGGAAGACAAACACTGGATATGATTATGGAAAGACTCCCTCAAAGATCTAAGCAGAACAGACCAGGTCATTATATTTCGCCTAAGTATCGGAAACTGCAGACTCAACAAACACATATATAGACTAGAAATAAGTGAAACAGCTCTCTGTCAGTGTCAGCAGGCAGAACAGACACCGGAGCATGTCCAGCAAGACTGTCCTCTCCTGTGTGAGCTGGCTATCAACATGTGACCACACCCAATCGACGTAAAAACTCAGCTTTCGAGAAACCTGACAGACCTGAAGCTGACTACCCATTTTATGGTCCACAGTAAACTAAGCACATGACCAGAGATCGCTAAAGAAGATATCATTGCTGTATTCTTGATAATTTGCGTGAAGTTTGACTGTAGCCATCAGGTACATCCATATATTTTGTTACATGTCCCAATAATTGTCAGACTATAGAATCCGCAATAACAAAAGATGGAGATTCATTACATTCAATTTTCGACACTGAGATGAAACTTAATCTGCAGAAAACACAGTCTGTAAGGATGTCAGTATTGAAAGTTTCATTAAGAAAATAGAAATGTTGAATAACAATTTTTTTTTATATAAATGATTCCATATTTACGTTATCCTCATCTAAACCGTTCCAAAAAAATAATACAGACCTAACACCATATTCACAAATATGATGAAAACAGGTTTCTTCGCTTTGTATATATGTAAGATTTTCTCAAGTGCCATCGTTTGTAAATCGCATCTTTTAAAATTCTATTGACTTTGGATGAACACCCTTCATAAGGATTTATTGAATGGGACACATTTAACACTCTGTTGAGGATACAATCTAATTTTGTCTCGTATTTTTATAACAAAAGATATTTTGATCCAATTTTTTTTAAATAATTGTAATTGTAGAGCACGTATGCTCAACCATCTAGTGTAATAACTGACTTGGCATGGAATTAAATCTATACATTTTCAGACTAATTTTGATTTTTGTGTGAAGGTTTTTTTTCTTTATCACCAGTGTTACTCGAGAGTCTGACTTCAATGATACTTATAATTTAGATCCTTAAATAAAGATTCTTAAAATATAATGAAAGTAAGTTGAATGCATTTGAAAATAGATGTCTATGAAAAATAATGAACATAAAATGGAACGAATTCAGGAGAAGTGATGAAATCAGAGAAATGTCTGATCAACCACTAATGACAACTGTTATAAGAAAGAGAAGATGGAAATATGTTGGACACACATTGAGAAGAAATGATCAACGAATATCAAAGCATGCACTGAGGTGGAATGCAAAGGATTCAAGAAAGAGAGGACGATCTAAGGAGACCCTGAAACGAACTTTGCTGAGAGAGGCAAGAAATCTCGGTCTCATTTCCATGGAGGAGGTCGAACGAGTTTTCCAAGGATAGAGCGATATGGAGAAATTACTTGCATGCCCTATGTAACGAATAACGGTACGAGAGGAGTTATTATAATTAAATAAAGGATCATGATTTCCTACAGTTCAAGTGTGTACAGAACTTGCTGTTATCCTGCATTTTCTCCCATCTTTGCAATTTACTATTGTGTTAACAAATTAGGGATTGCCAAGTTTATATCAGACCAATGAATCTTAAAATAACATAATAATATTTCCGCTTACATAGACCAGAAATAAGAAGTGAACACCTATTAAGCTCTTGATTAATAAATTTGGTATATTGACAGATTAAGGACTTGCAGGATTGAGACCCGAGAATGGTTGGACTTTTCCTATTTTAATTAGATCAACGAACTTTAAGGTAATTGAGAATGACATTGGGAGTGAGAAATTTTCGTTCTGTTGTCTTCATTCCTTTGTGCTGGCTGGGCAATGAACTCTGCACATTAACATAGACGTTAATCTTGGTTTAAATAATTATCATATAATCATATAATTATTTGGTGCTCGGTGAATGACCGGGTTGAATAACAATTGAAATAAAGTTAAGGGTTAAATTGTAAAACAGTATTTTGGTCATGAAATGTGCTTAAGTGGCAGAAAAACGTCATTTGTTTTTCCAGGCATGATGAGAAATTTGAATTAAAATTAGAAAGTCAATGCCCGATCTAAAATATTTTACTTTAACTTAAGAAAGTATGATTTAGGATGGGCATATATTTATATATAGACGAAGGATTGAGAAATATCAGAACAGAACATATCAGAAAAGAGAGGCTCGACTGAACGAATAATTTAGAGTTGGAAGAACTCAGATGCTCGCCGACTGGGAGTTCTGGAGGTTTTAGCAGAGATAGATTGAGAATTGAAAGAACTGATGAGAACTGCTAAATGAACAGTGAAACAGACTATGCTGACTAAACTACCAATTCAGAGCTGAAAATCTGATGATTCAGGATCGTGTCATGAGAAAAACAGATTCCGAACTGCGAGCTTGAAGAAGAACCGTATTCATCTGCAGCTTTTACACGAACAGAACAGACAGGGAATATATTTGTTGAGATCAGACCCTGCATCTGTCGTATAGTTTGAACCAGAGATCTTTACATCCACAACAGACCGATCTGTTAGCTTAAGTTTAGATGATAGAACAGAGAGATACGTCAGATCAGATTAGACAGTAGATCAGATTGCACATAAGTACATATAGAACGTCCTTTTGTTCCGATCCAGAAGCACTTGAGCTGAAAGCTCTTCTGCTCGGTGTCATGGACATCGTAACCATTCGGCTCGGTGCCACGAACACCGTAAATCTGGGAAACCTGTAGCTTTTCTGCCAGTCCGCGGAGTTGAACCCGCACTTACAGAGGACTAGTCACCCGTAGTCCAATGCGCTACGAACACGCTGGGCAGACGGGCATAGAACGCCCTTAGATGTCATCTAAATATACTTCTATTTGTAGGAAAAAGTCGCACTTGTTAGATCTACGAACACAACCAGCGAGCAATTCGAAAAAAGAGCTTTGCTGAGGAGTATCTCAATTCTCGCAGGTTATGATCGTAAGAACGCTTGTATTGCTAGACTAGACAATGGGTGCCGTAAGAAATAGGGTAAGTGGTACGAATCCTGTGTGTGGTAATTTGTTTTTTTCGAAGCTCATAATTCTTATACACTGTCTATTTATTGATCATATCCATTGCTTCCTTGCTTCCCTGTAGGCTCTTTATTCATTGCTTCGTTGCTTCCATTGGGGCTCTTTATTCATTGCTCTTGCTTCCCTGGGGCTCTTTATTCATTGCTTCTTGCTTCTCCTGGGGTTCTTACAAAAACCCTTGTTCTCATCTCAGACTAGTTAGGTCTACCAGATGACAAACATACATTAAGAGAAAACTTGATAGAATCATCACTTATGTATATGTCCATCAATGGTCACTAGCATAGAGTAAGATGAGGCAAGAATAATCGGTCTCAGTTCCATGGACGAGATTGAGCGAGTTGCCCAGGATAGAGCGGTATGGATAAACCGCTTGCATGTCCTATGTAACGTATAACGGTACGAGGGGAATTATTATTATTATATTATAGAGTAAGATATATCTTTGCAGTAGCCTACGATCGTCTACAATAACCGACATGACACATGATGGTAAATTACATCATTTAGAATTCTATCCGATATGAGATTCGAAAATGAAATTATTTTACATCTAAAAAAAAAAGCCTGGAAATAATTACAAGAACATAATGTGTTAATAAAACATTATTATGGCACCACAAAGAAATCAATACTTTTTGTGATAACGGAACGAAAGATATTCTGGCATGTAAGATGTAATAACCACAAGATCTTTGTCCACTGCCAATATTTTTACTTGATAAAAGAATGTATTATTACTTGGTATTGTTAAATTCGTTCAATCTTAATCTACAACTCATTGTTATTTTTCATTCAATGTACATGAAATGAGTTCTTGATTTGATGATATGTACTGTTTGTAATATCCTGACCTATCATCATGTTTACTTATATATATATATATATATACGCACAGAGAGAGAGAGAGAGAGAGAGAGAGAGAGAGAGAGAGAAAGCGGTAGAGAGAGAGAGAGAAAGCGGTAGAGAACACATACATGAAATTAATAGTAAAACCATTTTTTTTTAAAAGATAGGTTATCCCTTTAAGCACAGATATATATATATATATATATATATATATATTCCTCAGGTACAGTTATATGTTACAAAGGGCCTGCAAGTAATTTCTCCATACCGCTCTGTCCTGGGCAACTTTCTTATCTCTTCCATAGAGTAAAATCCAATATTTCTTGTCTCTTTCAGCAAACTTCGTTTCAGGGTTCCCTTGGGCGTCGTCTCTTTCTTAAACCCATTGCCTCCAACTTCAACGCCTGCTTTAGTATTATTTGATCATTTCTTCTCAATGTGTGCACAACATATCTCCATCTTCTCCTTCTTATAACAATTGTTACTAGTGGTTGACCAGACATTTCAAGCAAGAGATAGACAGAGTCAAATGTATATTCGTTCTCTCTCTCTCTCTCTCTCTCTCTCTCTTATTTCCTTTAGTTTCCAACGGAAAACAGAGCTGCAAACTATCACCAATATTTATATTAGTTTGTCAATTCAGCGTTCCTATTACCGCATAATTCATATACTGTTTCTAACACTATGTTATTGTTTCATTGAAGTTTCTCTAACAAATCAATTATTTATAGATTTATCCCTAGCCTAACCTATGCTAATCTGTGGGAATATTGCCCATTATTAGTACTATTATTATATTCATTTTTCGTAACGTTATACGTTACATAGGGGGCATTCAATGAAGTTTTCCCATACAACTCTATCATTTACTTCTCGTTCAGTATCTTCTATGAAATTGAGTTCAATATTTCTCGCCTCTCAGTAAAGTTCAATATTTCTCTCCTCTCAGTAAAGTTCAATATTTCTCGTCTCTCAGTAAAGTTCAATATTTCTCTCCTCTCAGTAAAGTTCAATATTTCTCTCCTCTCAGTAAAGTTCAATATTTCTCGCCTCTCAGTAAAGTTCAATATTTCTCTCCTCTCAGTAAAGTTCAATATTTCTCGCCTCTCAGTAAAGTTCAATATTTCTCTCCTCTCAGTAAAGTTCAATATTTCTCTCCTCTCAGTAAAGATCAATATTTCTCTCCTCTCAGTAAAGATCAATATTTCTCTCCTCTCAGTAAAGTTCAATATTTCTCGCCTCTCAGTAAAGTTCAATATTTCTCTCCTCTCAGTAAAGTTCAATATTTCTCGCCTCTCAGTAAAGTTCAATATTTCTCTCCTCTCAGTAAAGTTCAATATTTCTCTCCTCTCAGTAAAGTTCAATATTTCTCTCCTCTCAGTAAAGTTCAATATTTCTCTCCTCTCAGTAAAGTTCAATATTTCTCTCCTCTCAGTAAAGTTCAATATTTCTCTCCTCTCAGTAAAGATCTTTTCATAGTTTCCCTAAGGTAAATATATGTATATATTATTGGCCATTAAGACACATATTTGTATTAATTCGTTACTGATTCGATTTCACGCACTTAAAACCTCACTGTGTAGTACTACATCTACCTAGTTATACTGTAGCGTATTGTCAGATCTGATTGGTAATATGAGATACCATTAGAGTTGAGTAATGTCTAAATATGTATTCAGAAGGTACATTTTATTCAATAGATGAAACAACACATATCCGCTAACAAACGTGATGTTGGTGTTCAGCATCAAATATCTTGTCCTGAGCAGAACTTTCCCACTCTCTTTCGTAATCTCTTTATTTCATAGACTGATGTCTCTGCAGCCTTCATGCTCAAATCATCAGTTACATCATGAATACATCTTCTCCTTGGTCTTCCTCTTCTCATCTTTGATGGGATATCTCCTTTCATAACGGTTGTCTCCAACTCTTCGTGTCTCTATATGTCCGAACTACTTCAATTTCCGTATTCTTGTAACAGGGTTATGCAGGACAAGAGGATGGAACAGTGGTCAACTGGTCAACCATACTTTGAATACTCCAGTTTATGGTAAAATGGTCAGACGTACTCCAACATAGTGAAGTAGGTAACGGTCAATCCATCCGGGTTACTTTTTGCACACGGCCCACTTGTAGGGCAGCAGAAGACAAGGGGATCGCCATCAACAGATTGTGCAGAGACCTAGGTATGTGAGCAAGATGGAAGGGAAGTAGAGCAGAAGACCAATAGATTGCCATTATTATAGAGCCTTGCTTTGGGAAGACAACAAAAGAAAACAAAGCGATACACATTATAGCTGGATGAGAGAGGACGTTGGAAAAAACCATTCAGAGATTTCAAGGGCGTTATTGAGAAGGTATGTCTGTGAGACAATCTATCAAGATAATTGAACATGGTGATTTATTTCAGAGATTTATAAAGGTAACATGTTGAACAAACAGCGAAGTAGTAGATGATAGAGAATCAGATTCGGTTAGACTCAGGAAATTGTTTCTGGCAATTTATTGTTCCTTCCAAGTATCCTTGTGTACATTGCTGCTAGAGGTGAGAAATCAACTATAGTTCTACTTGGCAGAACTTATACTAGAAAGTGTAGTTATATTTATAGGAGTAATCTTACTGTGATTCGACTGTTCATATACGATAACAGAGAAACAATTAATCATCATCTTGGATGACCAGACCACGATGCCTCAAAGGACAGAGACGACACTACCTCGAACCTAACTAGGAACTTAGACGTCTACCCAGACATATGACGACCACCACCTGATGGATGCTGCAACCGTGTTCAAGTGGTTCCATATCTGACAGGAAAGGACTGAACGTTCTTATCATCATCCAGTGATTATCAACCATTGGTTCCATCGAACTTGAACAATTTTACTACTTAAAAGGAAGAGTGTATTATAACAATCAAATTTGTGATGACAGTTTAGAAAAAACGATTATTGCTGTGAATATTTCTAAGGTTAAATTGATATATGCATAGCTTGAGTTCATTATTAAATAATTTATCCATCTTGTTGCTAATTGATCACAACGGTGTTAGGTTAGTTGTATTCACTAACATCTTAGTTTGTAGTAAGACAGAAGTGTGGAAAGTGTTAGGTTAGTTGTATTCACTAACATCTTAGTTTGTAGTAAGACAGAAGTGTGGAAAGAGTGATGTTATATTTTAAATCAAGAATATAATACAGTGGACGATCACGAGCCTTTCTTTTGGTCAACCCATTTTTCCTTGGGATTATTTTTTCTGGGCCTTGTACTAGGTGAAACTACTACATTCTTAGTTATATCAGCTTGTGTTTTTTCTCAGTGCTACTACCAACACTTACATCCTAATCTAAAACATCATGGACATCTAACTATTATACACGTCTTATACGCAAAATCGAAAAAAACATGTCGATGAATATTTAAGAATGAGGCAATTAACATATGTCACCAATAAAACATGAAAGAATTCATTATTTAAAAAAAAAAATTAATGTTCTATGGAAAAAAGAAATGAGTTTTACTTACTAACAACACACACTAAATACCCAGTCATTATGACCTCATTCCTTTGAAATAAATTATAATGCTTATCAAACACGCAAACAACCTGAGCAATGTCTTAGACTTTGGTTCTGGGCGTCGGCCAGTTCTGTCCTCTCAGACTTAATAGGCTTTGCAAACAATATTTTCTACTAATAATTTAATAGTCTACAAATTAGGGGACTTTTCTTTTATACATCATAAATTTAATGAGAGTATTTAATTGATTGATAGAACTATTATCATTGCACTTTGGTGAATAACAATATGTGCTCCGATCTATTTCTTACATATGGAGATCTCAGCAACAGTGCACAAACTCCGTAGCACCGGCTAGTGTCCCCGATGTAATTTTGAGATGGTGAAGATATTTTGTAAGAATTTTATTTAGGAATTTTTTTTTTCTAATGCATTTTGTCCAGGCAGCTGCTTTCCAGCCTACTCTTTTCGATTTTGAACTGCAAGGGGTTTTTTACGTGCTCAAATTGAACACGGGACCTACGTTTTATCGTGCGTCTCCGATAGGACTAGGAACTCGATCTCACCTACGCTGAGATCAGAGATCTCTGGGAAAATATCCAGATGGCTCCACGAGGGAGTGAACCTGGTACCTTTGGTACGAGAGACGAGTACCTAATCTCTACGCCACAGAGACCCACTAATGATTACATTATAACACATCAGTCAGATTTTCATAGCAGTCTCGTGTGCTTGAAACTACATGTTTGTATCATTTCTTTGTTTATTTATTTATTCGTCTCCGCTGCTCGTGGGGCATAGCTTCTCAACAGTTGTTCGACACATTTCTCGGTCTCTGGCAGTTTTCTTATAGCCTCCTAGCACAATCCAGCACCCATCAGTTCCTCAAGTAAACTCTATCTCCAGGTATGTTTAGGACATCCCCTTTTCTATTTTCCTTGCGGGTTCCACTCAATTGTTTGTCTAGTGACACTCAACTGTGTCTTCCGTAGTGTATGCCTGACACATCGTCATTGTTTCCTTTTATTATTGGTCATCATGTTATTGTCCTGTTCTTACCCACAGGTCTGTGTTTGCAACTTTATAATACCATCTCAGTCTCAGAATGACTCCGAAGACATCCACTGGTAAAAGGGCTGAATCGTATTTTTTCGCCCGAGTGGTTACCGGGCCCAAATTTGGGATGTAAAGAATAGAACCACTGTTACCTGCCATGCATGTCGTAAGAGGCGACTAATGAGGTTTGGCTGAAATCGGATGCATGTGTCCGCTAGGGAATGCTAACCCGAAACAAATGCTTGCAGAAAGGGATGCACCAGGCCATAAGGCGCATAACATGGTGCAACGACCCTCACAATGAGGAATGGGATAACGGATTCTACGGTCGCCAATCTACCTCGGCGATTTAGCCATGCAGTAAGAATGTCAGACCTACCATCACAAGGGTGGCCAAAACTTACTGCGGGAAGAGGTCAGCACAAACGGGGAAGCAGAAATCATAGGAAGTATATCCTACAGAACTGCCCCCAGTATGCAGACTTGAGAAGAAAGAGGTGGCCCACTTACACTAGCGTCCAAGACAAACTCTATGACGTGGCTGATAATCTGAGGCAGACGGCTGCCTTTATTAGAGAATCCGAAATCTCAATCTAGTGAGAACGCAGAAGAAGAAGAAGAATCGTATTTGTATATAACTTTGCGACTTAATTGTTTCGACATACATCAACACGTATAATTTCTTACAGTTCATTAAATCAGTAAATTCATCAATTTTGTGTGATTTGTATTCAATACATCAGATCTATAGTCATTAAATTGTGATGTCACGTTGATATAGAGTTGCTTGAATCAATAATTCCATCAATTTCTGTGTTTATATTTGATCAATTATACCTTTATCCATTAATTTAGGATATTGCGTACGCAATTAGTTGGTTGATTGATTCAGTAAATGTATCAATTTTTGTGCTTTGTATTTGATACATCAGAAGTGTAGCCATTAAATTGTAATGTTGCGTTCATAAACAGTTGCTTGAATAACTAAATTCATAAATTTCTTTGTATTTGTTCCATCAGATTTGCATTCAATAAATGTGGGATTATGTGTTCATATCTATTACATCTCCATGGCACATGTCAGCTGAATCATATCATTTTCTTTTTTTTCCCCTTGGTTTGAACATTTCGTGTCCCTGCGGGCACCAGGACATTGTTTGCTGAGTCTCCCCGGGGTTGGATAACTAATTATGTTTCTCAAATATCATAACTTTCTCTCGTTTCTATTTTTACCTTAATCCGATTCCGTCTGTAGGGTATCGTTTTGATTGATGACCGCGATATTCACAGCACGATATTCTTGTAGTTATCATGGCCTAGCCATCATATCTATTAATTTCTCAGCCGCCGCCACAATCGTCGGTCCACTATGTTATTTAGATGTTGGATTAATTCCGTTATCTGGTGCAAACATACACATTTTTGTAATAATAACATTTAGCCATTCAATCATATAATGTGTTAGAAAAACAACATGGTAATCTGGAACAGGAGAAATAACTACATGGATGCAAGTTTTGTAACAGATATCATTCAGACACTTCAAAGAGGTAACATGAAGGTTGAACTCGCAAGCAACTGATAGAAGATAATGCAAGTGATGATGATGATGTTGTTTATATCGATGTGTCTGTGCATTGTGGTAAGTTTGTACGGGGTTCCTTGGCTAGCACGCATGATATGGTTGTTGCTGAGCGAAGTGGAGCATATAGAATAACTACTTCCAATATGAGGATGGAAGTTGAGGCCGTTACTGCAGTTATCCATTGGCTCTCTGGGACTCCTTTTACTGGGACAGTTGTTATTTCTGACGATGCCTCGGAAGATCTAGAATGACAATTGGTGGTATGAACGGATGTCGTCTATAACGTTTTCCAACCTCCACAGACGTACGTGGATCTACTGTCCTAGACATGCGGGTGTTCGCGGCAACAAGAGATCGGACAGGCTTGCATCGAAGCATTTATTGTTAGAAAGCTTAGGAAGGATAAGGGGGATATTCTTCGGTCTCTTGGCGACCTAGTGTTGGATGAGGACACGAAAATTAAAGTTGAATCAATCCGCGATGTAAGGAGTTGGAACAAATAACGTTAATTATCGTGGCAGTATTAGCAGTTGTATGGTAGAATATACAGGAAAAGTATATGTCATAGAATTAGAAATATACCAGATTCAGTATGTGTCATCTTGAAGATGTAAAAAATAAAATTGGGGAAGGTTCTTTAGCACACATCTGGCTTTGTCATAGAAAGATACATTGTGTTCAAGATAAAGCAGCCCCATTGACAAATTAAAAGTCGCCAGGTACGCATTGCGTTTTGTCTATTTACTATTTAAACCGGTTCTGACGAGCTCGTCCTTTCGCAACATTTGTTCATCGCCCCTTCCCGCACCATAATTACACACCATCACAAAAAGACTTGCTCACTTGACCTATCCTACGTCCTAATTGAACCTTTTCACTTTCATAAACATGTCAGATTGGCTCCCTTTACGAGCTGATTTGATGATAAACACTGAAGAAGAAGGTTGTTGAACAGACATTTGGTTTTTGTTAGAGAATAATAAAAGAATGTTATTTAACAAACATTTGCTGCTTTCAGAGAAGAGTGGAAGAATGTTTTTTTAAAATAACATTTGGTTTTATTTTCAAAGAAGGATGAAGGCAGATTATTTAACAGACATTAGGGAGGAGAAGGGGAAAAGATTTAGAAGAAATGAGACAATAAACGTAATGAGAACTCTTTGGGTTATAAGACAAATGTATAGTAATGGTGAATACGATTACATAATGCAAGCAGATTCGATGCAAGTAAATCGATACAAGAAACTACTAAAATAATCAAAACGTTTGCAGTGTTTGTACTGAAGAGAAGGTGAGAGAGACAGAGAGAGAGAATGAGAGAGGGAAGAAGAAGAAAGAGAGCAAGAAGATTAGAAAACATAAAGGAAGGAAAAATGCAAATAGTTCATATATAATGCAACACATTTTATCTCAGTTCTGGGTTTCAAAGAAACCCATACAAGCACATCTCCAGCAATCAATAGAGAGAAAAAAGGGGAAGCTTATATTTACTTAGGGTTTGCACCAAACAAACAGCTTTACATGTAAGCTATCTGATGTGTTGGTTTTTTTTTGTGTGCGCGTTAATGTAATTCCTATGTCCGTTATTCTTACTACAGCAAACATCTTCCCGATGGACAACATACGTGAACAGCGTATTGAAAGGGCATCAACATATCGAACGCCTCGTCGTCAATCTTGATGTAGGCCTTTCATTCTGAAAACATGTTGGTGGTATCATCATCGTCATCATCATCATCATCATCATAGACAATAAGTGGATTGTGAGCGTGCCTAGTGTTGCCCAGCAACAACCCGTATCAAATATTATAAGGGAATGAAGGTGGAAATATTTAGGTCATGTTCTTGGATCAGATGAAAAGAGACTAAATCAACAGGTCCTTAAGTGGTCACCAGTTGGGAAAAGAAAACGTGGAAGACCAAAGACCACTCTTCGAAGAACAATCCAACAAGAAAGTAAACTACTGATATGTAAAACCATACGAGATCTTAAACTGCTAGCAACGAACCACATTACATGGAGATCTAAACCATCTGCCCTATGTGCCGCTTTTGGCACAAAAGGACCAAACAAACTAACTAACTAGTGATGATAGTTGCTGCACGTGAACAAGGACGTGTTCTTAGTGTATCAGTTGCTCTCAGAAATTGAGTATGAACTGCGCCTTCTGACAATCAACGAAGATTGGGCACATAAGTAATACTTCATGTCGAACTATGCGATACATGCCTCACTCACTAGATATGTCTAAAAGATGTGAGATTTCATGTCCACGCTGTCCAATGAGGCGCAAGATGGGGGCATTGAGTCCGTGTGCTACATTTCTGGCGCCCTATTTGACTCACTGTTTCAACGTCGCCTATTTGACTCTACTGTTTCAACGCTGCCCTATTTGACTCCACTGTTTTAATGCTGATCGGAATTTCAAGAATAAAAAGTATTTCTGAATGTTTCATTATTTTTGTAAGCACAATATTTGAGAAAAATAAATGAAGTGTTTAGTTAGGATTAAACTTTTTTCTGTTATTGTTTTTTTTTAAATTAAAATTTACAGTTAGTTTTACTTTATTATTATTATTATTACTAGTATTATTGCAATTACCACTAGACACCCGTGCCTCCATAGTCATTAGTCAGATGAGCCCTAATATATAAAAACATAGGACTGCACTAGCCCAGGTGAAGTCATGAGTATGCGTTTCAATGTCTAAAAGTTACGTGATAGCCCAGGGGAAGGCATACGTACACGTCTCTGCTGATAGACGACATACAGTAGACGGCGGTATAACAGATTACAGTTGGGAAAGAATATTGATGGTAAAGTCTTGGATGACGTCAGATAATATTGTCTCTCAGATCTGTCCAACTAATCATATCAGCCAATGCTATAAATGTACTGATAGTGCAGGGAAGTTGTTTGAACATATGGTAAAGATATGCAGATACTGCAGAGAATGGAGCTAGACAGCTACGGTTGCAAGGATATAAAATTAAATTGGTATATCCTTCCCATCCATGTTTATCTATACCATGGGTTCCCAAAGTGGGCGATACCGCCCCCAGTGGGCGCTGAAGCCTTCCAGGGGGGCGATGGTGGGTTCAGAAACATTTGTGGGGAGTTTTTTTGTGAGTTTGCGATTGAATTATCATTACAATTTTGAATTCTGCATTTTAATTCATCTTATGTCCATCTTACAGGATCCATTTTATTCCTCAATTTTCTATTTCATGCATATAATCATTTGAAAATTGACCAGGTATGACAAAAATATATATCAATTTATTTTCTATGTCAAAGTGAAAATAGAGCATGTATATATATATATATATATATAATGGGGGCGGGGACGTTAGCAAACTGTTATAATGGGGGCGTTACAAAGTTTAGGTCGTGCAAAGTGGGTGGTGGACCGAAAAAATTTGGGAATCTATGATCTACATAGATCGTTCGATGATTCGGGTAGTGCCGCCTGAATAAGTTAATATGACGCTGAAAAACGTAAGGGTGCAACATGAGGAAACTGTGCATTAATTTCAACTAATTCAACCATGATAATCGAGGTAGCTGTTGTCTCTGCGACGAATTAATAGCTGGTAGAACAAATAACGACGCATGCAGTGATCTCGATGAGCATCCCTAGGGGAAATCAATGCAAAGACACTTCGCATTGAACGGAAACAATCATTCAATAGTCCTGCCTCAAGAAACTGTCAAAAAGGGAAGGTAAATTAAAGGGCAGATAAACAAGGATGGAACGGCAGCCATTGTAAATTATGTGGGTTGGATTAGTGTAACTAGTAAACGTTTGCCTATTGACTCGAACTCGCGAGGGTTGTGGGTTCAATCTCGCACTGGATGTTCCACACGAGAGGAAAGGAATTGGCCCCCTACCTCCTGTACACTTTGGACTAGAAATGTTAAGTGACAGTCACTTCATACCATAGGGTCTGAAAAAGATATAGAACATTTTATTTTATTATGGGTAGGGTGGACATCATGAACACCATCTGCTTAGCATATGGGAAAATACATTCAGAGACATTGAACCATTTGATTGAGATGGGGGTTAAACGCTGACAAGCACAATGGCTGTGGGATAGAGACACGTTATTGTTAATCAACATAACTTGGGTACAGCGAATGCGAGAACATTAAGATTACTGCTCCATTGGAGGACAGAGCGCTATGAATGTCTTTGATGTATCAGAATATCGATCGGGAGAATTGAACTGGTATTTTAAAACTGGTGAGCGTCTGTAGTTCAAGCGGTAGTGAGCTCGATCACGAACCCAAGCGTTCCTGGTTCAAATCCCACGGTGGGCAAGTTTGGAAGCAAATTCGTTTCCGTGGGATTTTATAAAAGGTAAAAATAGACCTCACCGTTTAGAAAGCAATGGCGAACTACTGAACGTATAAGTGGTGCCTAGAAAATCAACGACTAGTTTATTGTGGTTGATGGCTACGTCCTTTAGGATATACCACGATTTTCATTCATTTTAAAACACTGCAATCAATGGAACAGACTAAAGTAGAACATATGGACAAAAATACATGAATATAATTTGTCTCAATAGACAAAGGACAAGTCATCGAGCGTAGTTAATAAATTATTGGGTAAAGCTACAATAAATATGCAGTGAAAAATCAACAACTTACATGTGGTTCGCAGAAAAAAATCAACATCAAAAACATCCATATTATCACGAGTGAAAAATCAAAAACTACCTACCTTTCGTTTCAAGTAAAAAATCAACAACAGCAACTACTTATCTGTGATTTCAAGTTAACAATTCAATAGCAATAATCAATTACCTGTGGTTTCAGGTGAAAGATCAACAACAACAACTACTTATCTGTGGTTCCAAGTTTGACAAAAAATCAACAATATTAGCACCTTAAACCTACGGTTATAAGTGTTAAGCTTTCAACGTCAACAGTTTATATCTGGTTTCGAGGGACATATCAACAACAGTAAATACTTACCTATAGTTCCCAGGGGAAAAGGATTGAATATTCTTGGACTAAATGAATGTCCTCCTATAATAAACACCATCAGCAAAATGTAGATACCAGACAATGCACCCATCTTCTTATTCAATCTTCTTGAGATGATCTTAGACAAAGAATCCTTTAGTTCAAGTGCCTCGTGGCACGGTTGTGTTATTGTCAGCTCGGTTTTCTTCGACTTTCACTGTCACAGGCAATTAAACATTTGTGGTGCACGTTCGACGTTCTGTGATATATTGCTCACAGAAAGTCGAAGTTCTCTGAATTCGATTATGAAAATGCCAGCCATGTAATCAGGAAGGTTAAAGTGAAGGCTGGGGAAATAACAGTCGATGCTACTCACGTGCGGTGCGCGGTCGCACATCGACCAGGCGAAGTAACTGTTCGTGAATCTTCCATCCCCCCAACCCTAATACTAGTTCCAATAAGTTCAGAATCACGTCCGATAGGTATTATGTGTTTAAATAAGCTATTGATGACTCATGTATTATAATAGAACAATCTTCCTTGACACTTTTCTTGTCTTCAGTAAAAAATAACGAACCCACACAGATTGACACATTCTATTAATATGATTGATTGATTGTTTGATTGATAGGACTATCATCAATGCACTTCGGTTAGTAACCATGTGTGCTCCGATCTCTTTCTTACACAGAAAGATCTCAATGGCACTGCACAAACTCCGTAGCACCGGTGAGCGTCTCCGATGTAATTTAGAAGACGGTGAGAATACTCTGTAGGAATTTTATTTATTAATCTTTCTAATTCTTCTTCTTCTTTGCGTTCGTTCTTTACGACCAATTTTAATCTCTTTTGTGATATGTTTGATCTTTGCCAAGAACGTGTGTACGTTGCACATTGGTTTGGTAGGCCCCTAAACGCATAGACTTCTACACGTTTAGGACATGTGCATCCGATTTCAGCGAAACCTCCTAAGTCGCCTCTTACGACATGCGTGGCAGGTAACAGTGGTTCTATTCTTTACACCCCAAATTTGGACCCCGATAACCACTCGGGCGATCTTTCTAATTAATTTTGCCCAGGCAGCAGCTTTCCAGACTGCTATACTCGATTTTGAACTGCCAAGGTTTTTTTTACGTGCTCAACTAAAACATAGGACCTACGTTATATCGTCTATCTCCAGTAGGACTAGGAACTCGATCATACCTACACTGAGAACAAGGGTCTCTAGAAAAATATTCCGATGGCTCCACGAGGGAACGAACAGAGAATCTTTGGTATGAGAGACCAGCATATAACCTCTGCGCCACAGAGACCAATTTCTATTATTATATAGAGCTTTAATAATAAATAATAATAATTCCTCTCGTACCGTCATACGTTACATAGGGCCTGCAAGTAATTTCTCCATACCGCTCTATCCTGGGCAACTCGCTCAATCTCCTCCATGGAACTGAGACCGATATTTCCTGCCTCTCTCAGGAAAGTTCGTTTCAGGGTCTCCTTAGGTCGACCTCTGTCTTGAACCCTTTGCATCCCACTTCAATGCCTGCATATATAGAGCTTTACCATACTTTAATTTTTACTAGTCGATTCACATAAAGCACATATCTAGCACATTCATCATCATCATGGTGCATCACTAAATAAAAATTTGACTATAGTGGTTATGTAGTAAATGTTGTTCTTTGCCCAAATGTTATTACACTGTAATAGACTGCTACCATGGGCGTACACAGGAGGTTAGAAAATACATTTTTAAATATTTAGTTGGTAGTTTACTACGCGGAAATGGAGAAGACAAAATTCCCGCAAGACTGTATTATCAAAAAACCAATTTTCAACGGATCGTACGCCACCTCTTGCCTTAAGGTATAAGGCCCATGGCTGCTACAATGTTCATTTCTTGATATTTTCCTCCATTTATATCTTATTTTCCCCTAGCTATATTGCTATCAACTGTTCCCTCCATTGTTAACTTCGACAAAGTGTCACTTAATCGAGAAACTGCAAAACTATTTTTGTTTCACTTGTATTTCTTTGAGCAGTTTTCTTTTCACTCCTTGTTTTTGCTGCACTTATTTACTATTTTTGCCTTTCTTTCCCTTTTATTCGTTCTGCTCTTCTGTTTATCGACATTTCAGAAGTTTAGATTCTGTTTTTTTTCAGCTGTTTGTTAATTGTTCGTGTTTCCACCCCATACATCAATATTGCGTATATGTCACATTTAATGATTCCACCCCATACATCAATATTGAGTATATATCACATTTAATGATTCCACCCCATACACAATATTGAGTATATTCACATTTAATGATTCCACCCCATACAAAAATACTGAGGTGCAACATTTAATCATTTTTATTTACTATCTGTGTGTGTATTACTTTCTTTGCACGCATATTTCTCATTCTATTAAACATATTTTTAGTCATTCCTTTTCGTTTCTTAACTTCCATTTGACATCTTCCTTATCACATTCGTATTGTAAGTATTCTAACATTAGAACTTTGATCACCAGAAAGGACTTTACAATTAGATACATTTCTAAATCATTCTTCCTGATGATCGTATTGAAGAATAGTTGTTCATGTGTAGTAGAACTAAGTTCAAGCTGCTATGTTGAAACTGAACATGTTACTATATGTATTTTATGTTATGTTATGCTATCGACTTCTCGCTACATTAGGCATTCCATTATGCTCTGTCCTCGCTGCAGCAGCCATCTAAAGTCCATTTTGCTACAACTTGTACATGAATTGATTATTATATTTCTTCTACACGAAGACGATACTGAATGCTGACTGTTCCTTCCCGGCAACATAAGACTGATATTCTTAGACTGGAAATCTAATTCCTGTTTAATGAGCTGGTTTTGTTTATGTCTGATAAAACACTGTAACTGTTTAAATGTAACTCAATTATATGTGTCCATGGTTATTTATTTGCGAAAAATTTCATAATACTGATATTTCTTTCTGTTAAACTTAACTTGTTACAATAATGTAACCTTAATTTAGCATGTTGTGCTGTTTTAAAAATGAATTCATTATTATACAACAATACTGGAACGCGAGGTCACGCGAGGTCACGCGAGGTCACGTGACAGTTGTGGTCTTATTTCCTAGAATTTTTACCTGAGACCCGCCGGTCGCACGTTATCGGAGACCAAGATTGGCTTTAATATTCCCTCTACAGTTTGGATTTACCAATATTAAATTTCCAAAAGAGATCGTTCTTTGTTTCGATGTTCCGTTGTCAGTTTCCAGACCACTTCAAGCAATAAGAAGCTAAAACAACATTGATGTGTACAAGTTATCAGCCGTACTTGCACAGTTAGTCTAGTGTTATAGGAAGTGTACAATTCAGTAGATAATAGTGCATTGCAACATTACAGGAAATGAAGCGGAAACAGAATCGTCAGACAAGATAGGACACTGTTGCAGTATAACAAAACAACAACACATTAAGTGGCCAAAAACAACAACAAAAGCTGTATTTAAATACAAATGGGACCTGACGCTGTGAGGCATACAGGATTCGAGAAAGAAGAAGAAGAAGGAGCAAGACTTAGTTTGTTCCTTTCGTGCCAAAGCCGGCACATAGGGCAGAGGTTTTAGATCTCCATTGAGATCTCCATGCGGTTCGTTGCTAGCAGTTGAAGATCTCGTATGGTTTTACATCCCAGTAGTTTACTTTCTTGTAGGATTGTTCTTCGAAGAGTGGTCTTTGGTCTTCCACGTTTTCTTTTCCCAACTGGTGACCACATAAGGACTTGTCGATTTAGTCTCTTTTCGTCTGATCTAAGAACATGACCTAAATATTTCCACCTTCGTTTCCTTATAATATTTGATACGGGTTGTTGCTGTGTTCTATCTCTCACTGTGTTGTTCGAAACGAAATCACTCCATTTTACTTTTAATAGTTTTCGGAGACATTTATTCTAAAAACTGTCCAGTTTCTTATCAATTTTGTTTGTTGATATCCAACTTTCACAACCGTAGATCAGTACAGGAATCACACAGGACCTAAACAATTTAACTTTTGTACATATACTAAGGTCTTGAGATTGCCAGATATTTGTTAACTTAGTGAAGGAACTAGCTGCTATAGCAATACGAGAGTTTATTTCTTTCATCGTGTCTCCGTTGTTTGATACTTTACTACCTAAATATGTAAAATGAAGCAAGACTACTCAAGATAAAAAATACGATTATATCTATCAACAGGTCCCAAGACGGAAACAGGGCATAATTTTACTGCTCATTATACAATAGACTGAGACACCATTTATACAACATTTTGCGCTTCAAGGCAGACAATAAAACATAGCCCCCGCGTTCAAGTTGAGTACATAAAACAACCACTAGCTCGTCTGCCCAGCGTGTTCGTAGCGCGCTGGACTACGGGTGACTGTCCCTCTGTGTGTGCGGGTTCAATTCCGCGGGATGGCAGAAAAAGCCACAGATTTCCCAGATTTACGGTGTTCGTGGCACCGAACCGAAGGGTTACGATGTCCATGACACCGAGCCGAAGAGCTGAAAAGCTCAAGTGCTTCTGGATCGGAAAAAAAAACCCCACTGACAGTTGAAAATCAATAAGAGTATGTTGACAAGTTGCTGTCTTAGCTAAATTAATTAAAAATTAAATGAACAGTTCTATACGTTTTCCCCCAGTCTTAAAATTACTTCGGGGACCCTCGCCGGTGTTATGGAGTTCGTGACTTGTCACTGAGATCTTCCTTCTTTCTTTTTTCTTCTTCTTCGAACGCTCCATATCGACCAAGTATTAAACCACTCTTTGTGATTTGTATGAGATCTGAGCCTATGAGCGATTGTACGTTGTGCCAGCTATGTGCATACAAGTAGGCCAGCTCATCCGATTTCTGCGACGCTTTTTATTTACTAGGTAACTTCCCTAGGCCCCTACCTCAGTCGTCTCTTACGACATGCCGTGTAGGTCACAGTGTTACTATTCTTTGCCCCCCTTGCGAGAACCGGCAATACACAGGCGACTGATAAAGAGTTCTGACCACACATGGTTATGCATCAAAGTGCAATGATGGTTGGTTATCAATCAATCAATCAGTCAATCAATGCAGCTGCTCCAATTCCTAACAATCGTCAAGATTCACTAACCTTTCAAGTATCTCTACTGCTGTCCCACAGATATATCATCATCATCTGCATAGTGATACCAATGAGATCTCTAATCTACATTCGCCCTTACAAATTACATAGTGAAATTAGCATAACCCGATTAACAGAATGCAAACATGTTACCCTGATCACTAAAAGAGCATTGTGCATCTTTTTCCCGACATTGTGATATCAGTGCCAAATCTGGAAGCTGACATCAAACGACAAAAGAAAATTAGTCGCGACAGAAAAAACTACTCCAGCATAAGATCTTCTTCAACAATCTCTTGACATACACTTAGTTTACTGTGGACCTCAAACTGGGCTGCCAGGTTTCCCCAAAGCTTAGTGTTTAGGTCAAGTGGGTGTGGTCACATGCTACTTCTTAGCTCACCCAGAGAGGACAGTCTTGCAGGATATGCTCTGGTGTCTGTTCCGCCTGCTGACACTGGCAGAGAGCTGTTTGACTTATTTCTAGTCTATATAAGTGTTTGTTGAGTCTGCAGTGCCCGGTGCGTAGTTGAATGGAAAAAGGTGTGTACAACATCAATATTGAACGCCATCAAGAAACAACACATCAAATGGTTCCACCACATAAACAGCAAATTATTACGCCTCAAAGATCAAAGTTACTCCGATACAGTCGATGCAAAGAAAAAGGCCATCCACGCAAAAGGTGGACCTCGAAAATAAAAGAGGCAGTGAAAAACAATATTTATTAAGCGCACACAAAAGCCCTTAACGTGTCCTTTTGTTCGAGCGACTGGTTATGTCCGTGGTAGATTGCGGACTCGGCATTCTCACGATATCAAGATCACAATGTGAACTACTCGAACATGTTCAGAATACGTATGCCTATAGTTCTTGGCTGCCCTAGAGATACCCCCATTGGGAAAATGATATATATGCTTGGCCTTCTGTCACTTCGCTCCCGTCATGCATTCACCCAAACAAAGGCACATATGCAGGTTATTGCGGATAAGATACATCCACTGCACAATAACACTAATGATGTTAAGGACACGAGAATCAAGCGTGGCATGTCGTGGATGGCACAGGCTGAAAGAACAATTGGCCAGATGATCAAGGCCGCGACCCTACCAAAAAGGGACGAATGGATCCCAACAGATGGTAGCATGACCAACTATCTCAACGTTATCATTACTCTTGGAAGAGAATGTAGAGATTGGGGAAACATGAAGACTGATCTCGCAGTTTAACAGCTTATAGAAGGTAATTCAAGGGATGATGATGTTGTTATATATACCGATGGGTCGGTTCATCGTGGTGAGAAATCAGTCTGGGGTTTCTTGGCTAATGCGCATGGTAGGGTTGTTGCAAAGTGGAGCGTACATGACAACTACTTATGGTATGAGGATGGATGTTGATGCCGTTACTGCTGCCCTCCATTGACTCTCTGGGACTTATTTACTGGGGCTGTTGTTGTATCTGACTCTCAGCCGATGCGTCACAAGATCCAGAAGGGCAGGTTTCGATATGAGTGGATGTCGTCTATAGAAGGGCTACCCCCTAGCCCTAGCGAAAACAGTACCCTTACGACTAACAGTAATCCTAAACCTAAACCAAACTCCATAGTTCCAATAGCAATCATAGTGATCTCTGAATAAAATGCATATGTTACTCAGTCTGGATTCGAACCTGCAACCTTCAGAACGTCAGGAAAACGAATTTACTACTTCGCTATACAGACCCTCGGCTAATAATTTTTTTAAAAAGAAACAAAAAATAAATAAAAATAAAACAAGAAAACAAAATTATAAAACAACCACCACTACCTCCTAACCATAAGCCCAAACCTAATTATAACCCTAACCTTGTTTTTCATGGACAGAAAAAAAAAGAAAATAAATTTATCTAGAAAGAACTCAAAATAAAAGAAAACTGGCTGATGCTACAAAAAGAATGAGAAATTGAAGTATTTGGACATTAAAGAGACACAAAGTTTGAGAAGATCATTATGGAAGGAGCATCCAGATAAAAAGAAGAGGAAGACCCACGGAGACGATAGATTCAGGACGCAACTGATGGTTTGATCATTACGCATGTATGGCAGGGATCTGGCCTATGAGAGAGAGAAATTCAGAAAGACTGCTAGTGTAACAATGCTCTACACAGGACAAGCTATTTGCTGATGGTGAAATTGTTTTGCCCTCACATGGTCAGGATAAGAAGACAATTCCAGAACGGACTTAAGTGTGCGCTTCGCAAATAATGTCTTTCATTTCCTCGTTATTTCTTGGTCCACCTTTTGCGTGGATGATCTTTAGCCTTGTATCCACTGTATAGGAGTGAGCAATTTGAAGTGCACTGTTTGTTGATAATATACTTGGAGGCCGAATCATAATTTGTTGTTTCTATAGTCAGTACTGATGTTGCACCACTTTCCTGATTTCTTCATTTATAAACCGTCTCTTCTGATACTCTCACATTCGCCAACACTCATCTCGTCTTTACTATGTCTTACCATCCTCGTTGATTAGCAAGTTGTCTATTAGTAATATTAACATCCTGTTGATTAGAAGTTGTCTATTAGTAAATATAACCATCCTCGTTGATAAATTGTTATCTATTAGTAATATACATCCTCGTTGATTAGCTGTTGTCTATTGTAAATATAACCATCCTGTTGATTAGCAATTGTTATCTATTAGTAATATATAACCATCCTCGTTGATTAGCAATTTTATCTATCAATATATAACCATCCTCGTTGATTAGCATTGATTATCTATTAGTAATATATACCATCCTCGTTGATTGCATCTCTTGTCTATTAGTAATATATAACCATCCTCGTTGATTAGCAATTGTTGTCTATTAGTAATATGTAACCGACTTGTATGGGTGTCTGTGGTTTAAGCGGTGGTGAACTCGATCACAACCTAAGCGTACCTGTTCAAATCCGCGACTTTGCAGTTTGGAAGCAAATTTGTTTGACGTGGATTTTACTAACAGTAAAAATAGACGTCACCATTCAGAAAACAATGACAAACTACTAAACGTTTAAGTGGTGCCAAGAAAATTGATGACTATTAAACTGTGGTTGACGTCCTGTGTAAAGGGCATGCCACGATTTTCATTCATTCAGTAAATGAACTACAAAATATTATCAGCTGTAATAGTGAATATAGTAAGAGCTTACGCAGACGATACCTCAAGTGACTACCAATCAGGTATAAGAACAGATCAACTATAGACCAGATATTTGCTCAAATAAAATTAACTGAGAACAATTGGGAGTATAAAAAAATACATAACATTATTGTGGATTTAAGAAATCATATAATAGTATAATCATCATCAAGGTGCGTATCCTTTATAGGACGTTGCTCTCTTTGCAGCGCATCTGAAATTCACTCTATCTCTTGCCAGTTCACCCACTTCGTCGATGGTCATGTTCATGGTTTCTTTAATATCTTGTAGCCATCTTCTTTTTGATCTGCCTCTGCATCCTGGGACCCTGCCCTCCAATATTGTTCTTTCCAGGATTGATGTGACCAAATTATCTAATTTTTCTGTATAGTATGTTGTTTATAAGCCAATTCTCTTTAACATTCTGTTCTTTCATGACATCAGTGTTCTTTCTTTTTTCTGTCCATGGTATTCGTAGGATCTTTCCTACAAATACCATGGACATATAGTATAATGGTATAATAGCCTGTGTAATATCATGCAGGAATTTCAAATATCAAACAAGCTAATTAGCCTGACTCGATTATACATGAAAGATACATGTAAGTTTACACATAAAATTTACTAGGCGAGACCATAGTATGTTACATGCCAATTTACTGTATGAAATGTATGAGACCCTCAGGTGAGTTATTTATATTATTTTGCTCAATAAAATATGTTTCAAAACAGTGAACAACTTTTGAATTCAAATCTCTGATAAACAATTGCTGTCTGATCCGCCTGTATGGTTCCGGACCACAGACAAAGAATAGTACCATGCGACTGTAGCTTTGATCATTTTTCATTGCTTCATTTTAGTACTGCCAACAAGCAGAAATCCTCTTGATCCTAACACAACATTAAAGAATTCTGTATCCAAATCCACAGCTGGTCTAGATTTGAGAAAAATCTTGGAATTGATATTGGAAACAATTTAATCTGAAGTAACTACATCCAAAATGGGCACAAACATTTTGATTACCTGTAGCAAAGAGCTTCATAATCGTGCCAGAAAACATTGATAATATAAGAATATAAGTTGTTCTCAGTACAAATACATTGCATATTAGAACCTATTATTCATGCTATATTATTTCATTTCAAAGAAAAATGAAGTCATCAATTGAGATTCATACATCATACATTGATCTGAAAGTGGACGCACGTCTGATGGACGGATGGCAATGCAATAAGTGATGGAGGAGTAGGAATAGTGCTAAATCTCAAGAAGTAACGGTCAAGAAGGTCACAGCATACTTCGAATAATTCGAGCAGAGGCAGAGCAAAAAATGGCGGCTGAAATGATCTTGGGAGGAAACACAGCACACAACAAGTCGTGATATTACCGATGCTCTATCGGTCATCACGGCACTCAAATGCGTTGGCAAAACTTGAGATGAATGAACTAAACGTCCTCGCTGAACTAAGGTTCAATCAAACGCACCGTCATCAATGGGTACCGTCACTCTGCACGTAGGGGAAACGAAGCAGCCGACAAACTGCAAAGAAGGCGGAAACATTCAACTGATCCGGATCAGCTATGAAAGCCAAAACCATCGGTCCTTCAAGCTGGCAAAAGATCACCTACACAGACAGGACGGATACTATGGTTCTCTGCAGTGAACAAGTCCCTTTAATTGCCTCCGTACGACAAACAACCTGAGCAGTTCCATAAATTTAAAATTGGCACAACTAGCTTGTGCCTGCAAATGGAGAATGACTGGCAGACATGTCCTGCAAGACCAATGCGGTAAAGGAAAGAGCATGCCAATAGATCATGAAAAGCTGAAAAGGAACGAGTCCAAAATCAAGAAAATCATGATAAATTGGTTCATCAGTCTAGGCCCGGAACGCAAAGGAAGAAGGATAACTGTGTATTACAACTACTGAGATTTGGTCAAGTATTAAATTATAGAGGTTAGGGATAACCACATAAAAAAGTTCCAACTTTCATCCTATGTAATTAATGTTTTTCAAATTCTAATAATTGAACGGTTATTCCACATGGGTATCGTGAAATAAATGAGAACAAATGCAATGCCTATGCTCAGCAATTCTTAAGTCTAAAGATGTACAGTCAAATTGAACAGTGACTCATATGATAAAAGAAACCTTTCAGAATTGACTCAAAGATCCCAGAAGCTTGCAGCCTGACTTATCAAATTATGATGAAATACTATTGAGCTGTATTTGATAAACACCGAATAGTTCATGAGTCCATAACAAACTATCAGCTTATTCAGAAGGGTTTCAAACAAAATAAGACCCGAAGTTAAAAGCAACAATGTGGCTTTGTTGACGCGGAACAAACACGCATACATACAATAAGAACAATAATAAGATCAATATAAATGAAGGACTTATCCTATGTTTCATAGGACTATAAAAGCTGAAAAGAAAACATGGAGAAATCAGCATGTTAGAAGTATAAATATTGATGTGAAAGATCTGAACTGATAGATTGTACTGCCAAACAAAGCGCAGCCATTAGACTAGAGAGTAAGATTGGAATCTATCAGGCGATACAGTTAGGAGTACGACAAGGCTGCGTACTCTCACCAGACCTATTCAACTTATATAGCGAAAACATCATGAGATCTATAGAAGAAAAGACAGGAATAGCAGTCGGTGGACAAAATATAAACAACCTAAGATACGCTGATGACACAATTCTCATGGCTACAAATGAACAAGATCTGCAAGACTTGATAGACATACTAGTGAGAGAAAGTAAAAAGAAAGGATTAAGCTTGAATATAAAGAAAACGAAGGTTATGGTTGTCTCCAAGAAACAAGAAACACCAACATGCAATATCAAAATAAATAACACAACACTGAAACAAATCCATCGATTCAAGTATCTGGAAACATTCCTAACATCAGATGGAAGATGTAAATCAGAGATTAGGAGTAGAATAGCTCAAACCAAAGCAGTTTTTATGAAAATGAAGAACACACTATGCGTGAACTCACTACCAATGACATTGCGAAAACGAGTACTGCAGTCTATATTGAACAATACTTCTGTATGGCAGCGAATCATGGACAATGAACAAACAATCAATACGATCATTGGAAGCCACAGAGATGTGGTTTTACAGAAGAATGTTGAAAATTCCATGGATTGCCAAGAAAACAAATGTGGAGGTTTTAAATCAGGCCTGCACACAAATAAACCTTATCAAAAGAATAAGAATCCGACAATCAAGGTTATTTGGGCATATAATGTGAAGAGAAGATTTAGAACAGTTGGTGACTACAGGTAAAATTCAGGAAGGAGAGATCGTGGAAGACAGAGGGAGAAGATGTTGATGGCCTGATATCATGGTTCGACAAAATATCGACGTCAGAACTGATTACATGCACCAAGCAAAGAGAGTTGTCGAGAGACATGATCGCCTACGCCGGCAGGCACGGCACTTGATTGATTGAATTGATAAAACACAATTGGTAAGTGAAATACGAGTACGTTTTGCCATTTTGTTAATCATATAACAATATTTGCTAGCATTTTTTTCTGCTAAAATCTAGCATCTAAAGCAGATTTACATTTGTCAACCCTTGGGAGGGGGGGCGCTGATAGTACAGTAATGATAAAGTAACGAATACTTTTTTCTTGGTACGGCTACAGCCAACTCTAAATAACTTGATGTTTTTCTCGTAGTAACTGTAGAGTGAACAGGGATTGCATACTTCAGTTAGTTTGTGTGGTACGTAGTGTTATGTCAGAAATCTTAAGTTATGTTAGCAATGATAAACAACTCAGTTTAATGTTAGTTACTTTTGACACTTTTATTAAATGACCTGAGGAGATGTATCGTAAGCGTAGGAAATGCTTATTCGAATAGTACGCATATGATTCAATCATTGATTGAGCAATCTCTCAAGTAATAAATCAAAATGCATCGTCATGCATGTTTGAGATTAACCCATAACCAATCGGTCCAAAGGCAAAGTCAAAGGTACACATGCAGTATTTTAAAAAATCAATTCCATTTAATACTTTTACACATATTGTAACTACTCAGACAACATACATTAATATGATAACATTGCGCTTGAGGTTGCGAACTATTCAAATTGAAATATGTTATAGTTTATATTATGAATATTTAGATTTGTGTTAATTCGGTAATAATTAAGATTTAATCTTAGATAAGATTAGGACCACCGAGTTCATTCAGTCAGTAACTTGAGTAACTGTCACTAACCCGGAACCGAGTATGATCATAGTATAAATATGATGATTCTGAATATGATTATCGAGGGCTAATAACAATATTATCTTTCATTTTCATGTTGACTTTTTACAATATTTCAATAATATACTTTGTTAAAACAAAACTAAATGGAATATTTTGCAGCAATGAGCTTCATTTCTTATATTGTTTAAATGTTAGTTGGCATCATACACTGCGGACGCTCAGAGTCAGATATATAAGACTCAATCTTAGATTAGATTATAGTGGCTCGCCTCGACATAGAGTGGCTTTAATTTTTATCAACCAAATAGCAAACAAACAATTTTAAAATGCTTATGTAAATCTACTGATAAGATGTAGATTGTTCTATAAGTATCCTTCTTCCATATTGCTGGTGACTGGTGCTTCATTTGTATTTGTTATAAGTCAGTTGATGCTAGACGTCATCATATACTGAACCAGCACTCCGGAATCCATTAGCCAGCATTAGATTGTTCTCGATCCAGCAGCGCGCTCAACACGCTAGTTCAAAGTTGATTAATTAATCTTTTGGTATATTGGTGTTTTTTCGGACAATCTGCTCAGCGACTGGGATTCACAGCCCCTGTTTGGAAAGACTCAACACGTTAAGAATGTTATTTCGGGCCATTGCAGCTCCTTCTGATATGAGATATCATAGCGATGCAGGCCAATCTATCAGCTAGTTCATTACCCCAGACTCCTGCTTGCCTAGGGAGAAAAATTGTGATTTATCTGATCCCTGCTGTACCAGTACCTCCATCTATCTTTGTCTCATTTGTCCCATTTGCTTCATTCATTATTCAAGTTATTGCCATTTTATTATCTCTAAGCATTTTGTTCCAAGACCTGTTGCAAGTCTCAATTCTAATTTCTGCATAATTTGGTTTAACCATGACTACTGTAATTTTGTTGCTTTATCAAATACTTCTATTTTTATCCTTACTTTGGGCTATTGTCTTGAAATCATCAAATGTAGATGTCTCACTTTAAGAAAAAAATGTTATATCATCAGGATATCACACATTGTTTTGGTTCTATCAACCAGCCATTCTCAGTTCAGTGTAATATTCTTTATAGTCACTAGTTTTGCTTTCCTTATATATATCTTGTGCCTTTTAAACCCTGGTTGGGTATATACCCACAACTAACTCTCATGTTACCCGTTGTTCAAGTCAAACTGGATGCCTGAGAGGCAGAGTGAGAGGTGTGTTTAATCAGCGAGCCACGGGTACCATCAGTATGCATACTCTTCAATATCTGTTGGGGAGACTGAGCACCTATGGGTCTGCCTGGAGTACAATGACGTCAGTTTAGTAACCAATAACTCATGTTAACTATTCTTCCTATCTTTAGCTATCTCTTGCAGTTCCTTCATGTCTTCTTTATATGTGATCATTAATACCTGACTCCAAATCTCGTTTGTTTTCCCTGCGTGTTTCAGGAAAGAACCATTCTTAATATATTTTCCTGTGTTTTTTCAAGGTATTTCCCATCCAGAGAAAATATCTTTTCCTCACCTCTTGGTTCACTGGGATCTTTCTCATTCTCTCCACAAGCTTCTCATTTGTGACCTTATCATACCATCTTAGTTCCTCTTTTCTGTGTAGATATCAGTTTATGAATATTTACAAGTTATTAGTTTTAGTCATTCTCAATGTCTCCGATCCATACAGTAGAACTGCTTTAACATTGGTTTTAACTCCTTGTGGACCAAACGCCAGACTACGTGTCTTTGGGTTGGACGCTTTTTTATCAGGAGCCACACTAAAGGGCGTTTTTTGCTCTGAAAACAAATGGCTTGTAAAAACATGGCCATAGCCCTGGATCACTAAGAGTTAACTTTGATTTCTTTAAACTTCCACAATTTTCCCAGTTTAATGAAAGTTTCTCTGGCATTTTGTATTATTATTTAGACATCTCTAACTGTTGCTCCCCCTCTTTGTCTCCATAGCTACCTAAGTATGTATATTATATCACACAACTATTTATATAAGGTTGGAGGGTTTGAGATGCAAGGTATTAGTAGTACCTTTGGCTAGAATGCCTCTTTCAGTGCAACTTACCTGTGCTTATGGTTCAAATCTGGCACCCAGTTCTCATCTGTGGCTCCTAGTAACTGTTAGCATGTGCAAACAGACATATCCCCCTGACAACGACTTTGACTAGCTGGAAAAACCAGGTGCAGTTTTTTAATTCTTTAACAAAGCATTTTTCTTAACTTAACTTAATCTGATGTGATTGCTAGACAGCTATTACTGAGAATTAAATAATGTTTACCCTGGCAGCTGTCAGACATTGTGTTGAGTTGGTTTTTATTTAAATCTCCAAATACAAATATGTCTTAACCTTACATGAGTTTGAACCCATGTCTATGGCCCCAGTGGTTACCAGGGCCCAAATTGGGTGTAAAGAATATAACCACTGTTACCTGCCAGGCATGTCGTAAGAGGAGGCTAAGGAGGTTGGAGGTGCGACTAGCTATCCTATACTGTAAAAAACACTAGATGGCTACAGAACGGAGAGCGAACCGAGTAAACGCTGGTTGAAACCGGACACATCGCAGAAGGATAAGCACCAGAGCACCATATGGTGCTGAAGATGGGACGTAAAACACACCAATGCTAAGGCTGCATGAATCAGATTTCCGAATGAATAGAATTTATGGGAGATCTGGTACATCAGTCTGGGCGTGATCAGAGAGAGAACTCGTGTCTAAATAACTTTGAGATTGGTGTCCTAAAAATTTGACCACCTGCCGTCTACCATGTCCTCAATACTTGCACTCATAGAGAAAAAAAGGGATGCTATTTATGCTTGCTAAAATTCATGAGTTTATTCACTGAAAATTTAATCTTTTGGTTGCTAATTATTTACACAATGACAATTTATGATCAAGTTCTTTTAATAATAATTTGACCTCACCCCATATGTTTCTAACTGTAATCTACAGAGGTATATGTGCATTAGATATGTACAACATGATGTATTCTGATCAGTGGTGGCTTGTCATTAAGAGCCAGTGGGGCCAGGCCCCATAAAAATAATGTGTAACGTGCATTTATTATTTAATAAATTAAAATATAACCTAATCTAAAACCATGATTTTCCCGATCATTTGTGCCTGGCCCCACAAACAAAAAGGATCACGAGCAGACTGATTCTGATTATTAGTAGTGTGTATAATAAATAATCAACATTGTATTTGTATGTTGCAGCTGTTCCGGGAATATTATCTGATTTTTTAGATTGCTGATTTGTCTTGAACAAGAAAGATGTCAACAGTCAGGAATATAGTTGTGTTGATAATAGCCCTGGTTGCCTGGCAGTACTATGTACACAACTATGGTGTGAAAACAAAGAAGAAACCACAAGTTGCTGGTTACTTTCATCCAGGATTTAGAAAAGTTGCAGACGTTTTCAAGTAAGTATATAGATGCAAATGACTTGTGTCCTAAATGACTGAGGTATTGAACATTGTTCGGAATACATCCCCAGAAATAAAGGCTCAGTGCCTGAGATTGCACTATAGACGGCAATTCCTTCTATAGAGAAGAAATGCAGGTCAGTATGGATACTGTCACGGGCTAGGAAGTGCTATTCCAATCAAATTGCTTGCCAAAATAAGATATGCTTTGCTGAAAGGTGTAAATGTAGCAGATCAACCAGCAGCACAATGCACTTAAACTCACAGATTTAAACTATACAACTACAAGAAGTAGTTTATAAGAGATTATTCTTAAGCAAACAGAGAAGAAAGTATGTATATAACAATCTACTGCCATAACTGGTGTCTTGACCTTGTCAAGGTAAACTTCTTAATAAAGATGCTAAAAAGTCTGCTAGGGAAGGTTTAGTTGGAAACAGACTATGAACACTGGTCTTGAGAAAAAATCCAGACTAAAATGGTTCTATGATTCCAACCCTGTTAAGAGAAAACAGGATCTCACAAAAAATCTTCAATCCACACCTCCCTCCATTGTCTCCAGAAACTAACAGGATACCATCTTACATCAATTCATTCTGGTTTTGAGATTCTGTTTTGCTTCCTTGACATAAATATTTCTCTCATATTGTTGAGTATATGTTTGCTGTTCTATTTTCTTTACAGAAAGCTTTACATTATATTTTCTGAAAGGGCCACAAATTATGTTTGCTGAAGAAAAGTGTTTATAAGAATCTATTTTTCACCATTTACTTTGCTTTCAAATTTCTTAGGTAAACACGTAAAAACAAAGTACTACAGTTTTACAAAATACATAAACAGTGACGATAAACAGCAACGTTTCGACCAAAAGGCCTTTATCAACAAACAATACAACAAGAATGATGAATTTCAAGGAACACTACAAATGGACGATTACATGTGGAAACATAAACCTATCTGATGAAAATCTGGGAATAAAAACGAACAACGAAATGAGTGCAACACAAAAACCGAAAGTGGAAAAGGAGAGGAACAATAAACAATATAGTGGATAAATGACACATATATGGAGCAAACACACATATAGATAATAAGGCACGAGATAAGACAGTACTAAGAAGCATAGGAATGTAATGCGTTGAGTCAAGAGGTCGCAAAGGGCCATAGAATGAAATAAAACATTTCTCCAGGCGATCGACTGCGAACCAGGCTGTGACCTGGACATCGTCAACTCTGACGGGTCTGTATTACATATGCACATGTATTACAGCGCCGACGGCCCCATTGGATGGTGCCAAAGTGACTCTGGATGTTAGGCTTGAGGCGACTGTGTACCAACAAATCCTTGAGGCTTCTGTCCCGTCTGTACGCCACCAAAGGATAGTGTTGGAAGACTGAACGTGTCTCAGGATCAGACTGAAGAATAGGGAGATGATGGAATAAGACCTTTTCACCAGGGAACTATGAGGGTGGAAAGTTAAGATAAGTTTAACCCTGTCAGAATTGGGGTTCTAAGTATGTGAGAGAGGGCCTCCTGGAGAGCAATTAGTTGAACCCGATGCATGGCAGATGTAAGCACATTCTCCGGGTATAGGCGCTGGCGGAAGAAATCAAGCATCTCATGAGCTCTATCAAGAAAATCGTCGTCCTCGCTGCAGAGGCGCGAAGCGTAAGAGTTGAGAGAAAGGTAAAGAGTCACGACAAGCCTGGGGATGGGAAGAGGTATACAGAAGAAAGCTATGTGTATCAGTAGGCTTGTAGTATACTGATGTAGTGATAGTGGATAGGCTGATGGTGATAGTGATGTCAAGAAAATTGACACAGGAGGTAGAGATGTGAGAGGTGAACCGAATAGCAGGATTGAAGGCATTGATGAAGGTAATGAATCGTGACAAATCGGCTTCAGACATATCGGTAACTCCAATACAATCATCAATGTATCTATGATACACGGACGGAAGAAGGCCATCATAGGTGTTCCATACTAAGTGTTCAAGATGACCCATGAATAGACAAGCATAGCTGGGTCCCATTTTAGTACCCATGGCGACCCAACTAATCTGTTCGAAGAACTTGTCATTGAACTGAAAGGAGTTGAGAGTGAGAACTAGTTCTGCAAGACGAAGGAGAGTCGAGGGGGAGACAAGAGGGTTAGTTCTCAAATTTCTTCTAACTTAACAATAAACTTATATATTCTGATTCTTTATTCTCAAGACATTTGTTACACTGTGTTGCATTGTACAGAGAGTTTACAGATATATGTGCCTTTATGTCCAACACATCCATTTTCAGTACAGGATTTTCGGGACCAAGTTGTTTTTCTTGCTTTAATTTTCTACTTGCTTAACAAGATTGAAGGGATGCAGTCTATTATAAGTGCCAACTCTTAAGAGTGGAGTAGGTTCATGGTCAGCTGTGGTTATCTGACCTTGAGTCTGTTATCTCCTTCTCTGCGTCTTGGACCCTGTAAACTGTATTAGCATTAGATTTCACAATCATATATATATTCCAGTATGTGAATCGAGAATGACAAAATTACTATGGCTCTCTGAGAACATTTGCTTTTAGTAATATAAGGGAAGACTGCAGTAAAACTATGTAGCATATTTGCTAGAGCATTTATTGTTCAAATATTAGGGTCTTACCTGGATGTATTGTCATAGACATGGAGAAGTTTAAATGGTAGAGAGAGAAAATATATGTTTATACCAACAGCACCTATAGTGAGATGAACAAGGAAGACATATAGCAGATGTTTTGAAATCACCTGTTGGATGTATCTATACTGTATTTAAAGAAATTTGGAATAACTTGTAGCGAGTTGGATGGCATCTGAGGGACAAAGTGGGTGTAGTTAACCAGCAAGCCACAGGCACCATGAGCATGAATATCTTTTGACATCTGGTAGTGGGGATTTTGCCAAGACCAAAATTATGGACCTCACGAACTTGACAGACAACATCGTAATAAATGGCCAAACACTGGAGAAAGTTGAACATTTTACATATTTGGGTAGTAAAGTGTCCGGTAGTAAAGCAGAACGGAGACACGATGAAAGAAATAAACTCTCGTATTGCTATAGCAGCTAGTGCCTTCACTAAATTAACGAATATCTGGCAATCTCAAGACCTTAGTATATGCACAAAAGTTAAATTATTTAGGTCATGTGTGATTCTGTACTGACCTACGGTTGTGAAAGTTGGAAATCAACAAAGAAAATTGATAAGAAACTGGACAGCTTTGAGAATAAATGTCTACAAAAATTATTAAAAGTAAAATGGAGTGATTTCGTTTCTAACAACACAGTGAGAGATAGAACACACCAACAACCCGTATCAAATATTATAAGGAAACGAAGGTGGAAATATTTAGGTCATGTTCTTAGATCAGACGAAAAGAGACTAAATCGACAAGTCCTTATGTGGTCACCAGTTGGGAAAAGAAAACGTGGAAGACCAAAGACCACTCTTCGAAGAACCATCCAACAAGAAAGTAAACTATTGGGATGTAAAACCATACAAGATCTCCAACTGCTAGCAAAGAACCGTATCACATGGAGATCTAAAACCTCTGCTCTATGTGCCGCCTTTGGCTCGAAAGGAATAAACTAACTAACTAGTGGGGATTTAGAAGCTATGGGTCTTTCAGGTGTGCTATGGGGTCATTTCATTAACATTCATATATAAATGTATGCATTGCCAGATGTTATACTTTTTATCCTGACGCTGTGAGGCAAAACAGGATTGGAGAAAAAAAACCCAGAAAGATACTTAATGAACACACCCCCACTCCAAAAAGAAATGTTGCTGGTACACATGAAGAATTATGACATCATTTTAAACAGGGTAAAGTTAATCTATAGATTATTTTTTTACATTAATTTTTAAAACTTTTATGATTAATTTCAGACACAGTGTTGAAAGTGAATTTGAGCGAGGTGCAGCCTTTGCTGTGTACCACAATGGGAAGCCACTAGTAGACATGTGGGGAGGATGGGCAGACATTGGCACAGAAAGACACTGGCAGGAGAACACAATTTCTTTGACATTTTCTATGGTCAAGGGTGTTACTGCTATCGTGATGGCCAGATTGGTTGACATGTAACTGATATTATTTATGTATTCAATTTTTGCTGTGCAATAATGAAACTTGAAAATTTAGTTCTCTTTACATTTGTAAGTTTATTTGAATTCAGTTGATGCATTAATATTTCTTGTCTGACCTGAAACAGTTTGTAATACGTCTCTATCCAATGTTTTTAAGACATCGACTTCTATACTTCTAACATAGTGGTCAACTTGAGTCTGTGAACATCTCCATAAAAATTGGCCTGGACATAAGAATTGGCCATGTGTGTTTTCTCTGTTAATTGTATGTTAGACTCTCTTGCATGATGTATGTCTCTGTCATCTTGCTGGTGTCACATGTGCCGCCATGTCAGTATGGCCTATCTTGTACTTGTTAAACAGTTACTATCTCAACCTATTGTGCCTATTGCATAGTTGGAAGATGACAACCTGTCTTTCTCTATTGAGCTGCGGGAGGCATCATTATCGACAGACATTATTTTTCATCTTAAAATATGTCTAAGATGCAATCTGACAAACTATGATTATATATCACTTTAAAAAAACTGGTAGGATATGTTGATGTATGGCCCAAAACATTCATTCTCCAACTTAATTAAACAATGTTACTTATGATAAAATTTACACTAGGGGACTTCTATGATGAAATGGTTAAGCCTGTAATTTTGCAGGCTGTGGTTTCGAATCAGATCCAAGTCACATGTTCAATATTTTCATGAGATCCCTATATTGTTGCTAGAGTTATGGAGCTACAGAGTTTGTGCTTTGTGCATCTATTCAGGGATTTGAGGAGTTTGAAATTACATGTTGTGCAAGCAGAAATGGATGCTTGAGGGACAGAATGAGGAGTGTGTTTAATCAACAGGACACGGGAACCATTAGTATTCATAACCTTCAACATCTTTGGGAGGAGACTGAGCAACTATGGGTTTGCCCAGAGTGCTATGATGTTGGTTCAGTAACCAATAACCAAAGTATCCACACACACATTGTATTTCTGTTCTCATAGATTAAATAGCCTTAACTTATGCCTTTATGTTCACATTACCTAATCACCAATCTCTTCCTTGAGTCTTTCCATGATTTAGTTTTTGAGAATAAAAAGTAGGCTGACTGTTTTATACTATCACATGTTGGAATGTGTGAATGAGAATTGTGTATAAGACAAAGTTACCAAATATTTCTGCATATATAACTACAAATGCAAGAGCAGATACAATACTCTGATGCAGTTTTTATGACAAATGCATTGATGGTCTTGTGCTTGTTACATAGTGAAAGGAATTTTATTTTCTGTGATCTGCATCAGGGGACTTCTCAACTACACAAAAGAGGTTTATCACTATTGGCCTGAATTTGGAACTGAAGATAAGAAAAATATTACAGTAGAGATGATTTTAAGCCATCAAGTAAGTGTGTATTAATATTTCTTCTTTCCTCAACTGATTCGCTACATAGTTTTATTTTAAGTCTCTGGACAAAATTATTATTTTAGTTCCAGAAAAATTGCAATCGTAGTTTAAATAAAATAAATAATTCCTCTCGTACCATTATACGTTACATAGGGCCTGAAAACAGTTTTTCCTCACCACTCTATCCTTTTCAACTCACTCAATCTCCTCCATGGAAATTAGACCGATATTTCCTGCCTCTCTCAGCAAAATTCGTTTCAGGGTCTCCTTAGGTCGACCTCTCTTTCTTGAACCCTTTGCATCCCACTTCAATGCCTGCTTTGATTACTTACTTACTTACTTACTTAATCCCGTCATGCCTAGTGACACATGGGCTTCAGAAAGGACTTTCCATGCTCTCCTGTCCCGTGCAACCTTCAGCGCAGAGCCCCACGTCAGAGATGCGGTGTCCAGTTCCTCTTCCATCATGCACCTCCATGTTGTCCGTGGTCTGCCTTTCTTTCTCTTTCCTCTGGTGTCCAAGTGAGGGCTATCCTTGTAGGCATTTCTTGTCTCATTCTCATAACATGTCCGAGCCATTTCCATCTTCTCTTTTGAGTATGTCATTCATTGGCTCTTGTCTTGTGTCTTGGAGTAGTTGGTTATTGGATATTTTTACTGGCCAAAAGATTCCCAAGATTCTGCGAAGACAAGAGTGGTGGAAAACTGACAGCCTGCTAGTATCTCCTTTGGTCATCCTCCAACACTCCGATCCGTAGAGCAAAACTGGCAAAACAATGCTTTTATAGAGTTTAAGCTTTGTGGTCCTATTGTAGATTTTGGACTTCCATACTGGTTTCATTCTGGCAAAAGCGGTTCTGGCCTTACTTAGACGTGATTTTATATCTTCCTCTGTGCCACCATTTAGTGTCAGTACGCTACCAAGATATGTAAACTGCTCAACCCTTTCCAGTGTTTCATCTTCTAACATTACTGGTTGTTGGATTTCACTGTTTGTCATAATTTTGTTTTTCCTGTGTTTATTTTGAGGCCTACTGTCTTTGCCGTGCTGTGAAGTATTGTACTTTTCTCTTGTATATGTTCATATTTGTGTGACACCAGGGCTATATCGTCTGCAAAGTCCAGGTCCTCAAGCATCTCGAAAGGGGTCCATCTTATTCCTCTTGGTGCTTGTTGTTTTATGGCATTTTTAGCACCCAGTCAATTGTAATACTAAACAAAAGAGAGGACATTACGCATCCCTGTCTTACACCAGATTTTACTGGGAATGTTTTGTTGGAATTCTTTAGGTTGCAGGAGAAATCTTTATAGAAGAGGGCTATGATGTTGACAAGCTTCTGCGGTACGCCGAATTGTCTCAGTATCTTCCATAGGCTGTCTCTGTGGACGCTGTCGAATGCCTTTTCAAAATCTATGAAGTTGATATATAGTCCTTTGCCACTCGCTACATTGTTCTAAAATGTTACGAAGGGTAAATATATGTTCATTTGTTCCTCTTCCTTTCCTAAATCCTGCTTGCTCCATTCGTAGACACTTGTCTACTGCTTCTTGTATTCGCATTATGACAATTTTGCAGAATATCTTACTTGGGATTGAAAGCAACGTGATTCCTCTCCAGTTATTGCAATCTGTTAGGTCTCCTTTCTTGGGGATTTTCACCACAGTACCCATAGTCCAATCCTTAGGCAATTCTTCTTTCTCCCAGATATCTGCAAACAATGGCTCTAATATGTTTGCAGCTAAGATGGGATCGATCTTGAAAAGCTCTGCTGTCATTTCATCATTTCACGGTGCTTTGTTGTTTCTCAGGGATCCAATAGCTTTTACTATTTCTTGCTTTTCTGGCAATTTGAGGTTGATATCAATATCCTGTGCGGCCGGTGGATATCCGGTGGATGTTCAGGATCAGGTCTGTTTAGCACATCTTCAAAGTGGGATGTCCATCTCATATCCTGCTCCTGCTCTGTTGTCAACAGTTGTCCTAGGCTGTTTCTGACTGGCATGTTATGGTTGTGTCTTTTACCTCGGCATAATTGTTTGGTAATCTTGTACAGTGTGTGTCCTGCTTTGATATTCGTTGATAATTTCTTCTCAAGGTGTGTCCAACATATCTCCATCTTCTCTTTCTTATAACAGTTGTCACTAATGGTTGACCAGACATTTCTCTGATTTCATCACTTCTCCTGAATTCATTCCATTTTATAGTTCTCAACTCATATTTTAGCAAGCCTAAATTATTGTTTCTAAATATGATTGACAATATGACTTATTATATATCAAATTGAAGACAAATGGATGAAGTTTCATAAAATACTTACTGTATTAGCAAAAATAAAGCAGTGTTAATTATACAGGAAGCATATTAGCATTCATTAAAAATTGAATTTGGTGGAACAAAAATCCAACTTACAAAGGGTCTTGATGAACAATAGGTTGAATAAACAAGTCAGACTTCTCTCATTATATTGGTAATCCAGATATGAATACATAAACATTAAGAAAATTGTGATTTGATGCATTTTTATTAACTGTTTACAAACTAGCATCATGACCATTCATAAAAATCTCTAGTATTTTTCAGTCACATGGTATTCTAGAATGAATGGTAAACTCTTTTAAGCCATGGGTAAATGATGAAGAAAAATAATGGGTAAGCAACAAAATATATCCAATCTTTAAAGCGACGAATCGTCCCTGCGATAGGCCTTGTGGATTTTTAAAGTGATGGCTCATACGCAATCAGTTAATCATGTTTTGCCTCACAGCATCAGGATAAGAAGAAATTTATAGAACAGGTTCTTGTGTGCACTTCATACATGGCGTCTTTTACTGCCTCTGTTATTTCTGTGGTCCACCTTTCCTGTGGACAACCTTTTGCCTTGTATTTGCTGCATCTGACTAGCATTGCCTTTTGAGACACACTGTCTGTTGGTAATCTGTTTATGTAACTGAATCCTTTAATTTGTTGTTTTTTGATGAAATTCAGTACTGATGTACACACTTTTTTTACACACTTTTTTCCTGATTTATTCATTTCTAAACTGGTCTTTTCTTGATACTTTCAACACTCTACGTAGACACTTCATTTCTTTCATGGCTAGTTTTCTTCTATCCTTTGGTGTCAACATCCAGGGTCGTCACTGATAGCAAAATATCAATTTATCAGAGATAGCTTAACCATCATTAGATGAGTGTATCAGTATAATTATTTATAAATAACTCAAAGTATGTGTAAGAATCTGTAGCTTAAGTGGAAGTGAATTCAATCACAACCCAAGAGTACTTGGTTCAAACTCTGCGACGGGCAGTTTTGAAGAAAACATGTTCCCATGGATTTTTACGAACGGTAAAAATAGATCTCACCGTTCAGAAAGTAATGGAATACTACTGAATGTATAAGTGGTGCCTAGAAAATCGACAACTCGTTTACTGTGGTTGATGGCTAAATCTTGGAAAGGATATGCCACGATTTTCATTTTCATGTGCGTATAGGTAGATCATTTCAGATCAACTACGGATAAGTAGTTTTGGAGGGTAATGATGAGATTAACTTTTGTTAAAGAAGGATAGTATGTGTATGTACAGTTTGAGGCTCGTTTTATTAATATATCGACGCAAAATATTTATTCCATTCCCATTTTATACTATTAATTAATTTAGAGAACACAATGTTCATTGTAAAATAAATTGATCTGTCTTTACAAAACATTAATTATATTTTTCTCATGTCATCATTAGCAGCTTAATCAACTTTTTACAGGCAGGTCTGCTTGGTTTGGATGCAAAATTCAGTATTATTGATTATCGTGATAAATGGGATATGGTTGAGAATTTACTTGCAAAACAGTCACCAAAATGGCCACCAGGTGAGAATTTAATGTCTGTAAACTCAAGAATTTACAGTAAATTACTTTTATTTTTTGCTTCATATATACTTGTATAATTGATATCCTCAGGTCATCCCATCCAGCTTAGTGTGTAATACTTGGTTCTCAACATGTTGCACCACAAAGAGGAATTGTAGAGTTGAGCTGCTGTAGTGCGATTACTCAATCCCTAAGGATTGTTGAGACAGCTCAATCTAAGAAACAAACTGAAGAGTTATGAGGACTACACACAAATAGAAAAATAATAAACAATCTCAGATATGCAGATTACACAGTATTGTTAATTGAACAAGGGAACAAGGGCTTGAGAATTAATGGCAAGTAAACAGCAGAATTAGTGAATACTGGTTGAACATTAATGTTGAGAAAAGAAATACTTAGCATACTTCATATATATGTGAGCTTCTGTAGCTCAAGCGGTAGTGAGCTCGATCACAAACCAAGCGTACCTGGTTCAAACCCCACGGTGGGCAAATTTGTTTCCGTGGGATTTTTACAAAAGGTAAAAATAGACCTCCATTTGAAAAGCAATGGCAAACTACTGAACATATAAGTGGTGCCTAGAAAATCAACGACTTGTTTACTGTGATTGATGGCTACGTCCTTTAGGATATGCCACGATTTTCATTTTCATATACTTAATATACAATAGACTTCTGGTTCAAAATGATGAGATGCCAAAAGAATAGGAAGTCATTTCATTGCGGATCTTTGCCGGTGCTACGGAGTTCAAAGTTCATGCATCTGTTCTGAAGTTTTCCTTAGCGTTTGTCATCAGTTTGTGGCATAAACCAACAAAGAACTGATGTAGTTAGTCACCACACGCCGTGAGACATTCTGAGGAGAAGATCGGAGCACTTATGGACTAACTGGTTCGATGTGCAGTGATAATGATCCAACGACTAAACTAAACTGTACTAAACACTGATAATAATTAAGTGAGAAACCAAAGTTAAACAAAAGAATAATTAAATAAAAACGCAATAAATAAATATAAAAAAAGTGTTTTATTTCTTGAACCTACAATAATAGGATAGAAGATGTAAAACAGAGATCAGGAAACAAATAGGGATGTCCAAAATTGTATTCAATAATTTGGAACGCATCAACAGAAAAAATATAATAGGATAGAAATGAAGTCACCAGAGGCTATAAATATTCATTTTTATAGGACACATAATCATGGATACTAAAAAAAAAAAGTTCAAAGATAACATTGCAGTGTCTAGGATGTACTCTTATAAAAGATGTGAGCATATTTTACGAACACAGAAACAAATGAAGAAGTTCTGGAAAAGTTTTAAATCAAGCAGGAATTGTTGAATGAGATAAACTACAGACAAGTAACTTGAACACATCACAAGGCTTTCAGTGCTAAAATCCATACTGAAAAGTAATGTTGACATTAACCAGGCAAGAAAAAGACAGCAGTATAATCAGAATGGAAACATTAAGAAAAAGACAGTAAAAAACATCTTGATAGAATTCATCACCATGACAAGAGAAGACAGTTTTGGAGATCCATTGCAGCTGCTCTTTGTTGTTTGGGTGACACATAATTAATTTGTCAATTTTGTTAGCTTCTTCTTCAAACACTCCATATTGACCACTTGTTAACCGTTCTTTGTGATTTGTATTTGATCAGAGCCTAAGAGTGATTATACATTGTGCCAGTTATGTGCCTACAAGTAAGCCAGGCCAGCACATCTGATTTCTGCAACGCTTTTATTTACTAGGGTAGCTTCCCTAGGCCCCTACCTCAGTTGCCTCTTACGACATGCATTATAGGTCGCAGTGTACTTCTGAGGTCGGAAAAGGCCCGCCTGTATCGTGAGGAAACCAATAAAACGGTAAGCAGGCTACCAGAAGTGCCACACCAGGCACCATGGCTACGCCTGAATTCATAGCGGACGAATGAAGAAGAAGAGGAAGGTTGCAATGTTACTATTCTTTGCTCCCCTTGTGAGCCCGCAACACACAGGCAATTTGTATTAGTTATTTGTGTCACTCATATATGTCCCAAATTTTAGAAGAAAAAGTGCTTTTAGTGATCATCTAGTTATACTATTAAGACATTATTCTCAATGATGACTGAACAACTATTTTTTGGGATCCAGAAGCACTTGAGCTTTCAGCTTTTCGGCTCGGTGCCATAGACATCGCAACCCTTCGGTTCGGTGCCACAAACATAGTAAATCTGGAGAACCTGTGGCTTTTCTGCCAGCCCGCGGAATTGATCCGCACTCACATGGGGCTTGTCAACCTCATCCAGGCGCTACGCACACGCTGGGCAAATGAATATTTAAAATCACTGAAAATAAAACCAATTATAACCTAAAATATAGTTTTGCTACATTGTTTTGCAATATTTCTGCTCTGAATTTCAAAAGGTACAGCTTATGGATATCATGTCTATACTTATGGAATGTACGCGGATGCTCTTGTTCGGAAGGTTGATCCACAACACAGAAATCTGTCTCAGTTTTTCCAAGAGGAAATTGCTTTACCACTTGGTCAGTAATTGTTTTGGGATTGTTTTTTGATTTCTTGATGTATAATTGTATACAAAAATGTAAGTGTCAGTACTGTTGTAAAATACAATATAAATATAACTTTATTTATTAATTGATGCAAGAGCTGCAGTAGAATTGTTGTTAGGGCACTTGAATGTTAGAGGAGTGGTCCTAGCCTGAATGTGGTATAAGAGAAACACTGGGAATTAAAGGCTGCCAGCATTACGCTGATCACATCATCCATCACATGTCGTTGGTCACAGAAACACTGGGAATTAAAGGCTGCCAGCATTACGCTGATCACATCATCCATCACATGTCATTGGTCACAGAAACACTGGGAATTAAAGGCTGCCAGCATTACGCTGATCACATCATCCATCTCATGTCGTTGGTCACAGAATAAATAGTCGTCTTCTTCTTTGAACGCTTCATATCGACCACTTGTTAACCACTCTTTGTGATTTGTATATGATATGAGCCTAAGATCGATTGTACATTGTGCCAGTTATGTGCCTACAAGTAAGCCAGTACATCTGATTTCTGCTACGCTTTTTATTTACTAGGGTAGCTTCTCTAGGCCCCTACCTCAGTCGCCTCTTATGACATGCCTTGTAGGTTGCAGAGTTACTATTCTTTGTTCCTCTTGCAAGCCCCAGCAACACACAGGTTAAATAGTGGTCTAGCACTTTCTTTCTTTTCTTCAATCATATTTTGCCTCACAACGTCAGAATAAGAAGTGATTTTGAGAACAGGCTTTTGTATGTGATTCATAAATAGTGGTTTTCACCGCCTGTTATTTCTGAGGACCACCTTGTTGGTGGCCTTTTGCTTTGTATCCAATGTATTGGAGTAGCATTGTCTGTTGGTAATATTGCTAAACCATTCAATTTGTTGTTTTTTGATGAAGTTTGGTACTGATGTTGTACCCACTTTTTCCTGATGTCTTAATTTCTAAACCGGTCTCTTTTTGATACTCCCAGTTTTCTGCATAGACACTTCATCTCTGTCAGGACTAGTTTTCTTCTGTCATTTGATGTCAGCGTCCAGGTCTAACACTGTATTCCCATTTTATCATATAGTAGGAAAATGTTCTCTTTATTTTTCTCTTAGTTCATAGTTCCTCTGTAATACATCCTCTTTAAGAGCTCCATTATTTGGGAAGGGGAAATGGTGGTCGATTTTGTATCTAATTAGCAACTTTTTCTTATTAAACAAATCACTGCAAAAAATGGCCAATGTAAAAAAATAAATGTTTTGGTACAAGTTTTCTGCTTCAGATTTTGTTCTGTTCCATCTTACTATTGAAGCTTGGTTATTAATTTCTGAATGGACACCGTAGCACTTCCGGCAGATCCATAGGTGCGCATTCTCTAACAGAAGTTTTCGGGTATGCATACTTATTGTTACCTTGACTCTCTGGTTAAACACACTCTTCATTCTGCCCCTCAGACATCCAGTTCTTCTTGTACAATGTGTAATTCTAAACTCCTTAAATCACTGGATAGTTTCAACATAAATGTTAGTGTTTTCATGTGACAGGCTCAACTCCCTAACAACCAATGCTGTTGTAGGAAAAAGTAAGAAATGATGATCTTATATAGTCTAGTTTATAGAGACAAGACATGCTAGGGTATAGAATAATGAAGGAACTGACATTCTGGTTTCTGAAACATTTGATATGGGTAAAGGGGTGACATTGCTTATGTATTGCTGGGCTGACAAGGTAAGCTAAGAATAGTAACAATGCAACCTACAAGACATGTTGTAAAAGGTGACTATGGTATGGTTTGACTTGGGGCTGGCTATATCACAGGGTAGAAAATTATAGCTACAAAATCCATCCAACCATGAACAAGTCAAAAACAAGGAAAATAATAGCTGTGCCAACCAAGAGGAAAGAAGCTCTTTGGAAGAGGTATGGCACAATGCAGAGAAAGGGATACCTAAGAATACTTGGAGAAGATATTTAGAAGCAGAGATTAACGATATACGGAAAAGCTGGAAGAGATAGCTAAAGATAGGAAGACATTCCATGAGGTGGTCGGGGGCCTATGCCCAAAATGGGGTTAGAAAGGCAAAGAGAGACAGAGGAAGGATTACATACTGACAGATGTTAAGATCCATATAGAACTTCCCAATTATATTTCAGATAGTAAGTTACATATAGAACTCTCCATTTTTATTTCAGATACTAATTTCCATCTAGAGCTCTCAATTTTTATTTCAGATATTAAGTTCCATATAAAACATATTTTTATTTCAGATATTAAATTCCATATAGAACATATTTTTATTTCAGATATTGAGCTTCATATAGAACACATTTTTATTTCAGATATTGAGCTTCATATAGAACATATTTTATTTCAGATATTAAGCTTCATATAGAACATATTTTAATTCAGATATTGAGCTTCATATAGAACATATTTTATTTCAGATATTGAGCTTCATATAGAACATATTTTATTTCAGATATTGAGCTTCATATAGAACATATTTTATTTCAGATATTGAGCTTCATATAGAACATATTTTAATTCAGATATTGAGCTTCATATAGAACATATTTTATTTCAGATATTGAGCTTCATATAGAACATATTTTAATTCAGATATTGAGCTTCATATAGAACATATTTTAATTCAGATATTGTGCTTCATATAGAACATATTTTATTTCAGATATTGAGCTTCATATAGAACATATTTTAATTCAGATATTGAGCTTCATATAGAACATATTTTATTTAAGATATTGAGCTTCATATAGAACATATTTTATTTCAGATATTGAGCTTCATATAGAACATATTTTATTTCAGATACTGAGCTTCATATAGAACATATTTTAATTCAGATATTGTGCTTCATATAGAACATATTTTATTTCAGATATTAAGCTTCATATAGAACATATTTTATTTCAGATATTAAGCTTCATATAGAACATATTTTAATTCAGATATTGAGCTTCATATAGAACATATTTTATTTCAGATATTGAGCTTCATATAGAACATATTTTATTTCAGATATTGAGCTTTATATAGGCCTTCCTGAAGAAAAATATCACAGATTTGCAAGGTGTCAATCAGCTAGCCTATGGGAGTTTCGTTTTAATTTATTCGATTTCATCGCATTATTTGGAAGCCCATATTTTGATTTTATGAATATTTTTAATTTAGAGGTAAGTTCCTCTGTTTGTTAGTCTTCTTTGATTGCTCCATAACGGCCACTTGGTCAACCACCATTTGTGATCTGTATGTGATCTGAGTCTAAGAGCAATTTTACGCTGTGCCAGTTATGCGCCTACTAGGCCAGCATATCTGATTCTGCGACACTTTTTATTTACTAGGGTAGCTTTCCTAGGCCCCTACCTCAGTCGCCTTTTACAAAATGCCATGTAGGTCGCAGTGGTACTATTCTTTGCTCCCTTTGTGAGCCCCATCAATACACAAGCGGTTTGTTAATCTAAATTAATTGATTCATTAAGAGAGATTAATGATGCTGTGTATTCAACAGGTGTTATTGGCAAGTGTCTAGTGATGCAGACATCTAAATAAGAAAATATAGAGTGAAAGATAGATAAAACATAAATTTGTTATACATGAGTAATTGCTGTCCATATTCTTTTTTTTCTCAGTAAACAGGTCAATTAGCTCAATGGTTAGTGTGCAGGATTCAATCACTAAATGTATAGAGGTTCAAATCCCTATATGGTTGACTAGTTCACTCCATTGAAAATGGGTACCTGATGTTCTGAGTTAAGAGAAAATTTAGAATTAATAGGTGTTGTGATGCTACCATCACTTTCAACAAACTTAAAGAGACTATGAGCGCTTATGGGAAGGAGGATTGGCTTCTGAATGAAATGACAACAACTCTAACCATTTTTCTTCTCAATTTAATTATCATTCTTTCATAACTGTTCCTCAATGTTTGCTGTTCTCTTTTGTTTGTTTATGCAAAAAAAAAACATCAACAACTTCTCACTGAATCTTATTCTAACTTCTTTTACATTAATTTATACTTTGCTAACAGATTTCTTTACATTATGCCTTCTTGATAATTCTCTCATTTGCCACTGGTCTCTGAAATACCATATATTTACTTAATAAATTTGTTACATGAAGTGTCCATGCAGAATGCTGATAGTATCAAAAAGAGACTGGTTTAGAAGTAAAGACATCAGGAAAAAATGGGCACAACATCAGTACTGAACTTCATCAAGAAACAACAAATGAAATGCTTCGGTCACATAAACATTACCAACAGGCAGTGCACGTCAAAGAGCAATGCTACTCTGATATAGTGGATACAAAGCAAAAGGCTGTCCACTCAAAAGGTGGACATCAGAAATAAAAGAGGTGGTGAAAAAGACTATTTATAGATCCCACACAAAGCTTGTTCTAGAAATCACTTCTTATCCTGACACTGTGAGGCAAAACAGAATTAGAGTAAAGAAAAGAAGACAATAAATAATTCAGACGTCTAGATGAGACAGTCACATCAGAGACTTTGAGGGTTATTGGTTACTAAACTGACGTCATTGCACTCGGGCAGACCCATAGGTGCTCAGTCTCCCCAACAGATATCGAAGAGTATGCATACTGATGGTTCCTGTGGCTCGCTGATTAAACACACCTCTCACTCTGCCTCTCAGGCATCCAGTTCGACTTGAACAACGGGTAACTCAAAACTGCTTAAATCGCTTGATCGATTCAACATCGATATTAGTGTCCTCATCCAACAGAGAGTCTCGAAGAGACCAAAGAATATCCCCTTATCCATCTTCAACTCCCCAACAATCGATGCTGTTGATGCAAGCCTGTCCGCTCTCTCATTACCGTAAACACCCGCATGCCCAGGACAGTATATCCATGTAAGTCGCTGGAGGTTAGAAACTTCTATAGACGACATCCACTCATACCGAAACCTGCCCTTCTGGATCTTGTGAAGCATCGACTGAGACTTTGAGGGAAGATGTCTTAGAATAATTCTCCGAATTCGTTAGGACCAGAGAATACCAAATACTGAGATCACCTGGCACCAACAATATCAACGAGAAAATAAAACATAGGAGATAGTAATGGTTGGGAGATACATTAAGAATGCAGAAGACCAGACACTCATATGTGGCTTTGAAGTTATGTTATCGACGTCACGTCACATTGGGCATTCCCATGCATGCTCTGTCCTCCGCTGCAGCAGCCATCCCAAAGTCCATTTGCTCACCGTACCCATGAGAAGTTGATTACCATATCTTCTCTCTCTACCACGAAGACGACACTGTCTGACATGTCCATACTTAACGCCTAATTCTCGAACTCGTTCCAGTGTCTGAGACGCGCCCATGTCACACAACCGAGATCGCACCGCATTGATGATATCGGCTCTGTCCATACTTCTGCCCGTTGAGTCGGGGCATTGTTTGCAAGAAAGTCTGCACGCTCGTACCCTGCACTCCAGCATGTCCAGGTGTGTACAGCCAAGTCATTTTCTTGAGATGTGATCTCGGAATGCTGTCCACCCATTCCACACACATACTTCGAGATTCAATCAGTTGAAGCTTATTCATAGAGTCTGATATGATGATCGTATGGGAAACCTGTTGCTCAGCCACCCATGACAGACCCCTGGAGGCAGCAGTGATCTCCATAGTCATGCTCGATGTCGTTGTCTCGAAAGCGCCGCAGTCCTCATAAAGTGTGCGACCATTTTGCTGTGCTGAATAAGCCCACGATGATCTGGTTCCGCGTCCGACAGAGCCATCGGTGTAGATAATGATATCATCTGGATGGGAGTAGAATCAAGAAGTTAGAGACATGAGGTGACCAGAGAGACGAACTGTAGACAGAGAAAGAGAAGTGGAGGGAAAGACCTGAATTGAACTAAGCTGGCTTGCTCAAAGCAGATCTGGTTGGAGGACATTTGTTGATGCCTTATGTTTCAAGCGGAGTTAAGAAAAGATGAGAATTATAAAGATGTGTATCACTGATCTGCTAAATATATTACCAAAACTAAAGATTAATTGTATCATTTATATCAATCCAGAATCATGACTTTAATAACCCAGAAATTCTGTCTATTGGACATCCAGCTGTTATGGGTGTAGGCCCAGCAAGAAACATAGCCATCCTTTTTGATTACCTAGCAAACAATGGAAGCATCAAAGCTAAACGTCTGCTATCACCAGCTTTAGTAAAAGCACTACAGGAACCATTGACTACAAATTTACCCAATGTCTATTTGCTCAGTAATCAAGCATCACGTGGGTTGTTCCTACAAAAAAACAAACAGGTATTTCTTGAATCTTTAAATGTTTAAGTAAGGTATGGACATCTACAAAAAAAGTTCAGGTGGAAAATTATTTAAATTTAAAAATGAATTCTTGTAGAATGAATTTGTTTTCTTTCTTTTTCACTAAAGTCAAGAAATTAAACTATTGATTTCTTGTTTTGTAATGAAATTTTGCAAATGATATGTCATTTTGTAGATAAATAAATGGCCTGTATGTAGCCAGGACCCGCAAGGGAAGCAAAGAATAGCACCACTGCGACCTACAAGGCATGTCGTAAGAGACGACTGATGTAAGACTTAGGAAGCTACCCTATAAAAAAGCATCACTGAAGTCAGATGTGCTGGCCTACTTGTAGGCGCATAACTGGCACAATGTACAATCACTCCTAGGCTCAGATCATATACAGTTTGTGCTTTGTTCAATAATCTTGGTAGATGACATGCCATTTCTGCAGAGAGGGATCAAGCTACATGGGGTAAATTCCGATGCAATGAAGTCAATCCTTCAGCAGTCTCTGTGGCTGAGTGGTTAAGCCCTTTGCCTTACGAGTCGAAGGTGTGAATCCGAACCGCAGCCTTCTATTCACGAGTGCAGTTTTTTCCAGAGACCCAAGGATTGTTGCCAGAGCTACGGAGTTCATGCTTTGTGTAATACTCTAGGCAGGTGGCATGCCATTTCTGCGGAGAGGGACCGAGCCATATGGGGTAAAAACCGGTGCAATGAAGTCAATCCTTCGGCTTTAAAACCCTTTAAACCCTTCAGCGTTAGACATATGTGCTGTTAATCAAGGAGAAATACAGGCCTAATTAGAGCTACAGAAGCGTAGTTATTAGTGAACTCACTGTTAGTGGTCTGGGTTCAATTCTACAAGTAGGCGTGGAATTTTTTTTACCGTAATGACTCTTAGGCCGACCCAACCTCAATTTGGTACCAGGAAAAGCACTGGGAAGTAAAGGCGGTATGCGTGATGTTGACCACATCATCCATCATGTGCGGACAGTCATTAACAAATACAGACCTAACACTGTATTACTCTATATACCATGTAGTATAAAAAGGGTTAATTAACTACTTTTTAATACTGTCATCATCATCATCAAATAACTTATCCTGAGCAGAACTTTGCCACCCTAACAGTCCTCCAGAATTTCTCTCTCTCAACCATCAATGTTCAAACCATCAGTTACATACTGAATCCATCCTCTTCTTCTCTGTGCCGGTATACCTCCTTATGGTCTTTTCCAGCCCTTCATGTCTTTTTATATGTCCAAAATACCTCAATTTTCTCTTTCTTATTTGTAGCTTCAGCCAGTTTTTAATACTGTATTCTCCCAATATACTCTAACTACATGGTACAAAAATGAGTTGTTTACTTCTTTTTATATTCATAGCTAATAACTGTATGTGTTTCTAGTATTTAATTTTGTAATTATTAATGGCATAAGTCAAGCGAGTAAAATAATAAATAGATGTGTGATGTGACAACACCATCATCGTGTTAATGATATTTTTCAAACTTCTATTGCTAGAACACATTTATCTATTGCAATAAAATGTTTCTTTTTATATTCCTACTAGGGCCACAGCATAATAGGTCATTCAGGTAATGGTGGGAGCATTGTATATGCAGATGTAACAGTTGGTGTTGGAATAGTTTATTCAACTAATTATTTGTCTGTGTATCTGACCAATGATCCAAGATCTATATTACTCATGGATGCATTTTATGAGTGTTTTGAAAGTTACAAGGCAGGTAAAACAGAGGGCGGGAGTTTAGAGGTGTGTTCTTTATAATGTAGAAATTGAAAGAATGGTTTCTTCTTTTCGAATCCTGTATTGCTTCACAGTGTCAGAATAAGAGGTGATTTCTAGAACAAGCTTTTGTGTGTGCTTCATAAACTGTTTTTTTGCCACATGTTATCTCTATGAGGTACACTGCAATAATTGTAAAATATGAAAGATAAATTATACCTATGCTTTTTTGTTTAATTGTGAAATTTGCTGATGATTGAGCTCTTACTGCGATTTCTGAGGACCTCCTACATTGACAGGTTTTTCTATGGCCTGTGATATGTTTGGTCTTATCATCAACAGGAATTGATGAGTTACTCTTTCAGCCTGCCCCTAGAGAGCAGTACTATGACCCAATCATCAATATTAAACACTGATGTCTCCTGCCAGCAGATAATGTTACCTACTATCTTGGCAGCATCCTATCCAGAGTGGTAAACATTGACTATGTGGTCAACAGTAGAATATCAGAAGCCAGTGTTGAATTTGGAAAAAACTGAGTGTTATTATGTGTGAACAGAAGTGAATAATCATCGACATATTATTCTAATTTAATCTTTAATTTCCTAACATATTGACAGTAATTAGAACTAAGTGGTTATTGATTACTAGGCTGACATCAGAGCACCCAGGCAGAACCTGCTCAGTTTCCGACAACAGATGTTGAAAGGTATGCATACTGATGGTTCTAGTGGGTTGCTGGTTAAACACACTCCTCAACACTCGACATAAAACTACACAGACCTCTGTGTGAGCTACAAAAGACAGTGAAGTTCATACAAGAGACAACATTGAATATATAGACATATTTCAAGCGAACGAAAGGAAGGAGGAAACACACTCCTCACTCAGCCACTTAGGCATCCAATTCTATCTGTACAACTTGTAATTCAAAATGCCTTAAATCACCAAACAGGTTAATTGTTTAAAAAATATTTAAGTGCTAATTTGACTACAAGATGGATATTTTGTAGAAAATCAGGTGCGTATGTTTTTAATGAAAAATAATAGAGATAACTCGTAGTGGACAGTAAATAACTTCATGTTATGTGCCAACAGTTCCACCTAAAAGTAGCAAAGTACTTTATTTTATAAGCTCTTCATACACACTACAATACGTTTTATAATTTTGCTTTCATTTTATATACATTTTATTATTGCTAACAAACAGTAGTCATTCTTTAATATTTCATTAATCGCACATCTTCAAGGTGTAGAATATTATATTTTATGATAAAATATAGGGTAAGCAGAGTGACCCCTCTGTAAGTTCAGGAGTTGTTTCTGCTGGGGAGAAAAAAACCAATGACCTGCAGATGCTTGATGACATCCTCAGACAAGCAGACTTGACTCCTCTCCATAGAATTTCCTAACATACTCTCAGAAAATGAGAACCAAACATTGTAAGAAAGCAAATAAATATATATATAGTGTACTGCAGTCACTGAAAGCAAAATATCTTGTAAAGTGACAATTACAGGGACATCATCAGGTGCCGGCTGGCATAGGTGATCGTAGACTTCCACAAATCTCTGGTATTTGCTATCATTTCAGATGTTGATGCTCTTTCGTGCCATGAAGTCAGGCGGTCTAGAATTTTCTCTCTCTGTCTTGTCTCTGCGATTTTACCGGTTGTGCCAATTTCACGTGTTTTGCTAATCAAATAATTTTACTGCAGTCTCATCTGTTTTGCCAATTTCAGAGACGCTGTTAATTAAAGCTTTTGAATGACTGTATTTGGCAATAAATAGAGTACATGACACATGTATTTTCTCTAAAGGTTTTAGAACATCCTAACAGAAATGTGTGAGAGGAGTAAACACAGCACTTGTTTATTCATAGAGGTGTTAGATATAAATAAATACTTTACCACCTCTCAACATTTTTATTTGAGAATAAGAACCAATTGTTCCATATTAACTTCTTGTGGACCAAATACCAAACTATGTGGCTTTGGGTTGAACATCTTATCAGGAGCCACACTAAAGGGCTTTTTTAATTCTAAAAACAATTGGTTTGTAAAACATTGCTTTTGCCCACGTCCACTTAGAGTTTTACCAGCCATTTTGTGAGCCAATCATGGTATTGTCAGGTCTTTCCTGCTTGCTCAATAAACAATTTCATAAGTAGAACATCTTTCTTAGAATGCTTCACACAGTTTACCCTTGTCTTATATAACATTTGTTATGTATACATATACTATATCTTTAATACTGTAGTTAATATATTGTATCTGAAATCCAAGTTATATTTTCCTTTTTTACTTCATGAATAAAACACAAATTATTAACATGTATCGAGTTGTTTTGTATGGAACTATCAAGCTGTTTTGTATGGAACTGTGAAGTTGTTTTGTATGGAACTGTCAAGTTGTTTTGTATTGGAACTATCAAGTTGTTTTGTATGGAACTGTGAGTTGTTTTGTATGGAACTGTAAAGTTGTTTTGTATGGAACTGTCAAGTTGTTTTGTATGGAACTGTCATGCTGTTTTGTATGGAACTGTCAAGTTGTTTTGTATGGAACTGTCAAGTTGTTTTGTATGGAACTATCAAGTTGTTTTGTATGGAACTATCAAGTTGTTTTGTATGGAACTGTCAAGTTGTTTTGTATGGAACTATCAAGTTGTTTTGTATGGAACAAAGTGTGCATGTATTTTTGGACACAATAAATCAGACTTTCTTATTCTACTTTGAACGCTCCATATCAAACATTTGTTAAACAACTCTTTGTGATCTGAGCCTAAGTGTGATTGTATGTTGTGCCAGTTATGCGCCTACAAGTAGGCCAGTACATCTGATTTCTGTGACGCCTTATATTTACTAGGGTAGCTCCACTACCTTGGTCACCTCTTACGATATGCCTTGTAGGTCGCAGTGTTAGTATTTTTGCTCCCTTGCGAGCCCCGACAACACATGAGCGAGCTGCAGTCCTTATTGGCAGTATATGAATTAGTGAACACAGCAAAAGCTGGAAGAACGAGAAGAGATAGACGATAATGATTTTCTTGAGTGGAGTCAAATATGTTCTAACACTGCCTACTCTAACAGAAGGCCGACTAGCTGAAGAGGAAATTCTTGAAATCATCATTCTCTGGTCACATGATGCTGGCATTCCAGTATTGTTAGGTTAAGACAAATTTATTTCTAAAACAGCACAAAATAGGTTATATTATTAACAAATTAAACTGAACACAAAGGAGTATTTATTAACACTTCATGTGGTCTCAGAGTTCACCTACATAGAATGGATCTCATGGACTCGGCTGCCTGCACCTGTGGAGCACCAAAGTAGTCCCCAAAGCACATCCTGCAAGACTGTACTAGCAAGAGCAGTGTGAGAATGGAAATCTGGCCAACAGAAGCAAAACTTAAGAACAAACTATGACAGACCTGTAAAGACTGTCAAGCGCACCGCCCTGTTTATGACACATACCGGAATAGTCACATAGCAGAAAGTAATTGCAGAAGAACACTTTTCACAAATAAATAATCATGGACTAATAGAATTGTGTTAAATTGCAATAGATTATAAAATTTTCTATCAAACATATATAAAAACCAGCCTACTTCAATGGGAATTTCTGATTTTCTTACTGAGCTAGTAAGCTTTATGCTAGAATTGGGATGTGATTCTACAAACTAATGACCTGCAAGAGTGATTTAAAAGTACTGCACATTGTTTAAAAACAAGGAAATCAATATCAACATTTGAAATACTTTTATTTTGCAGTGTAGGACACTGCACATAACAAATGGAATGACCATGTCACAAACCTGCATAAAATACATTCAAATAATACAAACACAGCAAAGACAAGAATTATGAACAAACCATCCAATAAATGGACTGAAGACATCGCATTTTGTAATAATCACAGAAACCATTAACATATACCATTGAATGTCTTATGAGGGAGACTGTTTAATAATTAAAGTCATTGATATAAATGATAGAATTAACATAAGGCATTGTTTATACATTGAAGTTACAAATCATACATAGCTATAATTAACTAGTTATACTACAGTTATGTTTTGGGATACAATTTCGAAAGCTGCAGATGAAAGACTAGGATATATTCTTGAATGAGTTTCTCCTGTAGTTAGAGAAGTCTGAATGCTACAGATTTCATGTTACAGTTGTGGATGTTTCATCATTATTCAATAGTCTGTTCTGAGCAGAACTTTGCTACCGTAACAGTTATTTCAAATTTCTTTCTGTCATAGAGTAGATGTTCCACCTCTGCAGTCGTCATGCTCAAATCATCAGTCATATTCTGAATCCATGTTCTTCTTCATTTCATTTTTGCCGGGATGTCTCCTTTGATAATGGTCATCTCCAACCCCTTGTGTCTTTTTTTTATACATCCAAAATGCTTCAATTTTTATATTTGTAGCATGTCAGTTTTCTTTGATTAGAGTTCCTTCTGGGTAGATCTATTTGTAATCACTTCTTTGTTCATGTGTGTGTCTCATTGATGTAAATTCTTAATCAACGCTGTCTATCATCAAAGGTTAGCTGTATTTGAACTCTCCATTTGTTATTTGTGTATGTTTTATGACTTGAAAGTATGCTCTTAGACATTACCAATTTGAATTTCTTTTTAGAAATAATGAAGCTTCCTTGTTACTTTCAAGATTTCCCTACATTAATTACTGGACTGACATTACAACACTCTGGACAGCCACATAGGTGCTCAGTCTCCCCAGTTCTCAACACACTTCTCATTCTGAATCTCGGATGTCCAGTCCTGCTTGTACAATGTGGGATGTCAAAAGTCTAGATTTAACAACAATCATAATTGTCAATACTGTTAATTTATTTTGTCAATCTTCTAAGGAACCCCAAGTAAATCTTAAGTTTTCTCTCTTCCTCCCTGTCATTACTTGATTCCAAGTCCAGATGTAATACATAATAGTGGGTAATCTATTTGTAACAGCTTACTGTTCTCTGTCTGTACAAATTAGTGCCTTGTTGGGTAACATGCAAACAATTTGGTTGAAATTCAGATATGCCTGTCTAACATGCTGTAGAGGTCTAACAGGGTGCAACATTTGTACTCAGAGCACAGGGCACAACATACATACTCAGGGCACAAAGAGTGGTTAACTTGATTGATACAAACAAACAACTCTTCCTTCTCTCTTATTTTGAGGGTGTCTCTCTAGCTTTTTGTCAAACTCTGCAGACTCTTAGCTGGATATACAATAGCAGAAGTGGATCATTCTACTAACAAGGATCTTTTATGTCTACAGACTGACTTTGTTAGTTCAATATTTGTCTCTTATCCAAGATTAACACATGCCTGAGTATGATCATTATCACTTCTAACTGCTGTTGAACTATTTCATTATGATATATTCTATAATATACGATACGTAAACTAATTTTAGTATTTCTATTTTTACTGAACTGTTTATTTGTGCCAGGACTTGTTCGGTATATGGATACACGTAATAAATCCTTGCTTATGTCATCAGTAGATTTTTCAAACTTAGTCATGAAATTATTACAGAAAAGTTCTTAAAACATCCCGGACAGAGAAGAGAAAAAGCAAAGACATCCTACAAGACCTGTATATCGAGGAGCATTAGCTCATAAATAACATCATGTCCCAGAAGAAGAAAAATATTTTAGCCACGTTAAACGTCACAGTGGTTTGGAAAGAATGCTAATTGAAACCATGGTTTCTGGAGTACAAGGCAGGGCAAAACCAAGACGAAGGTGGCAGCAAGACACCAAAGAAACCTTGAACATGAGCTGAGGAGGCCAAAGAACTTGCTAGAGACAGAGCTTACCAGGTGGGCTGTGATGAAAGCAGTGTTCTGCACGGGACATTCTACTATTTGAGTCATGAAATTATTACAGAAATGGGTAGCCCTGACTATTACATGCAGCATCTATATATATATATATATATATAAATATATATTATAAATATCAAAGGAAGCTTACTAGTATATTTATGTATGTGCATGAATACTATGTGGATCTAGATGATAGTGAGGAAGTCAATTAATCAGATGGTAATACAAATATAAATAAGAACAAAAACAGTAGGAGTTAAACCATAATATCACCAAGAGAAATGTATGACACAGTTTTATCATAATTGTGGTTGACAAATGAAACATGGTAGGGTGAAGTCAAAAGTGAGCCATAACTGTACAACTATATTTTCATGTGTAAGAAACATGAACAATGAATGTTCCCTGTTATGTAACTTCAGATGTAACTTGTCAGGATGTGATGGTTATTCATATCATGTGTGGATCCCAGTTTTAGAATACCAATCCAAAATTCTTTTTTTTTCCTGAGTTCTGCTTCGAACACTCCATATCGACCACTTGTTAACCACTCTATGTGATATTGTATGTGAGCTGAGCCTAAGAGTGATTGTACATTGTGCCAGTTGTGTGCCTACAAGTAAACCAGTACATTCGATTTCTGAAACGCTTTTATTTACTAGGCAGCTTCCTAGGCCCCTACATCAGTCGCCTCGATGCCTTGTGGATCGAAGTGGTACTATTCTTTGCTTCCTTGGGCCCGGGCAACACACAAGGTGGCTTTTTCTAAGCGAATCCCAGTGTTTGTTCTAGTGCAAATGCAGAATAAAAAGCAGAACCAGAGGAAACTGAGAATTACAAGTGTATTTGTTACCATAATATTACACTTTTTGTTTAATATCTACATAAAAACATTCTTTTTATGCATCTGAAAAACACACCATATAACAACATTGAATATTTCAAACAAAATTTATACCACAAGGATGCCGATGAAATGTCTGCGGTTTAGTTCTTTTTTCCTTGATGATAACAATTTTTGCTGAAAATAGCAATAAATCTTTCAACAGTTCAAACAACAATATGACCTCCTCACAGCTCTGTAAAAGATATAAATATTTGCAGATACAAGTACTATTAAAAAGCTGAAAATTTGTTTCAGTGGGCTGTTTCGATAAACAAGTGAACAAGAAATTCAAAAATCTCTGGTGAAACATCAGAGTTAATGAATATGGTAAATAAATAGACAAGTATTTTGGACCACTAAAAAAACAATTACAAAACACGGAATTCGAACCATACACCTTATTTTTCTTGGCTGCTACTGCCTAGCCTTGGAGACGAGTGTTTTACAAACTATAACCAGCTAGCTCTATTAGATTTGGGTAAACAAGATGGTCTGTACGGTTTCATATTATCTGTGACCACTGCATACACACACTATGTGGATATTTTATCTGTGAGCGATCACCACTGACTGGTTAAGTTTAACAGTTCTCAAACTAACCTACTTATGTGCAAAGTCTATATTTTATAAAACTAGACTAGAGAAGAGAAGTGACAAAAACATTGTCCATTTATATAAAATAAACATATTATTAGCCCCAAAAGCAAATCTGAATTTAACTTGTTCCATGCAATCATAGTTTGCAACCCCCCAAAAATAATTCAGGGAAGAAGAGAAATAATATTTATGGAACAACAGTACAAACATAAATATAGATCAGAAGAAAAGATATAACAAAATTTATGCGAACTGCAATATTACTGGATTTTGAATAGATTATTCCAAATCAAGTGTTAAATATGTCAATAAAGAGTAGTCCTCAAAGAAACATCAAAGACTATGACCATACACATAAACTAACAAGTCAGAAATGAAGTCATGGACATTGTTGTAACAAGACACTTTGGCTTGTCTTGCTGTCCGAAGGTTGTAGGCTCGAATCCGCCTCACTCTGTTAACGAGTGCATTTTTTCCCCAGAGAACCCTAGGATTGTTGCCGGAGGTATGGAGATCATGCTTTGTGCAATATTCTCAGAAGGTGGCTTGCCATTTCTGCAGAGAGGGGCAGAGCCATATGGGGTAGAACCCGGTGCAATGAAGTCAATCCTTCGGCTTTAGATACTTTAAGACTGGAACTTATAAGATAGAGAATATGGAGGTTGTGACATCGTATGAAGAATCCTAATCAAGCGTAATCAAAAGAACACGATAATAAATCTGGCACTTATACTTTTTGAAAGTATTATATTTCTAAACAAATATTAAACATGTCTTGCTCAATGACAGAATCACCAGCAAATCAAGAGAAGATATTCCCCCATTTGTCAATGAATAATTTACAGACAAATAATAAAAGTGATTAGTCATGATGGCAAGTCTCAAAGAAAATAAAATTAATGTGAAATTATGTTATATAATATAAATTTTGGTGATAAAAAGTAACTAAAAGAAAACTATAATTGAATAATAATACAAAGAAAAGCATTCAAATAGAAGGTAAGACGATTTGTGGACACTAATAATCTTGAAAATAGTAGCACAATAGGATATTTTTAATGAATGAAGGAATATGGTTATTTTGAGCTGAACTGCTTATTATATGAAAGAAAACAACTTTTTTTTGGGCCACTCTTACAATGACCTTTTACAAACAGGTAACTTTGTGATTACGTGTTTCGCCGTACAAACAGGTATAATTATTACATATGATTTATTGGAACCCTTTTTTTGCATGACATCATAATAATAGTGAGATAATGTTAACAGCATAAATTTATTATGTAATGTTACAGACATTTAAAAACACGATATTCAAAGTCATGGTTGTAGAATTTGAAGATCATTTCACATATACACAAGCACAGCTGTATATATAGTATATATATATATATATATATATATATATATATATATATATATATATATATATATATATATATATATATATATATATATATATATATATATATATATATATATATATATATATATATATATATATGGCCATTTTCTTCTATACAGAGGGTATATTAAAGTGTCTTCTGCATGAAGTATCCTAGTCTAGCCAGCAAATATGGGGAATGTGCCTTGCCCATTTTTCCTCTCTACCCTACTGTTTTCATCCAAAGGAGAAGGTCCATATGTTTAGAATCAAGCAGGGGATGTTAATGGAATACGCACCTAACCGCATTAGGGTCCCTCTCTCCAGAGTAGAGGAGACTTGTACATTCCTTTTAAACAAATTTGCATTTCAAAGCCTTTACTTCTAACAGTGCATGATAAGATGGACACCAATTCTGTAAGTGTTTTAATTAGGACACTATACAGTAAATAATTCAGTATAAAATATTCAGAAATTTATATACACCGAAACAATGGCGAAACGTGTAAAAACAAAATAATATAGTTTTACAAAGTATAATAACAATACCCAGTGACGTTCCAATCAACAGACCGCTATCAAGCAAAGGATACACCAGAAATAAAGAAATTTGTCGGAACATCGCTGTGTATTGTTATTGTACTTGTAAAACTACGCAATACTTTATTTTTATGTTTGCCATTTTTACATAGTTTTACTGTAGTCTTCCCTTATATCGATAATACTATATACCAAAACTACTGCAGTCTCCAAAGTTAATCTTTTGTCTGATTTTTCAACTGCTTAACTATACATCTTAATGTATTCACAATTCATCTATTTTGTTAGCTTCAAGAAATGAACATTGACAAAACATGTTATAACATTTCGTACTTTATTTTTACATATTTTTAATGCAGTCTTCCCTTCTATCGATATTAAATGAACATTACAATCAACAATATAATAATGTTCAGGTCTATAGTCAAGGGATGAAATGTTGTCAACAAGTTCAATCTTGTGTTGATACTGTTCTGTTAACAAAAATGTGGTATAAGTCTTACTTAAGAAATTTCTAGAACAATAACAAGATCTTTGTGAAGTTGGAAGCAAACATCAGCAGTTTGTGAAAAGTCAAGAGTAGTGAACAATGATGGGAGAGTGTATGTTATGTGGATGGCATGTAACGACAGATAAACAAAAAAATGTTATATAAATCAAATGAGATATGACATATATCTGACTTTCAATAGCAGACACAAATGTTGACTAGAGTTCCACAAACCATTTAACAAAATCTATAATTTAGCTTAATCTTTATGGGAAAACGGTACCCTTGCCGATGCCACGGAGTTGGTGCACTGCCGCTGAGATCTTCTTGTGTAAGAAAGAGATCGGAGCACACATGGTTACTCACAGAAGAGCAATGATGATAATCCAATAAATCAATCTTTATGGTATATAAACCTTTAGGGTGACTGCTGTTGCGATAACAAAAGGAAGGGTGAGTTTATCAATCCGTTTATTCTTGATCTACTTATTGGCCAGTGTTCCTCAAAGCTCTTATTTCTATCATGAAGACTTCAACTCTCTGTGGGGTGTGTAATACTAGGTGTGGGGTGTGTAATACTAGGTGTGGGGTGTGTAATACTAGGTGTGGGGTGTGTAATACTAGGAGATGAAGTCACCTAACAGAGTACTCATTTGCAACTAGATGTAGCCATTTAATAGGATTCCACAGACTTCAGACAACTTTTAGATTTATCAAAAATGTTTGCAATCTGGAACTGTATTACAGTTTGAAATCTTTCAGAATTAATTTTTTTTAAATATAATGCAAGACAAAAATGATAAAAATATAATTTTGTTAGTATGTAAGCAAATATTTTAATGATTTACAGTTGGATGTGCCCAACAACTATCAATTTGATTCTTTCATTATCTTCTGTTTATTTGCTTGTTAAATAGCACATGAAATACTGGGTGGCCCTGGTAACAGACTAATGTCTGGCTAAATGGGTAGGGATCGAAGGAGAGCTACTCTGGTATAAGTGTAGGTGCAAACATAACAGATATGAGATCTGATTGCAATATAGACGGTGAGTATCACAGTGAATGCGCCTATACGTCGCTCATGTCCGATAAAGAGTCAAAGACATAAGACAATACAAATCTGATGCCTGCGTGGTTCCCAGGGCAAAGAATAGAACCACTATTACCTACAATATGCTGTATACAGCAAAAGTGAACGTTAGCGTGGGATTAGCTACCCCACTCTGTAAAAATAATCAGCTATAAAAAACATAACCAAGCACATGAGAGCTTGCAAGACCTTGGTTGATGGCCCTATGAGAGCTTGCAAGACCTTGGGTTGAGGACCTATGCCTGCTTGGAGACGAAGGGTAAAGAAGAAGAAATGAAATATTGTGTAGTAAGAGATAGGTTTTGTTTGTGTGGTACATTTTAAAAACATGTTTTGACAGAAGTTACATTGAGTGTTTTGAGGTTTAACAGTTTTAGTTCTTGCAAGAACTATTTTTCATGCTATTGATAAACTGGACTTATTCCTTTCCACTGCTCATGGAGCATAGGGCTTCAACAGCTGTCCTAAGCTTTTCCCAGTCTCTTGTCATTTTCTTTATAGCATCCTAGTATAGGATAGTACAGCATCCTTGTTCCTCAAGAAAACTTCATCTCCAGGTCTATTAAGGACTCCCTTCTTTCTGTGCGAGTTCCACTTAAGAGCAAATGGATAAATTATTGGTGATAGAATAATTACTACAGAAAGTATCATTGCAGACAATGGACAGTTTATAAATGTTTCAAGTGTGAAAGAATGTGCTAAAATATTACTGTCAACTTTGAATTTGCTTTCAATTATAGGCAATATTTTAATACAACAAAATAATATACAGCTATTACATTTTTGCAAACTTTACAAATAACGTTATGTAACAGTGACTTTCAATAGTTCTTGAAATAATTGAACTTCAAAATGTTAATCTGAAATACTAAGAAGATAAACAGATAAGCCAAATAAACACATGAAATAAGAAACATCAGATAATGATGCATCATCCCAGGCCATCAAAATAGAGGACACATCAACAGAGCTGTTGTGTAAATTATTAAGCAAAGTTTGAGAGAGGAAACAACAGGAGACTAGAAAAAAAAGGACATCTAGTGAAGATATCAAAGATTGGCTGAAATCGGATGCACATGTCCTAAATGAGTAGAAGTCTATGCATTTAGGGACCTACCAAACCAATGTGCAACGTATACACGTTTTGGCAAAGATCAAACATATCACAAAGAGTGATTAAAATTGGTCGAAAGGAACGAACGCAAAGAATAAATGGTTTGAAAAAGTGTAACAGTTACAGAAGGATAATGTTTTATCAGTGCCAGGTAAAAAGAAAATACTAAGCAGAATAATCTTGAAGATACTAAAAGAAACCATAGACAAACAGTTAAGAGAAGAACATGCTGGTTTAAGAAAAGTAGAGCTTGGAATGGAACTCTCCACCTTACATTTGTGGACTATGAAAAACATTTGAGAGATTAAATATCAAATTTACCTAGAGGCTGTGGTGCATTATGAAGTTTATTGCCCTAACAAGGAAAACATAATTTGAAATCAGAACAGCAATGTATCTTGTGATCATTTCTCTTGGATGATTTGATTCATTGACAGGACATCATTATTGCACTTCGATGAGTAACTATGTGTGCTTGATCTCTTTCTTACCCAGGAAGATCACAGCCGCAGTACACAAACTCCACATCACTGGCAACGGACCCCGATGTAATTTAGAAGATGGTGAAATATTTTGCACAAATTTTATTTTGTTAATCTTTCTAATGAATTTTATCTGGGTGAGTTTCCAGGCTGTTCTTAATTTTTGAACTGCCAAGGATTCTTATATGTGCTCAACTTGAACATGGGAGTTATGTTTTATCACCCGTTTACGATAGGACTAGGAACTCGATCTCACCTACACTGAGATCAGGGATCTCTGGAAAAATATCCAAATGGCTCCATTGAGGGAGTGAACTGAGTACTTTTGGACCTTACCTCTACACCACACATATTTCTCTTCATACTGGCTATTAACTGGATTATGAAAACTATAATTTTAGATAAGTGGACCTCAGTGGACAATGACTAACATAATGCCGAGCTAGATGGGAACAAGTGGTTGGTCGGTGGACAGAATAAACAAACCAAAAAATACTCTTAGTGTCTCTCTAAGGCTTCTATGTATAGATACATGCTTGGATTCCTAGTGCGGAAGACTGCCAAGTGTAGCGTTATAATACTACAAGAGAAACCTGCAAAGCTAAAAGTCAGCTTAGACAAAGCAAGCTGTATGAAAAGACAAAACACTCACACTTCAAATGTTCAACTCTGACCATATGTGTCCCACCTATGGTAGGTGTCTGCATTTCCGCAATGGACTCTACCGTCACCTCCATACACACACAGAGGTGCAACAGCACATGTCTGAGGCTAGTATTATCATCATTTCTCAAGATGAATGTCTATTAATTCCAAATCAAAAGATTCCAAGTCTGGCACTAAGCTACATATACTTAACTCAAATGTCAAGTCAGTCATTATGTATGGCTCGAAGACATAAAACAACTACTTAACAAGATTTTCTTAAATAGGTGCATGCTCAGGAAATAACTGGGAAATGAAAAGCAAGGTTACTATTGAGAAACTCAGGCTGTTAATAGGCTGTTTCATTCTGGAATTAGTTCACACAGGAGACAGTTGTTAGCATTTCGTGTGATTTTCGTTGGCACAGAACGGAGCAATTATGGGGTGACCCATTGCAGTGAAGTTGAAACCGTACATATGAACTATGAACTCAAGTAAAGAACCAGCCTAGCACCACTGAAACAAGAACTAAAGAGAAGACACTGGTGTTGGATAGAACATACATAAAGAAAGAAGACCAGTTAATAGTATAACAAAGCAGGTTCTGTTCTGGAATTCACTGGGAAAGAGAAATAGACAACCATAAACTAACTCATAGTTAAGGGGACTATAAAGACAACAAAAATATAGCACATGAAAAAAATAATTGCACAGGTTTCTTAAGGACTTGTGCTCCAGAGGGAGCACATATTATTATAGGGCCAATTCCATCATTAGCAAGAGAGGCTGGGCAGTTGAACTAAAGAAGATAGCGTAAACTTCAATATGGAACTATATTTTGACACAGAGTAGTCAACTCTTCATGTACACATGTTACATACATTTGTACTAGCCTAAAGATAAGTGCAAAACAGAAACATTTCATGATAAAGCTAGGTCAACAATGTTTCACATATTGATTTTTATAAATGATTATGAATATGTTATCACAGGTTCTGACCTTTGTACCAGATGAAATATAGGTCATTATGAGGTCTCTGACAACAGCAGTTGTGTACAGGAGACATAGACAACACATTATCAGCTCAGATTAAAACAACAACTACACAACAACGGTAAAGGAAAACACACAGAAAATATTTAATTTTACGGCTTCTCTGACAATTTACCCCTGGTCTTGCTGCCACAAAGCTTCAATATAATATCTAACTTTACTATAATTTTGCAATTTTTTAAGGAATGGACCACAGTAATAGTTTTAGTCAAAGAAACCTTTACCATCTAGGTTGTCAATACATAAGACAGCAAATACTGCTAGAATTTTAGTCATCACCAGACACACCCAATGATAATTGCTTATGTCTGTGTTTCTCAACATATAAAGAAAAATGTCTACATACGCCTTCAAGAGCAAACACCATCCCAGTCAAAGGAGAGTAGGGTATGTCTCGTATTCTTTGTAACATTTTACGATACTGAAATAAACTGTGGGTCATTAGATCTCCACATAAAGGTTTGAGAATCTCTGAACAAACAATAAGAAAACTAGCTCAACAAGTGAAAGAAATAAGGTTTTGATAAAGAAAATTTATCAGAGATGTACCAATGATTTTATAAATTAATCAACTGCTTGCTGAATGGCAACTTGAAAATGACTAATTGTTGATAGTCAAGATAACATCAATCTAAGTCTGCCTGTATATAGCCTTTTTCGTCTTTACAGGTCAATTTGCAAGTGTTTTACTGTAACAACTTCTGAGTTTGCGTTCATCTTTCAGCTCATCCTTAAGTCTCCTTTCAAAAGAATCTGTGCAATGTTGCTTTCTACATAACTCGGTCACCAGCTTGTTTTTTTCCATTTGTTGGTACCAATAGAAAACTTCATTTAGGCCTTAGAGACATTCTTATATCTACCTTGGTGCCTCTTACCTTCACAAAGTTCACAGAACAACACCTGTTGTGGTATGCAGCTAGTCTTACTGTACATTCTCAACACACATAGATTCTCAATTTGAAGTAACACACTCAAAAACTGTTAACCGAGTTGAAAATCACTAATGTCTGAACCAAATATTACATTAATTTTTCACTATCTTATGTAATACTGCCGATACCTGTTTTCGTCAATCCCTATTTGCTCAGTATTACATGCACTAACATTTTCTCGATCTGATCTAACACCTCTGATTTGCTGATTTTCGTACATCTCATCCTTCTGTAACTAATTTAAACATCTCAACAATTCACCAACATCTGTTTATTTACTCTGTTCCTGTGTTATCTAACCATATTACAGTTTTCACTGTATATATGATAGCAAAGTTAATATAAATATATCTAGATGAACTGTAGGCCCATGTTCCTTTGGTGCGAGAATTCCAGTTAAAATGACTTGACTAATGACTGAATTTTTTTTGAGTGCTTGATGGACTTAGCTAGCATGCAGTTTTCTCATGGCAAGGTGCTACTACTGTTCAGACAGGCTATGAATTCAATTCTAGGTTACCTCTTTCTGACTGTCCTTTGGAGAATATGTTTCCAAATAGATTCGTATCTGTCAACAATGCCAAAATCATTTATTGTTTTTTTTTCCAGAGACACTTCTAGGATTGTTGCTGGAGATACGGAGTTCGTGCAATACTCTCGGCAGGTGGCGTGCCATTTCTGCGGAGAGGGACCGAGCCAGATGGGGTAAAGCCCGATGCAATGAAGTCAATCCTTCGGCTTTAAAACCCTTTATTTATTTCTTTTAATATAATTTTTTAATGACTTTATTTCTAATTATTAAACTTGTTAGAAACAATTGCCTGCTTGTCGCAAGAGAAAGATAATACTTCAGCATTATTGCTTGATATTTTCAAGACTTTTCTTAACCGATTGAAATTAGGACATAGAGAGTTTCATACATGGAAGTAAAAACATTTCAATGTGGGCACCTGTCTCAAAATAAACAAAGTAGAACAGATAATATTTCAGAGGAAATCAACTGTACCCAAATTTGCAATTCCAATCCACTTAGCTACACCTGCTCCACAAAATAAACATATGCAACAAACAAGAACATAGAAAAATCAATATTGTCCTTGAGAGTAGTATATACTCTACTGATGATAGTTTCTCTTCTTGTCAGATGATAGTGTGTAAGTTATGTCACAAAGAGATAAAACACACAATTCATGAATCCATGATGAATATGACTAGCAAGACCAATCAGAATATAAATGTGTACAAATAAATGAAACTGATAAAATTATATACAATCAAAAATATGCTCTTAAGTAACATTGAAACCCAACAGACTATGTTCAGTAGTATATTCCCACAGTACTTGAAAAAAAAAGGTTATTAGTTTCACTGCTACATACAATAAACAGCTGTTGGTTTAACTGCTACATAGCAACATAAACAGGCTGATGGGTTTCACTGCTACATAGCAACATAAACAGGCTGATGGGTTTCACTGCTACATAAACAGGCTGATGGGTTTCACTGCTACATAGCAACATAAACAGGCTGTTGGGTTTCACTGCTACATAGCAACATAAACAGGCTGTTGGGTTTCACTGCTACATAGCAACATAAACAGGCTGATGGGTTTCACTGCTACATAGCAACATAAACAGGCTGTTGGGTTTCACTGCTACATAGCAACATAAACAGGCTGTTGGGTTTCACTGCTACATAGCAACATAAACAGGCTGTTGGGTTTCACTGCTACATAGCAACATAAACAGGCTGATGGGTTTCACTGCTACATAGCAACATAAACAGGCTGTTGGGTTTCACTGCTACATAGCAACATAAACAGGCTGTTGGGTTTCACTGCTACATAGCAACATAAACAGGCTGTTGGGTTTCACTGCTACATAGCAACATAAACAGGCTGATGGGTTTCACTGCTACATAGCAACATAAACAGGCTGTTAGGTTTCACTGCTACATAAAGCAGGTTGTTGGGTTTCACTGCTACATAGCAACATAAACAGGCTGATGGGTTTCACTGCTACATAGCAACATAAACAGGCTGTTAGGTTTCACTGCTACATAGCAACATAAACAGGCTGTTAGGTTTCACTGCTACATAGCAACATAAAGCAGGTTGTTGGGTTTCACTGCTACATAGCAACATAAACAGGCTGTTAGGTTTCACTGTTACATAGCAACAAATAGGTTATTGGATTCACTGTTACATAGCAACAAATAGGTTGTTGGTTTTACTGCTACATAGCAGCAAACTGTACATGATTTTATCAGTTTCAGTTGTTTGTATAAATGTTATATCTGAACTGCTTTCAACATACAGGCGTTGAAATAGGACTGACACGGCCTGAGACAAATATCCAATGGGTTATCATTTATGCTAGAAGAAAAAAAAAAATTATCAAACGTTATTGTGACATATTAGTCATCCCTATTTTTATTTTACAGCTGTTTTACAATATACATACATGCAGGTCTCATTTATTTGTTTTCTTTAAAAAAAAATAAGAAAAAGTGTCATACAATCCATTTTTCATGAAATAGAATAATGTCTTCAAATACATAAAACATATAGTTGTTGGAAGTCAAGTCTGAACACTGGTTACATAAACAAGCAAAACTTATTAAAAGTTAAATAATACCCATAACCAAGACACAAAGAATTCATTCCAATTGTTCTCGAACACACATAAACATATTGGATATCATTAACTATTTAAAAAACATCTCTCAAATGTTCAGATATAAAGTTATGCCTTTACTATCACAAACAGTTCAATAAATTTTTTGTCCCCAGTTAGTCTGCTATGAATTTAGGTGTAGTCATGGTGCCTTTGACTGCTTTTTGTGTGGAGGCTAGTTTTCCGTATCGCCAGTGTCATTCGTCATTCAGGTGAGTCATACTCCAACTTGAGTAGAGGTATTTGTAATTTAGATCCCCAAGTAAAGAATCAGAGTCTTATGTAGTCCAACGATGTCCCATATGCACACAGAGAATTGTTTTTTTTGGCTAAGCTGGCATCAAAACCAAAATTTCCACTGTACTTGGTCACTAGCACAGAGTGTTAACTTCATTATTACCTACCTATATAATAGACAATTATATCTTTTGTTTCCTACGTCCATCGCACATATATTATACACATATTATATATCAATTATACCTTTTATATTATACACATATATCAATTACATCTTTTGTATTGTACACACACCTCACACACATATTATATATCGTACACATCCCACACACATATTGTATATCAGTTAACCAGGTATACTATTTGTAACACAAACATGTCATAGAATTAGAAGACATCAGTTGACACTAATTACATTTATCTTTGACAACAAATGATTCTGATATTCCTGACAAGCATTAGTAGCAGCTGCTAGACATGTATTCAATTTCAGTTTGGAATATCATCATTGCACTCCAGACATGTCCATGGGTGATGCTACAATCTCCTTTACAATATCTTCAACATCATCCAGCAACTAACTTTATCATGTAGAAGTGAGTGTGATGTAGTGAGATAATGCATTTTGCACAGTGCTTATGAATATCACTAGTACATTATTGTTGAACTTATGGTATGAATCTTGCTCTTTATCAAATGTTTTTATAATGTATAAACAATGGTACCATTGAAAAGCTCTGGATATCAACATAACAGCAATTCACTGTTTATCTTATCTGACTGCCATCAACATAATTAGAGAAACACTCAAAGCAGGTAACACTGCCTACAAGATTGAGAAGAATATGTGAGTGTTATCTTCACAGTTAGCAAAAAATGCAAACCGAAAGACTGGCAAGACTTCAGAGCGATGCCATGTATATTATCTTGGGATGCATCCAAAGCCTCACTTACTGTTGCACTGAGACATGTTTTGAACTTTCCAACCATGGACTAAAGGATTAAAATATTGCTAGTAAGAGCATATCGGAGCACCTAGAGACTTGTCCGGTGTGCAGTGATGATAATTAATTTTCAACTCATAACTTATTGTGTGTCGTTGGTCAAAGAAAAATATAACCCCATATTTTTCCCAAATAGCAAAGTATAAAAACAGATTCTTTCCTTATTTTAACTTTCAGTTTCGATTAAAGTTTAGCCTCTATGGACTAAGATGCATATTCCAACAGTAGACAAGAGTACTTTTAGCTATTAGAAAATACCACATGGTTTCCTCCAGCATATGTTGTGTGTACCATATTGTGTTTAATATTGATCATAATTGTAGCTTCAAATAAGTGTTCATTTGTTTTTCCCCCATTTTCCAGATGTGTTTGAATAATGTCATTGACATGGTCTGGTTTCACAGTTTCTTTATTGATATTTGTGTCTCTTAACTACAGCTGCTGAACTAGTTGTTTTTTCACAATCAATTTGGCATGAAGTCATGAGCACCTGGTTCTTTCATCCTGATCCTGTACATACACTTTGACAGCAAAGTGGTTAGTGTACTTGCTCTCTAGATGTGAAATTCTAAGATCAAATTCAACACCGGGAGTGAGATTTATTTAACCCATAACATCTCTAACCCACCATCAGTTGGGTACCAGAGAAACACTGACAAGTAGAGGCAATTGTTGAGATGTTGACCATCGCGAGGCGTTTGTCAAAGAAAAATTACGGGTATAATACTGTTTACTCAATATATCAAACAGTGTGAAAACAGATCTTCACTTTTTCTTTTTAAACTGTGATACACTGAAAACCATGACATCTGGTTGTCAGTCAAATAGAGGGAGAGAAGGTTGCATTCTGTGCATTTCTAACAATACTTGAGTGGCAGACAAAATGTCAAGGGTACCTTATTTGTACCTGGAGTGTAGTTAATGCTTCAGTCAGTCAAGTTATAGATTGGTGTAACCTGACATAAGTGAAGTAACAACAAAACTTCAGAGCTACAGAAAACATTCCTGAATGAATTATCTAGAACAATGTGGTTTTGGCTCGTGCAAAAAAATGTACAAATTATAACCATAACTGTTTTCAAGTTGTTCAACTTTGTTGTATCTCTATATGACTTACAGTGAAATGCCAGTTGACTATCTTGTCGTGTGGCATACGTATCAAATACACATTTGCAGACAATGACAACAATACATGCACAAAAAGTCACATCTCATGATTGAACATAGAAATCTCAGCACCATGAGAAGAATGGGGCCCTGTGGGAGAAACTCTGTGTGAATACTTCACTGTCTGCTCTTGTCCTGCCCATGGCGGCTTTGTTACGTTCAACTGTTACCACAGGCATCTGGACTAACTGAACTGGAGATTTGCCATCTTTTAGGGCTTGAGTCAAATTAAGAATCTGCAAAAAAAATGATAATATAGTTGATACTCACAAATAAAATTCTACAAAAACTGAGTGAACAAGGAGACAAAGTATGAGAACAAGTGAAAACAGTATACAAACAATTTAATTCTAATAACATCTGTACTAAGTCAACAATCGTTATCAAGTAGCTTGTCTCTTCAGGAACTTGGCTCCCATGACAGCAGCCATGAAAAACTATCTATTCTGTGCAAGATGACCAGCATCAACGTCTTCTAGGTCTTCATCTTATTTTTCTTCCAGGCACCATTCCCTCCAGAATTATCTTCTCTAGTCACTCATGTGTCCAAAATATTAAATTTTTGTCTCAATGAATAAACAAGAATACTATTTAAAGCACTCAAGCTGTTGAAAGGTTTTTTCCTTCAACCTTTAACATGGGTGGGGTGTGTTGTGGCAGCACTATGAGGTTGATCTCTGCGTCAGCTCTTTCCAATACAAATATGCTACACAATATTTAAAATTTTTACTTACACTGAAACCTGTCCAATATTTTTATTGTATAAAGTTTCTCCTTCTCTGTTTTTCTGCCTTCTTTCTTTTCACTGCCTTCCAGTTACCTGAAAGACAATAGCAAGACTGAATGATCTGGTCTACCTGCCTTCAATTTTTTCAGGGAGTTTTCCACAACAGACAATAGTTTCTCACAAAGTTCAAGTTTCTCAACAATAAATTTAAGGACCTATTGTTGCAAAACTTAGCCCATGAATAAAATATCTACTATTCTGCTGAATTATCTAATTTCCACTGCTTGCAAATTGTCTCCTTGAGATCTACTGTCAACATCCACATCTTCCAGCTATTCTTCAAGATTTGATAAAATTTTAAGATCTACAACTGTCATAAACAAAAATAGTGCCTCCCAGAACTGTCTCAACCTACCTGACCCCTCATTACAGACATTTGCTTCTCAAATGTGTGACGGTCAAAGCCCTTGTCATTCTGAAAAAGAAAAATATTCTCTATCAGCATTAGTCAACATAAAGAATTAGTAGTGTGATAAACTGATATAAATAATCAATTAACAAATAGGTACAAACATCTTTAATAGTACTGATGTGAGTCAGTTCTAATGACATCAGCCATGACTCAGTGGGTGTCTGTAGCTTACGCGGTACTGAGCTCACTCACAACCCAAGTTTATCTGGTTCAAACTCTGAGGCGGGCAGTTTGGAAGCAGATTTGTTCTGCATGGATTTTTACATGCGGTAAAAATAGACCTCATCGTTCAGAAAGCAATGGCAAGCTACTGAACGTATAAGTGGTGCCTAGAAAATGAGTGACTAGTTTACTGTGGTTGTGGTGAAGTTCTGTGATATGCCACGATTTTTTCATGACTAATCATATCTGAGATCCACTACAGTATAGCTTAGTAAATGTTGTACTAAAAAGCATTTTATTGTTCTTAAAAAGTCATCAGTAACCCATCTGTACACGTATCTGTTACACAGGATAATATCTTTCTGACTGGATCATAACAATACTCAAGCGTACATTCTAATTGATTCATTGAGTATGATCAGGAAGGTGAAGGCTGGTTCTGTGCGCAGACAATGGGCTGAATCCCTATAGGGGTCAACAAATAACAGAATTACATTCACCTTTATTCCGGGGCACATGGATGTCGATGGAAATGAGACAGCAGATAGGCTTGCTGGCTCTGTCGCCATATTGGGAGGAAGGAGTCACCAATGGACATAGATGACATCTGAAAGCCTTCATAGAGGGTTCGGCTTGGGGCTGGCTACTCTATCTGGTAAAAACTTTGGTTACAAAGCCCAGCAAACCATATACCTATGGGTTAGTTGGGGGCTTGTGCACCAAATAAAGCCTGTGAGGTAGGAGAGAGAGAAAATTAGAAATACTCAAACCCAAATAACTCGATAAGACTTCATGATAAGTGTTAAACTTGTCTGACAACTAGACTATTCACAGCAACCAAAAGACTGAAAGGAAGTTTCCAGATGTACTTACTTTAAATAAATCATAGAGATCATCACACAGGTCCTGAACAAAGTTCATATCCGAGAGTTGAGGCAGTAAAAGTTCCTTAATTTCAGAAGAGAATGGTACCTTGGCTTGTGGTAACCATGCCCAATGATAAGGGTCTGCAGAAACAAAAATGGTACAAATATTATTAATAACTGCAATGTTCAAATAACCAACACACAATATAACAACCCATCCACTGATTCTCTTTTGAAACTATGCATAGATTACTATTTCTATTACTTTTGAAATAAATTATTGATTAACAGAATCAAACTGACTGAGCTACATCGTCTACCCATACATGATCAGTCTCACAGAAGCTTATGTCTGATGTAAAATATTATTATACTAATGTATTCATCATCCAATTAACAACAACTTGATATATAATATGTCATACTTCAGAGAAACTATACTAGAGTTATAAAGGTTCGAATTCCTTGACATCAACATTAAATTTGCACCGCTATATAAATGCACCCAGAAGTAAAAATAATTACAGAGTGAAAAGGTTAATATTATAATGATACAGAAAAATTGAAACGGAACAAAAAGACTGAAGCATTAAATTTGTAGTAAAATTATGTGCTGGGTTGAACGGTACAAATTTTGCAAATACTTTACAAACTAGCAGTACAATGTAATTGCACTCACTGGCCCAAATCATGAATTGTTTTTAACTTGTTATTCTAGAGCGAATGCAGAAGAAGAGATATTAGAAGAGTGGATTAGATAGATTATTAGTGAATTAGAAGTATTCCCTGGAAATAAAAGCACAAAAAAATAGTCCTGCACAAGTTAAAATGAAATGCATTGAACGTTGAGAAAAAAACCAACAGGCATAATAAATATTTTGAACAGTTAAAGACAATAACATTTAGATGAAAATGTGTCTTGCCATGAGCCACGGGAAGCAAAGAATTGTAACCCTGCAACCTACAAGGCATGTTGTAAGATGCAACTGAGGTAGGGGTATAGGGAAGCAAACATAGTAAATAAAAAGTGTCACAGAAATCGGAAGTGCTAGCCTACTTGTAGGCGCATAACTGGCACAATCACTCTTAGGCTCAGATCACATACAAAATCACAAAGAGTGGTGTAACACGTAGTCGATATGGAGCGTTCGAAGAAAACTATACTAGAAGGAAATCTATGGCAAGTGTAAGACAACATTAAGAGCAATAAAGAAACATTAAGTGGTGGACAAATAACAGCCTCTTAGAAGAATATAACTTCACAGTAAACAAAACATAAGATGTTTGAGATATGTTATAATCAATTTTCAATGTGAAGATGGTCAAAGAACACTTTTTATACAACATGGTATGTAGGGCAACACAGTGTTAAGCCTGTATTTTTTCATTGACAGTCGGCACACAATGGGTGATGTAGTCAATATCACGCCAACCTCTTAATTTCCAGGGTTTTTCCTGGTACCGAGTTGAGGCTGGGTTGACACGAGAACCGCTATGATCATTAAAAATTCATGGCCCACTGTGGAATTGAGCTCGGACCACAATCCCAAGAAGCGAGTAAACTAACAACTACGCTACTGCAGCTCTCCTATGTGAAGATGGAACACGATCTAATATATGATTTAATATAAAGCTAAATACAATGGACAACGAACATCACTCAAATGTGTGTAACAAGTATTGCTTACATGCTCTCCATTCATCAGGATGCTTAAATGGGAAAGCCAAGCCATTATCTATGGCAGATATAGATATCTCAGGATTCTCGACCATGCTCCACTCAGCCTCCTAAAAGATGAACAAAATAGTAAGCATATATTTATAGCAAGGCAAATTTCTACACCTTAAATAAGACTATTACAATTCACATACATTCTTCCTTATCACAGTAATATCACTAAATCTGACATCACAGTAACATCACTAAATCTGACATCACAGTAATATCACTAAATTTAACATAATTAAATCCCAGCACCACAGCAACATAATTAAATCTCAGCACTACAGCAACATCACTAAATCTCAACACCTCTGTCATCCCTAAATCTCAACATTACAGTATCATCATTAAATCTCAACATCACAGTAACATCACTAAATCTCAATATCACAGTAACATCACTAAACCTAATAGCACAATAATATCTTCTTCTTCACCCTTCGCCCTAGGGAAGCATAGGTCCGCAACCAAGGCCTTCCAAGCCCGCCTATCCAAGGCCATCCTTTCCAGATCTCACCCCCTCTCCCCGTCCTCTTGCATTCCATCTCTAACTCCCGTCTCCAGGTGTTTCTGGGTCTTCCTTACTTCTATTGCCCTGGGGTTCCATCGAGAGCCTGTCTCACGATGCTGTCAGGGATTTCCTCAGTGTATGTCCTATCCATCTCCACCTTCTGCTCATTATCTCTTGTTCCACCTGCCGTTGTCCTGCCCTATCCCACAGTTCTGTTTGTGGTCCTGTCGTACCATCTCAGATGGAGTATCCTGTGTAGGCATCTATTGATGAATGTCTGCAACTTTTTGGTGATACAATAATATCATCACATTTAAATAGTACAATAAAATTCTTGATTCTTTCTAATAAAATTGAATTGTCACATTTAAAAGAGAAGAAATAAATAAACACACCTCAAGGTCATCATGACTTGAACTTGAACTCTGAGCTTTTGCTGAGGCTGGTTCATATTTTATCAACCAGTTATCATTCCCTCGATCTGGAAGAAAATGACACCATATATGAGCAGCCATATTGTGCATACTTAATCAAAAAAATGTTTTGCACGCATTAGAAAAGTGCTCTTGCCGTAGAGATTATTAAATATAGACGAGATCTGTTCAAAATGTATGGGATATTTGGAGTTTAAAAAAGTACTCGCTTGAGAGGTCTGAAACCCTAATCCCCATCAAATAACTTTCTTGATCTACACCTCCCAGCAGTTTCACTATTGTTGGAAGCATTTCAAATCCTACTTTAAAATGGAGTATACTGAACCAATGTTTATCACTACCATGAGAAAATAAACTTAGTGGAGATGAAACATCAGTTCACTACCATCAACTGGGTGTCAAGAAAGCAAGCAAAGAATGGCAGCATAACTCCTCACCAAAACTAAAGAATTTACGCATATAATAATCTGCAGGGAAGCTTATGATATTTCTCTTTTCAAATGAACAGTGACCATGATCAAATCTAAATGATGTGGACTACTGTGTAGAATTATTTTTTTGCACCATGATAATGCCTACATGATCACATATACTGCCCATACAAAAGTTGATGCTATGAGACAAAACAGGATTAGAGAAAAGTTGAATATATCATGGATTTAAACTTTCATTGACTTTTAAATTCGCTGTACTCGCCAGACCTATTCCTAAGTAATTACCATGTCTTTGGGAACTCTTGGACTTTATGGGGAGAATTGAGACAGACGTTCAGGTTCGATGAAGAGTACATCAGGTGGTGCAAGGGTGACACAGTGATCAAGGATGTTTTCTAGAGGTATCATTCACTTTGTCAGTGTCAGAGGACTTGTATCCAAGGCAATGTCACTACACTATAAAATAATACAGGTGAGTGTTACATTTTCTTAAATTTCAAACCGATGTGCATCTATATTTGATGCAGAAAAATATGGGCCTAACAATGTACTCCTCAATATACCTCAAGGTATGAAAAAGGGTCCCTTTTTAATTATTTACATGGATATTGATATCTTACTCATGTTGACAAAGTAATGTGCGTCATTTCAGTATATCTTTTTATTAATTTTACATACGCCATCTTGTATTTTGTGTGTTTAACATAGACCAAAAACACAGCAACAGTATCACAGAATTAAGACTATAATTATATTCAACATTGCCGGTGTGTTGCTGGGGCCCTCAAGAGGAGAAAAGAATAGTAACACTGTGACCTACAAGACATGTCATAAGAGGAGACTGAGGTAGGGATCTAGGAAAGCTACCCTAGTAAATAAAAAGATTTGCAGAAATCGGATGTGCTGGCCTACTTGTAGGCGCATAAATGGCACAGCGTACAATCACTCTTAGGCTCTGATCACATACAGGGGTTAACAAGTGTATGATATGGAGCATTCAAAGAAAAAATATCCCACATATAACATTACCTGTATTACGTATGATGTAATCTAATACAACAAGGCGTTCAAATAAATGCTGGAACTTTTTGGCAGTAGACTCTGGCAAAGCTTCATTATCAAACCGCCTCAACCAATAGTCAGCATCTTTATAACCATTAACAAACAACTGGAAAGATCCTGTCTGAAATAAGCAAAGAAATATGATTTTTTAAACAAACTGTTGTTACTGCATGTAATACCACATTTTAGGCAGTGCAGGACAGGAACCTGTGGAATTTAATTGCTGCATGGCTAGTGCAGTTGCAGCAAAACTGTTCAGGTTAGGATGTTTTCTTTGTGCCCTTGATAGAAAAAATTCATTGGTCATACTGCGGATTGAACCCAGACACAGTGTCGCACTGTTATTCATTCGACCAGACGCTCCACAAAGAAATATGCTCAAAGTCTAGAAAACAACAGAACAGATATTGAACACTTGTTTTCCCTGTAGTTTCTCTTCTACAACAAATAAGACACGGATATTAAATGTCAGATATAGCGTTAAAAATTGATAACAGCATGAGATAACAAATTCTAGATCAATACACTATTGGTGAGTTAACAACAGTCTGTTATGTGCGAGTTGTATACAATAGAAAGGTTAGAGGTCACACACCTATTCTCCTTAAGCCCTGATATATAATAAATATATGCAACAAAAGCATTGATTGCACGCTAATCAATGAAGAATGATTGCATAGCTACTTGCTGTTGCTTCTGAAGCCTGGAAAAAACCGCACAAAAATTCAAGGGTATTGTGTAATCATAGTTCATAGTATATATATATATATATATATATATATATATATATATATATATATATATATATAGATAGACATGATAGAACATTATTTATTTTAGAATCACACATGCACAGTAATAAGTGAAATGAAGCAAGCAAGCCTCTGTTATATTAACTGAATGTCAATAATCAACATTAACAATCTACATGGAACACATCTGTCCTAGTTTCTCATGATACTCACTGATAAGATGACCAGCTATCACAAGATTTCAAGAAAACAAAACAAATTTAAGAGTGCTACACTTACACTGACCTAAAAATTTCTGTATGTCAAAGTCTGTAAGATAACAACACAACAATTGTCTATCTTGTGACTATTTTGGTATATAATAAAATCAACATAAAACAAACTCCTTCCCTAATATACTTGTGGCAGTCAGTGTACAGCACAAACAGCAGTGCAACATATACAAAACTAGGAATGTGCAGAATATTTATCTCAAGTGTTGAATAGTACATTTAAATAGCTATTAAAAGTCAGTTGAACAGTATCCTATAACCAAATTATGCATAGATCAAAGAACAGCATAGATCAAAGAACAGAGGGATTGTTTTAGAACTAGAAAGTTGGATGACGTGTTAGTCCTCCCATTGTGAACGTTGTGTTGTATTTGTTCAAATCATGCCTTCCTTGCTTTGTTGTACTTTGCAGTGACTTATAATTTAAGAAATACTATTTATTAATGTATAGCTATATAGTTCATTGTTCATATGCACGGTTCCAACTTCACTGCAACGAGTCAACCCCAGTCACCCGTTCCTGTGCCAACGAAAATCACACGAAATGCTAACAATTGTCTCCTGTGTCGTGAACTAATTCCAGAATGAAACAGCCGATCGCTCACAAAGGAACCAGCACCGCTCAAAGCATACGGGCGTCGCTAAAATGTCAACACAAAACTGGTCATCACTTGAATTCATGTCGAAGGAAACATCAATCACAACAAAATCCAGCTTTCTGCACACGCAAAACTACATACGGCAGATTGAATCAGTTCGTCATAACTGCTGTCCGCCATTTTCTGAATACCCACAATCACAACAAATGCATGGTTGATACAGCAAAAAGCAGTCCATGTAACATTCATAGCTCACAGCGTTGTTCAAGCACTAACTCAGTAGCTCGACAAACGACACAGGAAAATACCCGACCTAACATGGCGGAGATGCGCTAGCAAAGTCATGTCCAGAATCAAAACAGTTCTGATTCTGAATGGCCCTTCCGCATTCCGCCATTGCTGGCCAGATTTCTTCTAAAAATCTGTACAATGAGATCAATATTCAGCACATTCCTAGTTTTGTATATGTTGCACTGCTGTTTGTGCTGTACAGCACTAGTATATTAGGGAAGGAGTTTACTTTATGTTGATTTTATTATATACCAAAATAGTCACAATGTATAGCTATGACCATTGTTATGAAAAAATGTAGTCAAATTTAGGAATATTTCTGTGAGTGTGAGCTTAATTCAGTAGTCAGATCATTACCACTGCATAATGAACCAATAAGTGATCCGATCTCCTTCTAAGTATGTCTCTCAGTATGTGGCAACAAACGACACCAGTTCTATGTTAATTTACTGTTATTCTTTGATTTTCAGTATAGTGTTCATGTCTAGCTACACCACATTTGACTTGGCATTCTTGTAGTCTGGTTAGGGGTGTAGATTCCAAACCATTACTTAAATCCTTTACACATCCCTTCTTCCTAAGGGAATTTGAATATCAGCTTGGTCCATTATTCACCTGCTTTTTTTACAGCAGTCATAACTGCAGGCTTATCTGCATGTTTATTTCCTCTTACACATGTATGCCTGACACAAAAATAAAACAGATTTTCTGTCAGCCTAGATCTCTTTAGCAGCCCCAAACATTGTCTCAAGTTTGACCTGTTTCCATCTTCCTGAGCATACTATCTAGGCCCTTGGGAAAACATGCATGGATAAAAGTATGTGACTCCAGCAATACCATTGCTTTAGTTACCATCATGATTTCCATAGATGAAACCAGTAAAAACAAAGATTGGTAGACTTTACAAAGTACAAACACAAGATGCACCGACATTTCAACCAAAAGGTCTTTGACAACAAGCAAAGGATACAGAATTAGTGAAGCAATTAAGACTTTATATACACTACATGTAGTCAGATGATAAATCCATAACTGCTCTAAAATGTAAATATGTTACTAAAAGCAAAATAAATGTGAAAAACTAGAAATGAAAAAAAGAAGGCAACAATAATAATCAAATATATATATAGCATTTATACACTTTTTATTATTTTTGTTTCATCTTATTTGTTTCCATTTCTAGTTTTTCACATTTATTTCATTTTTGTGGTACCGTATTTCAATTTTGGAGACTTATCGTCAGAGTGTATATGTGATGTATGGTGTACAGGAAGTCTGAATTTCTTCACTTTTTGTATCCTTTGCTGATAAAGCATTTGATTGATGCTTTTTGATCAAAACATTACTGTATCTTGTTTTTATCCATTGTAAAACTATATTACTTTGTTTTTACATGTTCGCTGATGCTACATAGTTTTACTGCAGCAGTCTTCCTTTATTATCATTAACATGACTTCCATAGTTAGACTTTGTAGCCACTGCAAAACCACCACTGTCTTCCTTCACAACATCGCCTTTGACTTGAGCAGTGAAAGTCCAGGGCTCTGCATGTGTCTAATCACTGACCCATCTGTGTAAATGATTACATCGTCCACAGATGAGTTCTCACAAATGTGTGAGCAGTATGATAGCAAAACAATGAGCTTGATGTGTGTTTAATTACAAATTAAAAGTTCTATTGAATTGAATAGGTAGTACAAATTAAATATTGAACTAAATAACAAAAGCAAAAAAAATCTTCTATGTACTAGTATGACTTCTATAAATTTCATTCATAAATTTAGGAATTTCTGCTATTATTATGGTCTTCCTATTTTATAATTTTCATATTAGTCACGTGTATTTGTTGTTACTGCCTGTACTAACACTTTTTAGGGCAGTGTACGGCGACGGGAAACGAGAGCCTGGGGAATTTAATGGCTGCATGGTTAGTGTAGTTGCAGCGAAACTGTTCAGTTTAGGATTTCTTTTATGCCCTGACAGAAAAAAATCCTTGGCTTTACATGGGTTACCCTATGGGGCAACACTCTAATCCATTCAGCCAGATGCTCCTCTGGTATATTTGTGACCAAGTTAAATAATGTTTTATTATACAGTTGTTTAACTGGCAATCTACTCACTTTTGATGGCATTGAGATGGTCAGACCAAGTTAAATAGTGTTTTATTATAAACTTGTTTAACTGGCAATCTACTCACTTTTATGCATGAGATGGTCAGACCAGTTAAATAGTGTTTTATTATAAACTTGTTTAATGCAATCTACTCACTTTGATGGCATTGAGATGGTCAGACCAAGTTAAATAGTGTTTTATTATAAACTTGTTTAACTCCCTAACATTGGCAACATGAAAAAATCGAATATTTATCCTCAGGACATGCCTATTTCAGTGGCCGTAATTTTGTATTAATCTTTCATTTAAATTCATAAAGTTATGTTACTCTAATGCAAAACATATGATAATTTAATAAATAATTGTTAAAAAAATTCTTTATATATTTTTCAGATGTCTAATCTCGTTGAAGCGCTTATTTTCCTGTCTATTTTTATATCATATATCATTGTTTACTATATTTTGTTCAATAATATATTTTAGTTGCTATGGTTAGAAATTATATACCTATTTAATGTTTATGTATGATACTATAATTGTTAGTTCTTTATGGGCTGCTTACTAGACCAATTCTGCATTATTTTCTCTTGAATGTCATATTTATTGACTTTTTTCTTTAAAATATGAAAATATGTATGTTTTATACATATTATGATTACTGCCTTTCTTATTGTCCAAACATGTTCAATTTCAGATATGTCCTGGGTAAATGAATATTCTAAAAGACTTAAATACAAGATTGCATTATATTTGTCATACTTTTTTTCCCCCTTCTTTGTGACTGTAAAATTATTTGTCATTTGTAGAATAATCTATTTTAGAACTTTCATAAGTGGTCAGGATATCATAAATTAAATCACACATATGTTAAAACTCCATATCCAGATAGCCCATCCAATTAGCTTTCCAACTATATATAACATACCTATTTTCAATGCAAAGTATTTGTATGTTTGCTAAATATAGAGCAGGACATCACAAACTTCAAAAACCTGAAAACCTGCCAATGGTTAAGAGTTAACTGGCAATCTATCACTTTTGATGGCATTGAGATGGTCAGACCAAGTTAAATAATGTTTTATTATAAACTTGTTTAACTGGCAATCTACTCACTTTTGGTAGCATTGAGATGGTCAGACCAAGTTAAATAGTATTTTATTATACAATTGTTTAACTGGCAATCTACTCACTTTTGGTAGCATTGAGGTTATTTAATTGTTGCCTAAATCTAGATAACTTACTTTTGGTGGTAATCCAATTCTATTGAAATGTTTTCCGACTGACGGAACTTTGTTGTAGATATTTGCTTGGTTCTGGCTTTGCCCGGTCAAGTGCACTGTAGTTGAATGTTCACTTGCCAAACGCGACCTGCAAATGTAATATAAGAAAGTTGAGATCCAGCTACCTTAGTTGTACTAGTGACTAATCAAACAATAGATCACATCTACAACTTCTACAGAGCTCTTACAGACATTACTAATCAAGAAACCGCTAAATGTAAAATTCATAAGGTTCTCTGAAAGACAATACTAATCAATGAATTTTGTATAGAAAACTTAAAATTGATGAGATAGACTAATGCTGTACTTGTGGTTTAGTCCAGAGACTGCAGAATCAATCTTTCATTTATGTCAGCTCTGCAAAGAAGACAATGAGAAAGTATGGAAAACCAATAGAGCAGAACTTACAAATGGCGAGGGGTACTATTCAAAATCTGAAGTGAATAATACAGTTGAATGAAGTTATTGTTGCTGTGATATGATGACTTGACAGAAAAATTGATGAAGGTAAATCTTTGCATTCCATTCCATAAATGTATATGACATGATAATAGATAAGATGTTTTTGGAACTGAAAAATAACAGCCTGTTCATCAACCATACTCTCACAAGTAAACCCCATCCTCCACAAGTAAAACCCCATCCTTCACAAGTAAACCCCATCTTCCACAAGTAAATCCCATCCTCCACAAGGTACAGACTGGAAAACATGTCCATGAGAGCACAGGCTAGCAGGACTAGTCATAATGGAGATATGAGAATTTCTGGTTTTAAAACTTGCTATATGGGCAGGCAGTATTCAAACCCCATGGAAGAGTGAAAACTCTATGCTCTGCATGGACAGATGGAGTTCAGGAATGCAGAAAAGCAGTTCATTTAAGGACAGTAACCCCCAGCAGAAAAGATGACATACTGCCTTGCTAGACAGTCAAAGGAAAGTAAAAATAGGACAACGCTGGAAGAAATCAGATGCACTTGATCATACAGTACAAAACAATATGCAGCATATCTCACTTATGAAGAGTGGGACAAAGGATTTAAGATATGTCTCTCTGATTGGAGCAGTGCGAGGCACCCATGCCATGAAAGGTTCTAACCAACACTTTTGGTATTTGCAGACTCAAGAAATAGGAACAGCAGGAATCAAATCCTGGCCAAGAAGGTGTAACATAATGAACTGGAACATCATCAAATAGCTTGTCCTGAGAAAAACTTTGCAATCATTACAGTGTTTGGCGATTTTCTCTCTCATAGGCTACATATCCCGCATCAGCAGCTGTCATGCTCAAATCATCAGTTACATCCTGAATCCATCTTCTTCATGGTCTTCCCCTTTGCCAGGATGCCTCTTTCCATAATGGTCTCCAACCATTTGTGGTCTCCAACCATTTGTGTCTTTTTATGTGTTCAAATAGTTCAGGTTTTTCATTCTTATTTGATTTTGAATTCTTTCTGGATAAATCTATTCTTCTGTTCTTTGTCCATGATATACAGATGACTCTTCTGTAACACTTATACTCAAATGCCCATATATGCTTTTCTACTGCCTTGCTAAATGTCCATGTTACACACCCATACGTTGTAACTGGGGACAAAACTGGTTCCAGAGTGGGTAATGAAAAGATAGACTACCAAGTGCATCCAAGAAACCCATCTAACTCTCAGAACAGACTCTCTGTTAGGGGCTATCAGGTTTATAGAGAGGGTAGATAAGGACAAATGGGAGGAGTGCTCACATTGGTACATAACTTAATGTTCCCTTATATCAATAATACATAACTCCATCCATGAAAAGCAGACAGTACCTGGTGATAATGATTGATTGAGCCACCATCATTGCACTTTGATCAATAACCATATGTGCTAATATATCTTTCCTACACAGGATGATATCAGCGACAGTGCACAAATCCTATAGCACATGTGAGGGTCCCGGTGTAATTTTTAGGATAGTGAGAATTGTAAGATTTTAATTGTTATGAATGATTTGGCTAGGCAAAATTTCTTCTTCTCATTGGACACAAACCAACAAAGCAGTCAGTGGCCGCAACATGCCTTGTTGGCATCTTCTATGGTAACAACAAAATCTCTCCACTGTGCTCGGTCTATGACCAGCCTTTTACTGGGTGCCCCAAGTTTGATCCACACTGTCTCAATTGTATCTGTCAGGTTGTATTTGGTCAACATCTCTTTTGCCTACACTGCAGATTTCATTGCATGGCTGTTATTGTTATGGTTTCAGGATCACTTTCCAGTATGTGTTTTATCCAGTTTCAGAATCTTTTAAATCTGTTCAGCAGTTTTTGACCGTTGAATGTATTTGACCCACACATTCTGAGGTTGCCATGTTTAAAAGCAGGTTGTATGAAACTAGGACAGTTGTGATGTTCTTTTTGTTCTCCAGTGTTCAGTTTCAGTAAAATGTACTGAAAGGTGTGCAGCTCTCATATATTCTTAATTTCATTTTTGTGTTTTACCAGGAAGACCTTGAAATGTTGTTTACTGTGCCTTTCATGTATGTAAATGTGTTTCTGATGTTGATTCTCTATTTTTACTACTGCAGGGTTGCTTAAATTTAGTGCCATAACTTGTCTTTAAACTTATGCATGTATTATTTGAATACTATCTTGTTGCTCATTTATCATTTGTTGAATACTGTTAATAGACGAGCAGCAATGTGATGACATCTGCATATCATGAGAACATTATCCATTGTATTATTAGGGATATTTCTTTATTGTTTGTCTCATCATTCAAAATACACAATTGGTTGATATGACTATTAGGCATGTGCAGACTAAGAGACAGGGCCGATGTGCTAGAGGTAATTGATATCACTATTAGGCATATGCAGACTAAGAGACAGGGCCGATGTGCTAGAGGTAGTTGAATACTCATTAGGCATATGCAGACTAATGAGACAGGGCCGCTGTGCTAGAGGTGGTAGAATTGACTATTAGGCATATGCAGACTAATAGACAGGGCAGTTGTTCTAGAGGCAACTGAGTTCCCAGCATCAGAGAGCACTGTAGTACATCCATCTAAATCAGAATATAAATTCTCTATCTTTGTGTGGTCTGCATGGATGGGACTTATAAATAGTCTCTCTACTGTAAGTATAGATATGACTGATGTAGCATCATACACAATTGTTCACAAGCACATGAATTAAGCTCCAGATAACATGTTTAACTATAATAAAATTAACTGCAGAGGTTAAATTGGATAAATAATTAACTTAACAGTTACATTGACAGGCAGTAATGATAGACATTAAGTTCAATAGAGATAACAATTATGAACACTATAAGACAGTCAGGCATGTGAAACTATGAGCTAGATGACTCAATGACCAAACAAGGGATCCCTCAATGGTAACTACTTTATCTAACAGAAGTAAGCATGATTAACAAACAATAAGGAGACTAAATTTACACCAAAAGAACTGATGGTATGTACTGCAAAGTATTATAAGAAGAGGAACCTGAAGTGGTGTACATGCACTGCTAGAGAAGTATATTATAGAAGAGGAATCAAGTGGTGACATGCACTGCTAGAGAAGTATATTATAAGAAAGAGGAATCAGGAGTGGTGTACATGCACTGCTAGAGAAGTATATTATAAGAAAGAGGAACCTGGAGTGGTGTACATGCACTGCTAGAGAAGTATATTATAAGAAAGAGAACCTGGAGGGTCTACATGTACTGCTAGAGAAGTATATTATAAGAAGAGGAACCTGGAGTGGTGTACATGTACTGCTAGAGAAGTATATTATAAGAAAGAGGAACCTGGAGTGGTGTACATGTACTGCTAGAGAAGTATATTATAAGGAAGAGGAACCTGAAGTGGTGTACATGTACTGCTAGAGAAGTATATTAAAAGGGAAGAGGAACCTGGAGTGGTGTACATGTACTGCTAGAGAAGTATATTATAAGAAAGAGAAACCTGGAGTGGTGTACATGTACTGCTAGAGAAGTATATTATAAGGAAGAGGAACCTGGAGTGGTGTACATGAACTGCTAGAGAAGTATATTATAAGGAAGAGGAACCTGGAGTGGTGTACATGAACTGCTAGAGAAGTATATTATAAGGAAGAGGAACCTGGAGTGGTGTACATGTACTGCTAGAGAAGTATATTAAAAGGGAAAAGAGGAACCTGGAGTGGTGTACATGTACTGCTAGAGAAGTATATTATAAGAAAGAGGAACCTGGAGTGGTGTACATGAACTGCTAGAGAAGTATATTATAAGAAAGAGGAACCTGGAGTGGTGTACATGTACTGCTAGAGAAGTATATTATAAGAAAGAGGAGCCTGGAGTGGTCTACATGTACTGCTAGAGAAGTATATTATAAGGAAGAGGAACCTGGGGTGGTGTACATGTACTGCTAGAGAAGTATATTATAAGAAAGAGGAACCTGGAGTGGTCTACATGTACTGCTAGAGAAGTATATTATAAGAAAGAGGAACCTGGAGTGGTGTACATGAACTGCTAGAGAAGTATATTATAAGAAAGAGGAACCTGGAGTGGTGTACATGTACTGCTAGAGAAGTATATTATAAGAAAGAGGAACCTGGAGTGGTGTACATGCACTGCTAGAGAAGTATATTATAAGGAAGAGGAACCTGAAGTGGTGTACATGTACTGCTAGAGAAGTATATTATAAGGAAGAGGAACCTGGAGTGGTGTACATGTACTGCTAGAGAAGTATATTATAAGGAAGAGGAACCTGGAGTGGTGTACATGTACTGCTAGAGAAGTATATTATAAGAAAGAGGAACCTGGAGTGGTGTACATGTACTGCTAGAGAAGTATATTATAAGAAAGAGAAACCTGGAGTGGTGTACATGTACTGCTAGAGAAGTATATTATAAAAGAGAACCTGAGTGGTGTCACACTGCTAGAGTATATTATAAGAAAGACCTGGGTGTGCTGCTATATATAGAGACCTATCTATAAAGGAAGAGAACTGGGTACATCCTAGAAGATATTAAAAGAGAACTGGGTATGATAGTATATTAAGAAAGGCCTGGTGTCATTGCATATAAAGACGGCGCACGCAAGTATATTATAAGAGAAAGGTGTATGCACTAGAGTATTGAAGGCTGGAGTGGTACATGATGAAGATATGAAGACTGGTGTACTACCTAGAATATATTATAAAAAACTGGGCATTCAGAAGTATATAAAGAACCTGGGTATGCACTGCTAGAGTATATTAAGACTGGTGGTTCTCTGCAATATATTATAAGAGAACTGGGTATATAGAAGATATTTAGAAACTAATACAAAAACTAACATATATCTGATTCTATATAAGGATATACAAAAGTATTTTGTTTAATAATAAAACATGATCATTGCACAGATACATTATACAGTTAACAGAATGCTTCAGGAAGTTATTGAATATACCAATGATGTCCAATAGCACTAGATTATATACATAAATCCAATGTATAAGAAGAATTAATAAAACATTAACAACTATCCTAGTAATAAAAAGTGTAGCAGAAATCGGATGTGCTGGCCTACTTGTAGGCACATAACTGGCACATTGTACAATCACTCTCAGATCACAAAGAGTTGTTCAACATATGGTCGATATGAGCGTTCAAGAAGAACAATGCATTTATAAGGATAAATTATTCCATGCACAAACAAACTTTGTATATAGTGAAAAAACCTAATTCTCTTGTGAGACAGTTGTTAGAAAAGATTCTAATATGTTGAAGAATGAAGAAAATCGCTATAACAAATGGAGCTTTACTTCCAGAAAACATCTATGTTACAGCATCTTCTGCTACTACCTAATATGTATTGTCCTGCAACTTGCGACCCAGTACATCCATTGTCTCCTCTTCTTTCAAGTACTGCCTCGCATGTGTTGCCGGGTATGCAAGGGAGCAAAGAATAGTAACACTGCAGTCTACAAGGCATGTTGTAAGAGGTGACTGAGGTAGGGGACTAAGCAGGCTAACCTAGTAAATAAAAAGCGTCGCAGAAATCGGGTGTGCTGGCCTACTTGTAGGCACATAACTGGCACAACGTACAATCACTTTTGGCTCAGATCACATACAAAGCGTGATTAACAAGTGGTTGATATGGAGCAATCAAAGAAGAAGTACTGTCTACATGACAAAATGTAGTCTCATCAAGGAAGAAATAAACACCCCCTAGATAGCGCATCAACTACTCTAGTGCTAGTTTCCTGCATATGTTGCATTATACTGCTCAACTAGCGAATAGAGAAACGAAGAATAGGACACACTATACTAGAAATGGGTTTTCAGATTCAAGTAGCAACCATATAAGGTATCATCTTATATTTGTATACACACTATAGTAAGTTCTAGTTTATTTGTGCAGTACATTTCAAGAGCTAGACAAAACTGATATAACCAAATTGAAATGGCCTGCACCCGGAGTGAGAAAAAAAGTACACTTAAAATTAGAGGATGATATTATGGGGTTGTAAAGTAATATCTTTGGCAGATGCAGATCTTTGCACAAAACTAACATAAATGGTGGCTGATAGCTCAAAGATCCAATGACCAACATGGTGATCGGACTGAAGAATGCGACAAAAACAAAATTAGGTGTATAGATACTTTTCTTGGGTAGAGACACACAACAGTAAATATAAACATACTGGTCTGGCATGAAGCAGCTATGACCAATCAGATTTGATACCATGCTACAGTAGAACTCCAGATGTGGTACCTAAAAAGTGTGCCCTTTTTTGTTTGTAAATCTTAATGTGATCCGTACTTACAAATTTGTGTCCTGTTGGATAATATGCATACATTTGGTTGAAATTCACATGTTATTGTTCTACATGCCATAGAGGGTCAAATAGGGTGCAACATGTAAGAACCTAATCAAACAAACATATTAATCAATAACAAACTAAAAGAAGCTCAAGACGACAGAACAAAGAACATTATGGTTTACCTTAGTTTTAGGCACTACATTCAGTCCCAACTTTTGATCCACTAAACTAGCACCAGATTCAGACAGATATCCCTGATTGGGGACAAGACAGCTTCTTCCAAAACAGCATGGACAGCATAGTTTATGCATCCATTTTGTCCACTTTGGGTTCAGGTGTCCATATGGTTCTTCATCCTTTGGTTTATAAACAGCTATTGTTTTCTAAGAAAGATAAATGTGAGAGCATAACAATCACATTAGTGTTGTGTTTATTTATATCATTTAATACTTGTGATTCATACAGTCATCCATGTATTACAAATGTTATTAAATAGCCATTAAACGACAGATTTATAACTTGTTAGCTTTACTATGCAGCTTCCCATGGGATTCATGAGCGAACATTTTTCTGAACGTAACTGCTCTGAGGTCAACCCAATTTCAATTAGGCACCAGAGATCAATGAGAACCAAAGGTGTCCGGTATGATGTTGACCACATCACCCACTGTGTGACATGTGGAAAAAACGTGGGTTTAGCACTGTATTAAACCAATCAGGTATCCGCTTCACTTGGGCACCAGAGAACAATGAGAAACAAGGGTGTCTAGTATGATGTTGACCATACCGCCGACCGTGTGCCATATGTGACAGAAAAATTTGGGCCTAACACTGTATTAAACCAATCGTGGTATGAAAAAGAGTTCCTTTATTTTTTTTATTTATAAGTTTTTATGTTGTCTGCTGTTTCTTGAAAATATATATACTGAATGGCTCTTAGATCTTTGCTGTAGATATCGTCTGGTTTTGTGGGTGATTCACAAACTCTGACCGTGGACGTAGAAATTGTTAGCATCATTGAATAGGACTTTACTACAATCTTGATACATGAAGATTTTGACTTTTAGACCTCATTTGTAATGTTTCTGTTTCATTACTTTTGTCAGGAGCTGTCCTTTCACAGGGCCATGTGATAAGTTGAACACATTCCAGTAATCATCTGCAAACTGTAATAAAATTAACTTCTATTCCACTCTCCCTCAATTCACACTTCAATGCAACACCCAACGCTTGAGCCTTGTTCATACTTTCCCGCATTAGGTAAACAGTGTCTCTGGCAATTGTTTCCTTCTTACGATCCCATTTTTTATTTTTTTGTTTTGACGAATTAGGTCCTGTTTCTTTCATTTTTATCACAAGGCTGAAAGTTGTTAGAAGATACCCATTGTTCTTGATATTTCATTGCAGATCTTGATGCTCTTCCTAGGATCCATGTTCGACTCGCACAACAGATGAATCACAAATAGCAAGTAGTTGAAGCAGTAACCGCACAAACAATAATAAGTCTAATGCAATATTGGCTAATGCAAATGACTATACATTCCCAATTATTACATTATGCCATTAACAAACAATGATGAAATATCCATTCACAATAAGAAAAAATAATGAATGTATAAATGCCATATGGTCGCTTTCCTTCATAGAATCATGATAATCAATGGAAGAGTGGGAAAAGTACAAATATTACACATTGTTTCAATTAATCTGCACAAGGGAGTATGGGAGACGGAATACTAAAGAGGCTATAAATAGTGAGTATACGCAAACTAATAGGTGGTAAAAAAAATCATTTCGAATGAAGTTAGTATTAAATCGCCTGGACAAGCATGAATTAATGAATAAGATGGACGGGATCAGAGAGAAAAAGATGGACAAAGGGTAACAAAAACTAAGGAAATGTGACTGCAAAGAAGATAATGGTCCCATATACTACAGCAGTGTGTATCAAATTACAGCTAGTACAAAAACCTCCCACACACGGTTGAGAATGTAGAAACATGGATTTACATTTCAAAGTATTTATATATGTATAACCACACTAAAGCTGACAAACAAATCGATTAAATGATTTAAATGTTGATGTAAAACAGATCAAATCTATCTACTGAACTGTGAAAGACAGAATGATAACTCAATGAATGAAAGATTGATTCATCACTAAATATATAAATATAAATATATATATATATATATATATATATATATATATATATATATATATCAATTATGCACACATTGCAACAGCTGCACATCAACCATGACTGTGTTTACTAGTGATAAAAATGCTCTGCACGCAAAATTAAAGTGGCTGAACATAGACACATTTAGTCTCCTTAATATTATCAAGGAGTAGAAATAATCTTCTTACATTCGTCCGCCTGGTATGACACTTTAGACTGATTTTTTAACGTAAAGGCAGGTTCCATTATTATCAGTGTCCATTGCCATACAGGTGTGCCTTCTCCCGACTTCAGAGGTAAAGAAGTGAACATGATTTCAAGTCAAATGTAACTTTCTATTATTCTTTATACTTCCAAATAAAATTGTAAAGGACAAATGCAATTTATGTAAATACGCACAAATGCTGTGGTAAAAGTATAAGAGATATGCCATGTGCTTTAAAAATAGATTGGGCCAGAAACAAGCCAAGAACAGACAATCTTACATCAACAGGCATCAATGTGTGTTACTAAACATAAAAACATTCAGATCCTGCAACTTAACCAAAATAAATAACCACTGAAAATGAAACTTGCAAAGTTAGCAGTTTGTATATAAGAAACTATTTCAAACAGGACAAATTAAACATTTCTTCTTTATATTTTAATGTAGAACTATATTTTAACTGTCACTGCAACAAACACCTACACTGCATCTTGTGTATACCATGACCAAAAGTTGTAAAAACAAATGATAATTTATCTGCCTTCTTAAAGTCCAAGAGAGTATGATCCCAGAAAACTGAGGGTGTTCTGTTAAACTAATAGATATTGAATAAATACAGAAACAAGTACAAAAGGTAGTTTGTCTGAGGCAAGGATATAAGAATAGACAAAGTTATAGAACACAGTTCACAGTAACCAATACATCTGAAGATCAGAAGAGAAAGTGGAGGTAGATAAGGCTTAGCTACCACTAAAAATAACCAGACATATATATGATTGGATCACATATTGCAAAAGACACAAGGGAAAAGCATGAAAACATAATAAACAGTAGCTAGGGTATAGAAATCAAGCATTTATGGGTTTAAGATGGCATAGAACAGAGAAGGCAGAGACATTTACTTTCCTATCTTACACTTACTTCATCAGAAACAAGGGAATACTGATATTTATATTGGCAGTGTTGCCCATCAGGTTTGCCAGTGTCCGAAGGCAAAGGGAGCAAAGAATAGTAACACTATGACCTACAAGGCATGTCGTAAGAGGCAAATAAGGTAGGGATCTAAGGAATCTGCCGTAGTAAATAAAATGCGCTGCAGAAGTTGAAGTGTTGGCCTACTTGTAGGTGCATAACTGGCACAACATACAATCACTCTTAGGCTCAGATCACAGGGAGTGGTTTAACAAGTGGTCGATATGGAGCGTTCAAAGTAGAAGAAGTATTGACAGTGTGTAAACTATATCACATTCATACTAATATACCTCATTTTTATCTGCTACAAAGTAGCAACCACTGGAACCTTTGGCGCTGAGTTTTGGCTTGAAATGTAGATCTAGTGCAATTTCAACATCTCGTACAACAGCAGCAAATTCAGGATCATTAGGGAAACTGTTATAACCTATAGGACCACTGATCGACTCATAATCAACACTCCGAGAACTCTGCGAGGCTAAACTTGGATTTCCTAATCCCATATCACCCGATCCATTAGATTCCTGTTTTTGGACAATGTTCATCCTATCTGACCTAGCTTCAGTCATATTTGCTGCAGATTGTCATTGTATTTCTGATATTAATTATAGATGCTTATACGTTCACATATGATATCACTGTTTTTAATAAGATATATCAATAACAAAACTAACGTTAATAATATTTTTTTAATCAAGACGTAAAACTGACATGGCATCTACAATTTGTTGTTTCCTATACAATATCACACGCATTTATTAGGAGTTTTTATCATTTTGTTTTAATTCCTACTATGTTTATTATAAGTTTCTATATACTGTTTATGGTATCAGAATAAGGTTATATTTCACAGAAAAGCTGGCTACTTCTAGTGTTGAAATAGGGGGAAGACTGAAGTAAAACTTGGTAAATAGTGAAACACGTACAAACAAAGTACTATAGTTTTACAAAAACAGAAACAGTGACGATAAACAGCAACATTTCACCAACAAGGCCTTTATCAAGCAAGCGAACAAACAGGAGTGACAAATTAAAATGAAACACAAATGGACGACCAAATACAAACGTATCTAAGGAAAAGCTGGAATAAAAACGAATAACGAAATAAATGTAACACAAAAACACACATAAAAACTAGAAATAGAACGGAAAAGAAACAATGAAACATCTAGTAAATATATAACTTGAATACATGCAACATATACCCATATAGAGTACAAAGCATAGGAAGAGAAAGTACTAAGAAGCATAAGAATGTAATACGTTGAGCCCGCATGGTCGCAAGGTACCATACAAAGAAATCAACCGATTCTCCAGAGCAAATGACTACGATCATCAGAGGAACATGATCGGATGGCTGTGACCTGGACATCGCAAGCTCCTGAATGGCCAGTATCATTGAAATGGGTAGCTACAGGGTCACAGAGCATTGGCGTATATCGCGCAAGTGTTGGCCGAATCGGTCACTGGGGTCTCCTGCCGGTTTCCCAATATAGGCCTTGTTGCACCGCTTGCAGATAATGGCATAGATAATATTACGGACTCGCACGTGAAACTGTCTTCAACAACGAACGTGGCTTTTGGAAAAGACACCGTTGGTCTGTAGACATAAGCACAAGTGTTGCAGCGCCGACGCCACACTGGATGGTGCCAAAATGACTCTGGATATTAGGCTTGAGGCGACTGTGAACCAACATATCCTTAAGGCTTCTGTCCCGTCTGTACGCCACCAAAGGATAGTGTTGGAAGATTGAACGTGTCTCAGGATCAGACTGAAGAATAGAGAGATGACGGAATAAGACTTTCTTCACAAGGGAACTATGAGGGTGGAAAGTTAAGACAAGTTTCACCCTGTCAGAATTGGAAGTTCTATGCTGGTTAGAGAGAGCCTCCTGGCGAGAAATTTGTTGAACGCGCCGCATAGCAGAAGCAAGCACCTTATCCGGGTATAAGCGCTACGAAAGAAATCCAGCATCTCGTGAGCTCTATCGAGAAAATCGTCGTCCTCGCTACAGAGCTGAAGGCGCAAGAGTTGAGAGAATGGTAAAGAATCACGACAAGCCTGGGAATGGGAAGAGGTATAAAAAAGAAAACTATGTGCATCAGTAGGCTTGTAGTAAACTGATGTAGTGATGGTGGATAGGCTGATAGTGATAGTGATGTCAAGAAAGTTGACCCAAGAGGTAGAGATGTGTGATGTAAACCGAATAGCCGATTGAAGACATTAATGAAATTAATGAAGCGTGACAAATCGGCTTCAGGCATATCGTAATGCTAATACAATCATCAATGTATCTATGATACACAGACGGAAGAGGGCCATCATAGGAATTCCATACTAGGTGCTCAAGATGACCCATGAATAGACAAGCATAACTGGGTCCCATTTTAGTACTCATGGCGACCCCACTGATCTGCTCAAAGAACTGGTCATTGAACTGAAAGGAGTTGAGAGTTAGTACTAGTTCTGCAAGACGAAGGAGAGCCGAGTTGGAGACAAGTGGGTTAGTTCTCCTGTCAAGAAAGAACTGGAGAGCTTGAAGTCCGTCGGAATGAGGTATGGAGGTGTACAATGAGCACACATCAAGAGCTTGCGATGTCCAGGTCACAGCCATCCGATCATGTTCCTCTGATGATCGTAGTCGATTTGCTCTGGAGAATCGGTTGATTTCTTTGTATGGTACCTATGGACCACGCGGCTCAACGTATTACATTCTTATGCTTCTAGTACTTTCTCTTCCTATGTTTTGTACTCTATATGGGTATATGTTGCATGTATTCAAGTTATATATTTACTAGATGTTTCATTGTTTCTTTCCGTTCTATTTCTAGTTTTTATGTGTGTTTTTGTGTTACATTTATTTCGTTATTCGTTTTTATTCCAGCTTTTCTTAGATACGTTTGTATTTGGTCGCCATTTGTGTTTCATTTTAATTTGTCACTCCTGTTTGTTATAACGTGCTGTTTATCGTCACTGTTTCTGTTTTTGTAAAACTATAGTACTTTGTTTGATCGTGTTTCCTACTTCTAGTGTTCCACAATAACATTGGCACCAATGTTACTCTTTTGTTCAGAATATAATTATCCTGATATTATCTAGTCCAGTTAATTGAACAAGAGTATATTTTAATCATAAAACTTAAAAATAGATAAGAACGATAATATATTCAGCTTCTATTTCACCTGTTAAATATGATAGAATTACTATTTTAAATTTAGTCTCTCATCAATATACTGAAATTTATTAAACCAGCTGCAACATAAAATCAAAACACTGGAAAATAACTTAAACTTTGAAACATATTTTACAGAATGTCTGAAAAATGTCCCCAATTTTTTTTTGGTTTAATGAACAATATCAGATTCTATGTTAAGAAACAACTTCAAGATGTGGAACCATTAATTAATATTAGCAGTAGCAAAGAAAAATGTATGTTTATCAAGTCAATGAAAATGCATATATGTGCTTTTGAATATAAGAGTTCTACTTATACCATGGAAAGAGAAGAGAACAAAAAGATCTACCCAGATGGAACTCACAATTATAAAAAAACTGACGGACACTACTAATAGGAATTTTTTAATTGAGGTAATTTGAACATATAAAAAGACATGAAGGGTTGGAGATGATCAAAGAAGAGGACATCCCAGCAAAGAGGAGAAAAGGAAGAACACAAAGATAATGGACTCAGAGGCTGGACATTTGGCTTATGAGGGATAAATTCAGAAAGACTGTTTAGGTGACAAAGTTCGGCTCAGGACAAGCTATTTGATAAGTAACAAAGGTGTATTTGTGTGAGTGTGCATATATATATATCTTTATTATTCATCATCAAATAACTTGCCCTGAGCAGAACTTTGTCACTATATATATATATATATACATAAAAACAGGTCACACTAACTTTATATAATAAACAGGTCACAGAATCAACAAAAGTAATATTTTATACAGGATTTTCAGTGCTCCTTTTATGAAATCAAAGCCTGTACACAAATGAGAAGAATGTTCAACTCAAATGTTAAGTCAGTTCTGTAAGGTCTATTGTGATCTGGAACTAAGGAAGACAACAATAACGCTAACCAGGAGACTATACTATAGTGTACACAGAACATAAAGCAATAATCACTATTATACTGAGAATAAGGGATGTTAAAAGGTTCCCGTCATAGGAAAAGGATATAAAATACAGTACACTTGAGAAAGTTATACTTGCATGATATGACTGCAGTTCATGTTTCAAAATTTAGATAGCTACAAAACACAAACTTGAAACGTCACTACACAAAAGACATTGAAAGAGCTACAAACTTAAAACGTCTCAAAACAAATGATATTGAAAGGAAATAATTTCCATGAAAGCTTAGCTTGGAAAGCAGATATTAGTATTGAAGTGGAGGAGAAAACTGATGAAAATATATGTATATAATTATTTAAACAAAGATGTTTTTAATGTTTACCGTTTAGTAATAACTGCGCGAGTAACAGTAACTACTTAGTAAATGTTGACCATAAATTGTCGTTGAAAGTACGATGTGAAGTGAACTATTCAGAATCGTCACAAAGCCCAATCAATCAATCAATCATGGTTAGCTATTCTATTGAATATAAATACAATTAAACTAATTTACATGTAAATGAGTCGAAAGGGAACATTTAATAAAAGCAGTATAATCTGTTAACATAACAGTTTTGTAGTCAACGAAACGAGTAGCCATCACTCATTAAATAACCCCCATAAATAAATAGATCACGAGAGATGCGAAACGCACACAAACAACAATTACACAATTACGATCTTCGAATAACGGAAACTCAAAATGTTGTATACGTTTTATTTCCACGTTGATCAACAGAAGTATGTATACCACAATCTCAATAATTAACCAGCAAAACGAGACTAGATGATTATTTTAAAGCATGATGATTATAAATGAAAACACCTGCTCTGTCGACACGGCAACAGCCGGTTAGAATGAATGTGTAGCAGATGCTCTGGAACACATGACACAAATTAGTCAGCCTATCGCAGGCAGGAAGTGTGTAGCAGAACTTTTATGTGAACAGAAAATAATAATGTCGCATGTTTCTTTGACGATGTCAGATTGCAAGACTGATCTGCCTGGTCAAAGTTCAATCATTTATACGATGACGACATATATGATTACCCAATAATTTGATCATGTTTTCCCCCCAGTACAATTTTAACATGTTTACCACAATATTTCGGGCTAGTATTGTGTGTTTAGTTTTGTAGAGAAATGGACATGATTCGATATAACCTGAGCGATATGATAGGGATTTGTTGGACTAAGGTTTCAGGTGATAACTCGGATTCTGTGTCCACGTCCCGATAGCAGAAACTTGTGAGTCAAACCTGGTATTATTAGATGTGTACACTAAACGGGATGTAGACGATGTTCCATTAACTAACACAGAACCTAACGTATGCTAGGGTTGAGATCGGAACACTTATGTCTATACTTGTTCCTTGTGCTGTGAGGATGAGCTGCTGATTACATAGCTTTAAGTATTTATAACTACTCGTTACTTTGGGAAAAATCACTCGTTACTTATTATTTATTGTTGGTGCATCTATTAGCATTAATTACATACACAGAACCACATAGATCTCAGAATCAAACAGTATAGAAAACTGCTTGAGCATAATTGCAATTATTTTAATCAGCAATTGTTCAGTTGTGTCTGAACCGAGCAATGAAAAAAGGCAGGAGGTGTAACATGTTCATCGAGGAACGTCGATGTTTTTGCAAAATCACGACCACCAAACACTAGTGATATGTGTGTCAGCTACTATTCAAGTATCATTAACTATTCGTTACTTTTGCAAGAAATACTCGGTACTTATCGTTACTAGGTGGCTATTAGCAAGTAATCGACTTGTGAATAACGAGAATCAAACAGTACTAGTAAAACTAAATCTCTATAAGAAGTTTTAGGACTGATACATTCACGCAGTCCGATGTTGTCAAGATAAGAATGCAAAAAAGTAAGGGAAACTTTGAGTAAGATATGGAAGTCAAAGGAGATCAAAATAAACACAAAGCTGAAAATCTTTCAATCAAATGTGAAGTCAGTGCTGTTCTATGGCTCGAAACATGAAAGACAACAAAAGAAACCACCAGACCTTCATAAATGGATGTTTACGTAGAATAGAGGGACTGAGATGGTATGATAAGGTTACGAACGAGGAACTCGGGGAAAGAACTAAGCAGGTACCAGTGGAGAAAGAGCTACGGAAGAGACGATGGCGATGGATAGGACATACACTGAGAAGACCGACAGGAAGCATCATTACAAAACAGTCACTGTTTTGGAACCAGCAGGGAAAGAGGAGTAGGGGAAGGCCCAGACAGACCTGGAGAAGAGAGCTGGAGGTTGATATTAAAAGGATAGGTAAAACATGGAAAGAATTGGAGTGGATGGCAAGAGAGCGGAAGAGCTGGAAGAAGTTTGTTGAAGAAATGTGCTTCGTTGGGAGTTGAAAATTAAAGAAGAATTATAGCAAGAATGATAAAATATTAATTGAAAAAAGCCCATGAATCAGGGAAATGGAACAGAATTTGACTGGAAATCCATTTCAGCCAACATTCAATGTGGGGAATGAAACAAACTGAGGACACAGTAATGATAAAGTAACAGTAACATACTTGTTTAACTAGGTATTTTGTCTTCAGTATTTTCATATTCAAACAGCGAATAGTAAATATGTCACCACATCACTACCAAACACTGGTCCGGTGGCTCAACAAAGACATACATGTATATAGATTAAGAATAAGTCAAAAAGCTTTCTACCAGTGTCAGCGGGTGGAACAGACACCAGAGCATATCCTGCAAGACTGTCCTCTCCTGTGTGAGCTGAGAAGCAACATGTGACCACACCCAGTCGACCAGAAAACTAAGCTTTGGGGAATCCTGACAGACCTGAAGCTGACTGCCCAGTTTGTGGTCCACAGTAAATTAGCGCATGACCAGAAATCGGTGAAGAAGAAGATGACATCTCTTGGAACGGCTTCACCAATTCCTCATCAAGGATTACAAACAACTTTAATCCGTGCGAAGCCGAGTTAATCAGCTAGTTGTGTTATAGATATCACACTTTGCCTTACTACCACTTACAATTCAAAAATGCATTAAAAGTTCAGGTTCGGTCACTCTCTGGTGAGACCCACGTGATCATACCAGACTTCAAAATTGCACAAATAACAAAAAGAACCAAATAAACATACAGTAAGAAAGTTAATACAAAATGGGTGATATAACAAAAAAATACTAGATGTATAGGAAATTAGCAATGATGACATACCCTCTGTCGGTTAACAAATTGAATCATGTGAGGAAACTCTTGGGAGGATAGTTCATAACTTCTAGGGGGTTGCGATTTAGTGTACACCATCACATGATAAAAGATACTGAGACAATACGGCGTACCGCAGAAGCTTGTCAACATCATAGCCCTCTTCTATAAAGATTTCTCCTGCAACCTAAAGAATTCCAACAAAACATTCCCAGTAAAATCTGGTGTAAGACAGGGATGCGTAATGTCCTCTCTTTTGTTTAGTATTACAATTGACTGGGTGCTAAAAATGCCATAAAACAACAAGCACCAAGAGGAATAAGATGGACCCCTTTCGAGATGCTTGAGGACCTGGACTTTGCAGACGATATAGCCCTGGTGTCACACAAATATGAACATATACAAGAGAAAAGTACAATACTTCACAGCACGGCAAAGACAGTAGGCCTCAAAACAAACACAGGAAAAACAAAAATTATGACAAACAGTGAAATCCAACAACCAGTAATGTTGGAAAATGAAACACTGGAAAGGGTTGAGCAGTTTATATATCTTGGTAGCGTACTGACACTAAATGGTGGCACAGAGGAAGATATAAAATCACGTCTAAGTAAGGCCAGAACCGCTTTGCCAGAATGAAACCAGTATGGAAGTCCAAAATCTACAATAGGACCACAAAGCTTAAACTCTATAAAAGCATTGTTTTGCCAGTTTTGCTCTACGGATCAGAGTGTTGGAGGATGACCAAAGGAGATACTAGCAGGCTGTCAGTTTTCCACCACTCTTGTCTTCGCAGAATCTTGGGAATCTTTTGGCCAGTAAAAATATCCAATAACCAACTACTCCAAGACACAAGACAAGAGGCAATGAATGACATACTCAAAAGAGAAGATGGAAATGGCTCGGACATGTTATGAGAATGAGACAAGAAATGCCTGCAAGGATAGCCCTCACTTGGACACCAGAGGAAAGAGAAAGAAAGGCAGACCACGGACAACATGGAGGCGCATGATGGAAGAGGAACTGGACACTGCATCTCTGACGTGGGGATCTGCGCTGAAGGTTGCACGGACAGGAGAGCATGGAAAGTCCTTTCTGAAGCCCCATGTGTCACTAGGCATGACGGGATTATAAGTAAGTAATCACATGATAACATTTGTCACCAAATAAGGAGCAAAGTTGTCACAAAAGACTACAGTGTCCACTACGAGGAAGCTAAAACTAACATGAAAGGACAATATAACCACACTAAATACAAAGCAGAGGACGAATATTACCCAACTGTCTAGTCAGTGGCGGCTCGTCATTAAGGGCCAGTGCCCCCATAATAATATAACGTGTATTTATTATTTTATAAATTAAAATATAGCAACCCAAAACCATGATTTATCTGGAAAAATGTCTGGCCCCACCAACAAAAATGATCACGAATTACCCTCTGATTTGAACAGATTTGAACACTAAAAATAAGGCATTGTTCGACACAATCTTTCTCCCTACATTATGCTATCAGTGCCAAACATGACGCTGGCATCAAATGATAGAAGTAAACAGGTCACAATAGAGATGAAGTGCCTACGCAAAATGCTGGGAGTAACAAGAGACCAGTTTAGAAATGAAGACATCAGGAAAAAAAGTGGGTACAACATCAGTATTGAACTTCATCAAGAAACAACACATTAAATGGTTGGGCCACATAAGCAGATTACCAACAGACAGTGCGCTTCAAAGAGCAATGTTACTTGGATACAAGTGAAAACGGGGACCTCAGAGATAACAGAGGTGACAAAAAACATTCTTTATAAAGTGCACACAAAAGTTCGTTCTATAAATCTCTTTTTATCCTGACGCTGTGAGCAAAGAAAGGAGAAGATTTGAAGTCTGTGTATGTTATATGAAGATACCTGACCCAGAACACAATGTTAGCACGTGATTGTAAAACGTGTGCCAAGAAGAAGACACATAAATCGTCATCAATTCCGTGATATATTGCTATTTATTTGAGAAAATACTGCTGTCACGTACATAATTACGTAATGTCTAAAATACGGTCTGCGATAATGAGTAAATGATAATGTTCTTCTAACTGCTGCAAGCTAGTAACAAAAACTGGATACGTAACAGCTATTTGTCATGCAACACGTAGCGTGAATGTATCGATTAGTGACCACATACTGAAGACTTTCTATTCATTATTCGAAGTCGGACCTACCAATATTAATCACGTAGCTGGTATAAAGCTAGCCATGTATACCGGCTACAGGTGAAACACGTAAATACAAAGTAATGTAGGTTTACAAAATACAACAAATAAGATACAGCGACGTTTCGACTTGGATACATAAAGAGGAAGTGAAAACGAAACTTGTAGTGATAAAGTAACGAATACTTTTTCTAGTTCATTTTCGTTACTTTTAGATTTATCAATAACGAGTATTCGAGTAACGAATCATAACTATTCGTACATCACTATTGTGGGCAGTTTCAGAATGTACTCAGTCGCCCACCAACAAATGTAAAAGAAATGCATGCTGACGGTTTCTGTGGGTCTCTGATTCAATCAAGGGCCATGCCTGCCGGCGTAGGCGATCATGTCTCTCCACAACTCTCTTTGCTTGGTGCATGTAATTAGTTCTGACTAAACACACGAATTAAAATAACCGTCGTATAACTATGTATTTTTAACATAGCGAAACACGTACAAACAAAGTACTATAGTTTTACAAAATACAGAAACAGTGACGATAAACAGCAACGTTTCGACCAAAAGGCCTTTATCAAGCAAACGACACAACAGTAGTGACGAATTATAGAGAACACTTACAAATGGACGATAACGGAAAAATGCAAATGTATCTAATGGGTAAATGATACCGTTGTGTCGTTTGCTTGATAAAGGCCTTTGGTCGAAACGTTGCTGTTTATCGTCACTGTTTCTGTATTTGTAAAACTGTAGTAGTTTGTTTGTACATGTTTGCTATTTACCACGTTTTACTGCAGTCTTCCCCTATTTCGATATTTTTAACATACTATCAACACACTATCCGGTACATTTTGAGATTTTAGCTTGGTTCTGTTAATTTTCTTACATAATGCGACAGTATCCTCTCAATCTTGGACATCTTATTCTCACTTATCGAATGATTACCGATCGTGTTTAGATTATGTGAACTTCACGCGTGACTATTAGGCTACTTCTATCTGAGTCTTTTTCAAAGCATCTCTGAATCCTAATCTCTGACGCCATTACTTTTGCGTATTTGCAGCAGATGATGGTTTCAGAACCTTGATTTTCCCACACATAACAAAGACATTAATATCAACTATAATGATAGTAGTAATATTTATACACATTTTATGTTCATCAAAATTAACATCCCAAAAGATGTCGGTGTTATAGAATTCGCCTACTATTGTTGTGATCTTCCTGTGTATGAAAGTGATCGGAGCACACATGATGTTTGTATACCAACGCGCGATGGTCATGTGCTTCCAGACATTTTTCCAGGAGGGAGGAAAATGAATTTAAAAAAAGTTTAGTTGGTAGTTTACTAGGCGGAAATGGAGAATACCAGATTCGCATAAAAACTGTTATTAAAACTTTTCCAGGGGTTGATAGAAGACTTAACAAGAAGAGACTGGTTTGGAAATGAAAACATGAGGGAATATGCGGATACAACATCAGTACTGAACTTCAACAAATTAAATGGTTCGGTTACATAAGCAGATTCCAAACAGGCAGTGCGCCTTAAAGAGCAGTGTTACTCCGATACAGTGGACACAAAGCAAAAGACCGACCAAGCACAATGTGGACCTCAGATGTAACAGAGGGGGCGAAAAACACTGTTTATGAAGTGCACACAAAAGTACGTTCTAGAAATCTCTTATCTGTTGTATACAATAATGACGTTAGATCCGTCATATAGAAACAACGCATAGGCTGTCAAAAAGTGTGTCATTTGTACCCAAAATTAACAAAGATCATATAAACTGTACTATACCATTCGTTGATGACACATCCACTATTGAGTTCAACGGAATATATAACGACGATCACGGCCAGCATGAAAGATCCTCGATCTATAGTCAGTTCTAATACCTCCCCCACTGTTCTGTTCAAGGCTTCTTTCGTTTCCTTACTGTTATACCATATATTCTTCATATTAAATTACCCTCTGAATTGTCATGGAGTTCCCAGAAACGGAAAATATAGAGGAAGGATGGGAACAAATAAATGAAACCTACAACAGATCCCATAGAGTCCTTGTCAGGAAGAAATCGGTGTAAGAAGAACGATTATCACAAAAGTCATAGATACTGAGAGGGAAAGGAAAGTCTTGAAAGAAGGAAACACGCTTGCAAGGAAACACGAGAAGACAGAGACACAGAAAGCATATAAAACAATAAACACTAGAAAGTGAGACAGAGTATACGGAAGGATAAAAGAAACTATTTGCAAGGTAAGCTATAGAGGCAGAAACAAATAGTCATCAGTGATAGTTAGATCTCTTTACCCTATCACAAAAAACCTTATTCAGACAAACTGTACTGCAGATAAAGGTAATCTGAGGAATAAAATAGTGCAAGTAATAACAATTCAGACAAACTGTACTGCAGATACAGGTAATCTGAGGAATAAAATAGTGCAAGTAATAACAATTCGGACAAACTGTACTGCAGATACAGGTAATCTGAGGAATAAAATAGTGCAAGTAATAACAATTCGGACAAACTGTACTGCAGATACAGGTAATCTGAGGAATAAAATAGTGCAAGTAATAACAATTCGGACAAACTGTACTGCAGATAAAGGTAATCTGAGGAATAAAATAGTGCAAGTAATAACAATTCGGACAAACTGTACTGCAGATACAGGTAATCTGAGGAATAAAATAGTGCAAGTAATAACAATTCGGACAAACTGTACTGCAGATAAAGGTAATCTGAGGAATAAAATAGTGCAAGTAATAACAATTCAGACAAACTGTACTGCAGATACAGGTCATCTGAGGAAAAGAGGAAGTATAAAATTAGGAACAACGCTTGCAGATACAGGAAACTGAGAGACAAAAAGCATAGTAAAACAATCAAAACTAGAACTGAGACAGAGTAATGGAAGGATAAAAAACTAGTGAAGGTAAATATAAGGCAGAACAAATGTATCGTGAGATAGGAAACTAATAAATATACAAAAACCTTATTCGACAAACTGTACTGCAGATAAGGTAATCTGAGGAATAAAATAGTGAAGTAATAACAATTCAGACAAACTGTACTGCAGATACAGGTAATCTGAGGAATAAAATAGTGCAAGTAATAACAATTCGCACAAACTGTACTGCAGATAAAGGTAATCTGAGGAATAAAATAGTGCAAGTAATAACAATTCGCACAAACTGTACTGCAGATAAAGGTAATCTGAGGAATAAAATAGTGCAAGTAATAAAAACAGTGAAAGAAAAGGTAGATAGTTGGCAGAAATTGTTTACAGAAGTAATAAACAGAACAAAACCAGACACAACATGTGAAACTATTGAAAGCAGTTGCCAAACTATTGCAATGGATACTGGGAAAAGCTAGGTGTAAATGAAATTGGGAAACAACAAAGAATATGAAGATGGATAAAACACCCAGTGAAGATCAAATTAGCACGAACATGCAGAAAACAAACTCCAAACTAACAGCAGTAAGGTTAAGTGGAATCATTAATTGAATATGACAAAGCTAAAAGATTCCTAATATATTAGACATATAAAGAGACATGACTGGTTGGAGAAGATCATTATGGAAGGAGACATCCCTGCAAAGAGGAGAAAATGAATTCAGGATTTAACTGATGATTTCAGTATGATGGCTGCAGAAGTGGGAGATCTGGTCTATGAGAGAAAGAAATTCAAAGGGACATTTAGGGTGGTAAAATTGTGCACAGGACAAGCTATTGGATGATGATGATGACCACTGTCATATTATGCGGCAGAGTCAGTGATTTCAATTGTCACCTACCATTAAAAACAAACTGTAGACCAACATAACAGTACTGGTTTCACATTTGAAAGAGACCTGGCTAGATTCTTAACACAGGCCCCAGTCAGGTTTCTTCTTCAGTGATTCAGCAGTGCCTTGGCTCTTGACATCTGCCCAACGTCATGTAATCGTATATACATGAGTTTGTAAGTTGTTGCTGCATTCTATATAACATGTTTCATTTATCCAGCCTTGAAGAAGAATCGCCCTGACGTCGTCCAATTGTGGTATCTGAAGAGGAGGCGAACAAACGTTTATGATGTGTATACAGCTAGTACTCTGGAGTGTGTTGTGGTTGAATTCTGTTCATATGATTATTCAATATGTTTTGAATTCTGAGCTGAAAAATGGTGCTCTGATCTCTCCATGTAAGATGGTTGTCATTGGCGCTTGTTTAATCATTATGTAGACCTCTCTTCTTGAGTTCCCCATGGCTCATCTGTTCAGATTTATTATTTCTTCTTCTTTTATCATCACACTGTTACCAGGTTGTTGCACAGTGCCATAGTTTTCTTTTTTTTTCTTGCCCTGTTCTGGTGGCTTGGGTGATTGTTATTTTGCCTCTTTGAAAGGATTCTGCTATGCCATCTAGAAATAGCAGATTTATTTATTTACTGTTTTCAGTATTTATTTGGCTTTGTGAGACCAGGGATCCATAGCATATGTATTTTGGTATCAAGGGAAGTAATATGGTGATCAACATCTAGTTCTAGTTACTGGTAAGTAATTCAAGGGCTATTGACATGTAACCAAAAGTCTAAAGCAAATGGATCATAAAGTTCTGGTCCAGTGTTCACACTATGAGTTTCACTACACAGAGCGATTTCCCTTTACCCTCATTGCTGTACACTACAGTTCTGTATATACATACTGTCCAATGAAAACTGTAGCATATCCTCTACAGGATGTCACCATTAATCATAGTAAACGAGTCATTGATTTTCTAGGCACGACGTATATGTTCAGTAGTTTGCCATTGTTTTCTTAACGGTGAGGTATATTTTAACCGTTGTAAAATCCCCAGGAACAATTTGCTTTCAAACTGCCTGCTGTAGAGTTTGAACCAGGTATGCTTGGGTTGTGATCGAGCCAGAGACGCACACAATGTTCAATAGGAAATAAAATATATGCAAATGGGTTACAGACAAGATTTTACCTACAGAAAACCCCAATTTATAGTACCTAATTTACTAATTGTCAATGTAGCATGGTATCAGATGTGACTAGTAGAGGGTAGGATGAGAGCTGATACCAGGTGATATATAAGCCTGAAGTAGCTCATCGACAGGCTATGAATAGATTTTGACAAGGTAAGCTAACAGCTTTTAAAAAATAGCTCTCAAAATTAGTGCCACTTCATTGAAGAAAGAAGAGCAACAGTGATAAAGAAAATGAACGATCCAAGATGAAATGTTTAAATAAGAAAATGAAAAGAGTGTCAGAATTAAGAAATTTTTTCATAAGTAAGAGACAGGTAAAGAATGAAGATGTTACAATAATAGACAATATCACAATGATGGACCTCACAACACAATGGTGAATAAAACAGGATGTGTCATCAAAAATGAGGAGTAACAACAAACAGATTACGGAGAAATTACAATGATACTCTAAACAGTTTATACACCAGACAAACAACGGAACCCTGAACATTATCGATATAGGAAGACTGCAGTAAACTATGTAACAATGGCGAAACACGTAAAAACAACTACTGTAGTTTTACAGCACACTAAATACAGTGGTAAATTATTTATTTTACAATGTTTTTACCTGTTTTGCCAACAGCAAAACATAAATCCAATGGAACATCTCCAGAACCTATGAAAGCAGGCATTCTACTGACCACAAAGAAGCTTACAGTTGTTCAATAAAATAAAGTGTAAGAATTCATTCCCATGAAGTGGAAGGGACGACAGCAGGTGACATTTTAATAACTGAAACAGGTGTATGCTTTAACTCGCTAACATCTCATTAGTGACTGAAACAATTCAGAGCACAATAATGTTAGTGGCCATGTACAAGAAACAATGTAAATGTATGAAAAGAACAAGCAGGCGTTTTAATTGAAGATCATATTCAGATGAAATTGTTATACATTATTAAACATATGTATGTATAAACTTTATGGTCTTAGATAATATATTGTCATCTCCAGCAGATTGTGCTAACAGAAAAGATGGCTTAGAAGAATGACAGATATACTTGCCCTCAAGTATTTACACAGTGGCTACTTGGAATCACCAAAGTGCAAAACAACAAGCACCAATCCTACAGAAACTGGTTTACCACCCAGATGAGCAGGTGAAAACTAAGCACAGATGGCTTGAACCCAGTAGAAAACATAAGTCTCTGTAAGTGTTTATGGAACACACTGTAACGCATTGTGTCGATATATGTGAAGATTGTGGTAAACTCCATACATGAGGCCAAGCGCAGAGAAATCTATTGGTAAAGTAGGTGAGCACAATTCTAAGTTGCTTTTAGTGCCTAACTGAACTGCCCTCCTAGGACAACCGGGCAAGGTACTGTTGCATTAACGACTAACATCCCCGGAAGAACTGAGGTGGGTGATGCCTAAAGGGACTGCCCTCCCTGGAACAACTGGGCAAGATACTGTTGTATTTACAACTAACATCCCAGGAAGAACTGAGGTGGGTGATAATTGCGTGCGAAAAATTTCAGTTGCGCTGCTAGCTCTGATTGAAACTACCTTCTAGAATATCTATACGCAGTTCTAGTCTAGTGTTTCCTGGGGACAGGAAATTGCAGAGGTAAACACTTGCAAATTGCCAAGTGCGATCAGAGCGAAACGGCTGAGAATACTCCTACTCAAGATAAACTCACGTGGATAAAAAAGTAAAGCCGATAATACAAACTGAGCCCAAACATTGGCTAAGGGCAATACTTTTGACGCGATCATCCTACAGAGTGAGATGACGTCCAACCATGCTCAGATTAGAGATGATCAAAAAGTGTGATCTGGGCCTAAATTATGGCAGAATGGATCGTATCGTGGGTGAGCTACCTAGTAAATAAACAGCTGGTTAAAACCGAACACACCACCGAAGGATAAGCACCTGAGCTCCAATTGGTATGAAGGTTTCTCAACCCGTCTTGTGTTTGACTGTTTATATATCACATTAGAATGATAAATGGCCAAAAGAACTAGCGAGAGAAGAAGAAAGTTAACAATTCATGATCAGGTATGGTGAATCTGTATATGTATGCCCATGTAAACAAACTGCATTGCAGATAACTGGAGTTTTTCTTAGGAACTCTCTGATGTTCAGGACACAATTTTCTCTTAGCAGGTGATTTCAATGCTCGTTCGAAAGAGTGGAGCAATGATACTGAATATAGACAATGCATCGCTTTCAGTCAGGCTCTACTATGCTTTGACCTGTCTATTTTGAATGATAGCAGTCCATCTTGATTAGCATCCAGACCTGAGGAAACAGATGGTGTAATTGATTTGGAATTAATCTTCTTTTATCATCACATGTTACCAGGTGTTGCACAGTGTCATAGCTTTCGTTTTTCTTGCCCTGTTCTGGTGGCTTGGTGATTGTTATTTTGCCTCTTTGAAAGGATTCTGCTATGCCATCTAGAAATAGTGTAATAGTGTTCGTGGGTGAGAAGGACAAAAATGTATCAAATTCAATAGGCACAGATAAACAAGTCAAAAGTTCAAAAGTTTAATTAAGTAGGGCGACCACATGAAGCTGTTTAAAAATGCAACGGCTAGGTTTCCCCCAAAATAAATTAGGCAGACGAAGCTATTATGGAAATACTACATGAATTTCCGAAGATAAGTAGAGATGACCTCATTTGTTAAAGACTGAGATTGGAAATTTAAGCAGGGATGCCGGACAGATTTATGGACGATTTCTCAGGAAGATAGACACCGTTAGAGTCAGTAATCATTAGTATGATAATGAAACGAAATGGAATATTTTGGGCAAGACAAAGGTGGGTTTTAGTCCCATATAAATAGACGGTGACGGAAATTCAGGAGGGTAGAAAAAGAGAAGAGACGTGCAGAAGAGACGTGCAGAAGAGACGTGCAGAACGTAGAGAAACTTGCAGAGCTCGCAAAGGGCAGACGGAATGGCCCAGTGTGCTGCGATTGAAGAGACTGAAATGAGTTCGAATATGTAGTATGGCAGACACTCCGACAGCTGATAGGACACATAGAGAGAGAAACAACTTAGCAGTAGCAACTTAGCAGAAGAGACTTAGCAGAAAGACTTTAGAACTCGGATAGAGATTTTGAACATGGAGAGTCTTGCAAAACTCCCAAAGGGCAGACGGAATGGCCCAGTGTCTGAGTTGAAGAGCGACCAACGCTGACTTCGGATAGTGAGTTAACTAGACATGTGTAGTGTGGACAGCAGATTCATAAATAGATCCACACAGCAGAGTAGCCACGATCAGACCTATAGACAAATCTGATAGAGAATAGAAGTAGCATCTTATAGAGACAGACATCACTAGAGAAAGCCTTACCTGTTCAACTGGAATTATATATCTTCTAAATTGCCATTTGTAGAAAAGTGACCAAGTTATCAGAGCCTCGTTTTACAGATATGATCTTAATGTATAAAAAGCAAACTTTCATCAAGAGACAGAAAATAGACACTTTGAAGAAATATATATCTTTGAAGTCACAAGTAACAGACCCATGGAACACTCAACCGAACAGCTGTTCCTGAAAACTATTAACATTTTAAAATAGACAGAGGCATTCTAAGGACTTCAGACTAACCTGTACAATACAATTATGTATGAACTTGTATTAGAGATTCAATAAGTGTAGGACTTGAATAGTGAAGATTTGTGCTTATATAATCAAGTGGTTATAGTTTAGCATTTTATATTGTAAGGTGATATATCATTTTCAGAGTGAGTAATCATGTTGGACTATATTGTATGTTATATATATATGTATGAATATGATATATGTGTTGTAGATGTAAAGGTGCTATATAGGTGAAATATATGCATATAATAAAGATTGAAATACAGAATTGGTTTCATATTTATATGAAAGGTTAATTACGGCGTGATTAAAATATTAGCGGAGAGAGAGATCGTACATAAATGGTTTCCGTTGACCAGGATAGAACAACCTGGATTGAATTAAAAAAAAAGCCACTATACGATTAGACAGTGAGAATTAGGATAGAGAGAAAGAAAACAGAAAATAAATTCAGGAATTTAAAAGTTAGAGGTGTATTGTTTACCTAAGTCAAGACAGGGTCAGTCACGGCCGAACGAAAGTAAGGAAATAAGGGCGTTGTTGTACTTGACCTGGAGGTCACTTTAGTAATAAATCTTGTTGATAGGATAGGCCACAGAGAAGTCTTGTTTTGGTTTTTACATTGACTAAATTCAGATTAGGTTAATATTTTGTTTCCACAGATAGTGAATTCATTTAGAGATATTTTCTGAAATTAATCATTGTATTAATCATTAGCGATTCTTCAAATTGTTCCACAGGATAAGAATTTACTTTAATTTCAGTTGTGTTGGTAAGATATTACATACATTATATTAAAAGTTGATTGTTTGCTAAATTGATATCATAAGAACAAGGTCGACTTATGTTAGGAGGGTAGCAGATTGAAATCAATTTTTCTGGGGATATGTGCTATAATTGTGCTGGGATTGGGCACGTTAGCATAGAATGTACATCTAGGAGACAGGGGTTTGGAATTAAAAATGGACAGCTTAGAAACTATTTGATGAATGCTGGGAGTGGCAGATATATAAGGAGAAGATGGTCTTTTAGAGAACAAAGAAGTTATGCTATTAACTGTTTCAAGGAAATTAGAAACCAGAAATGTCAAGATATTGAGATGAGACAAACTGAAGAACTTAAGCAGCAAAATTTCAACTTACTAGAGAAACTGCAGAATAGTAGTGAAGATAACCAATCTATGGGTAGTACGATTGAAGATTTACGGAAACAGTTAGACAAAGCCGATAGACAGCAGAGTGCTTTAGAAGTTGAGTTAGAAATTGGTCGCAAGGAGTTGGATAGAATTAAAAATGAAGGTTTACGACAAGAGATTGACAAAGGGAAATTGAAGTATAGGGATGTTGCTGTCGGGGAAGATCAGAGCGAACGAGAGAAAATATATAGCGCAGAGATGGAGAGAAGGAAAGAGACAACCGAGATGAAGAAGAGGTTAAAGAAGTTACAGATGACCGTTGACGAGCAAGATGAGGTGATAAAAGTGTTTCAGGAAGACGATGAATTCCAACTAGAAGAGATAAAGCGATTACAAGAAGAGATAAATAGGTTGACTGAAGACAAGGAAGGGCAGAGAAACATGATAGGAGATTTAATGAGAGCTTGACGCTGTGAGTAAGGCAGGAGTAGAAGAGAAACCAGGAAGAATATATGGAGTACAAATGGCAAACAAGGAAGTGCAGGGAACCAAAAGTAAGATGAGGGCATATCAGAAGGATCATGAAGTTGATAAACAGAAGCTTCCGCCTGGCCATCCATGCTATTTATGTAAAAGGGTATTTGCTACTGCAGCTTATTTATCAAACCACGTAGAGGAGCATCAAAATTCAACGTCGATCAACATAAAAAAAAGTAAAAGGTATAGGGCAGGTTAAAAGAAACAAAGAGAACAGAATGTGAGGAGAAAGCATATTGGAAGGCAATGGAGAAGTCGGTGGAGAAGCTGCAGCAAAAATATCGTCAACAGAGAATAGAAGAGACAGGCCTTGCAGCTGGGAAAAAGGAGAAAGAGAAAAAAGAAAAGATGAGAAAGAGAAACGGAATCGGTGAACTAGGAGGGGGACAACAAGATGTAGCTAAGACATGTTTTCTGACAGAATAGTCAAGCAAGCATTAAGTGCAGTTTCAAATATTATGGAGGGCAATGGTAGACCTTAGTACTATATGTCTAGTGGAGTAGATATTTTCCATGCGTAGGAGATTCATAGCTTCAAAGAGAGAGAGAGAGGGAGAGAGAGAGTGAGAGAGAGATAGAGAGGGATAAAGAAGTGGTCATTAACAAAACATGTTTTTTCAACTGGTATAATGATTAACCATGTGGTTAAAGGTCATAGTCTAAAAAAAAAAAAAATGATGATTTTTAGTGACATTTATGTTGGTTTCATTATTTTCTATGTCCAGTTGAGACAAAGCGAAATGTGTTATTCACAATGTCATATGGAGAGTGCAAGAATATTGGTATGGATTACTGATTGGTAATAAAGATATTCGAGACATGCGAACATCTTCCAGGTTAAATTTTCAGATTTCGACAGTATAGGGAGAAAAGAATTAATCTCAGGTGCGAACAGACAAATGGGGTCGGTCGAAGGTTCATGAAGAATTTACCCATGTTGAGAAGAGGGAATGAATTTTGTTGTATTTTATGTGATGGGATTTTTATTGATATTGACATGTTTTTGTGTATATATGGCATGGTTGATTCAGCAAGTGTTACACACCATATGGTGGCATATGCTGGTTTTATAACAATAACTATGTCAGTCAGGGTTTAGTATTTCAGGATTGGAACATTTAATGACCCTGTGGTACTGTGATTTAAATGTAAGGTGTGAATTTTTTTCATAAAAGGTTGGAGGAAAAACAGGGGCGTGGTCAGTGAGGCCGAGACTCAGAGAGATCACACGAGGTCATGGTTGTTAGGTGTGAGAGTCCACTATCATGTTCAACATTTCTGAATGCTGAACGGTTTCTGTTGTATTGTTGGTTGTTGATGGTTCAATATTGAGATGTCTGTTTACAAAAATGTATAGTAATACATGCCTTAATGTAGAGAGAAATGAAATATGGTGAAATCAAGAGTAGATTTCATGCATTGGGAAAGGTCTTGTTATAAGTATTTAATGGACAGAGTATGGTGGTTAGAGTAATCACTGAGATGCGTGACAGTACACGTGAGAATGTAAGTCGAAAGATGGGACTTACTAGTACTGATGTTTTGAGAGGAGTGATAGGACTCCGAATCTTGGTGGGTAACATTTGGAACACATTCCAAAGTGTTATTTTGGGAAGTTAATGATGATTTTTCATGAGCCAAGTATGCCAGTAAAGAAAACGGTTTTCTTCGTATAACTGGATGTGGTAGGAAGATCATCGATTTAGGTGACGCCACGAGTAGAATTTAGGCAGACACAGTAAGGAATAACTGTGAAAGGAAAGGGAGTCACATGAGCTGTAGAGAGGATAAACTCTGCAAGGGGATCTTGCGTGAAACTTGACTCACTCACAACCATTATAGAAGGACGGATATGGGGACTATAATGAGTTACGAAATGATGATTCATGATGGTTATCTAATCATGCTGAATTGTGTCCATAGAATCTTGATTTATATTTATATGAGTTCCTTTGTCTTGATGTTGATTTTGGATTAATGACATATTCATGCATTTGATTGATATTTGAAGTTTTGTTGTAATGTATTTTGAAAATGTTCTCTTTGGTTGTGGGATTGGTGTTTTATATGAATATGTTTGTATAACTGATGTTTTCAATGATAATGAATGATTAATAATGATTATTGATAAATTAGTGAACTGAAAACCGTAGTAATGGAACTTGGTGGTAATATTGGTAGAGAAACCATAGGGAGAAATGGGATGAAATCTTCTTTCCACAGAGAAGGAGTATCGGTTCTACACTGGAGGAGATTAAGCTCCAGTAGATCAGTTGACATGCTCATGTCATGGGGTTAGGAAAGTAAATTTGGTCTAACTAAACAGTGGTTTGGTACAAGAGTGTACAATTAAGTTCAGATGAACTATGTGGAGATTCTTTTGGATACTTAGAATAATTTAGTTTTCATGTTGTGCTTATATGGTATTTTTATGTTGGCATTTGAGATGTATATTTTAGACTTCAAGTGGGGCTCACATGTTTGTGGGTTATAGGAAAATGTTCAAAGGACAGGAGATCGCTGCATATCTTATAGAGGTTAGAAGGGTAAGTTGATCTAGGATCAATCTTGAAAGAATACAGGAAGATTATGTAATAGTGTTTGGTGGTGAGAAGGACAAAAATGTATCAAATTCAATAGGCCACAGATAAACAAGTCAAAGTTCAAAGTTTAATTAAGTAGGGCAATCTACAAGCTGTTTAAAATGCAGGCTAGGTTTCCCCAAAATAAATTAGGCAGACGAAGCTATTGTGGAAATACCATGAATTTCGAAAGATAAGTAGGATGACCTCATTTGTTAAAGACTGAGATTGGAAATTTAAGCAGGGATGCCGGACAGATTTATGGACGATTTTCTCAGGAAGATAGACACCGGTAGAGTCAGTAATCATTAGTATGATAATGAAACGAAATGGAGATATTTTGGGGCAAGACAAAGGTGGGTTTTAGTCCCATATAAATAGACGGTGACGGAAATTCAGGAGGGTAGAAAAAGAGAAGAGACGTGCAGAAGAGACGTGCAGAACGTAGAGAAACTTGCAGAGCTCAAAGGAGCAGAGGAATGGCCCAGTGTGCTGCGTGAAGAGACTGAAATTGAGTTCGAATATGTGAGTATGGCTAGACACTCCGACAGCTGATAGGACACATAGAGAGAGAAACAACTTAGCAGTAGCAACTTAGAGAAGAGACTTAGCAGAAAGACTTTTAGAACTCGGATAGAGATTTGCCGAACATGGAGAGAGTCTTGCAAAACTCCAAAGGGCAGATGAATGGCCCAGTGTGCTGAGTTGAAGAGCGACTCAACGCTGACTTCGGATATGTGAGTATAACTAGACATGTGTAGTGTGGACAGCAGATTCATAAATAAATCCACACAGCAGAGTAGCCACGATCAGACCTATAGACAAATCTGATAGAGAATAGAAGTAGCATCTTATAGAGACAGACATCACTAGAGAAAGCCTTACCTGTTCAACTGGAATTATATATCTTCTAAATTGCCATTTGTAGAAAAGTGACCAAGTTATCAGAGCCTCGTTTACAGATATGATCTTAATGTATAAAAAGCAACTTTCATCAAGAGACAGAAAATAGACACTTTGAAGAAATATATATCTTTGAAGTCACAAGTAACAGACCCATGGAACACTCAACCGAACAGCTGTTCCACAGAAAACTATTAACATTTTAAAATAGACAGAGGCATTCTAAGGACTTCAGACTAACCTATACAATACAATTATGTGATGAACTTGTATTAGAGATTCAATAGAGTGTAGGACTTGAATAGTGAAGATTTGTGCTTATATAATCAAGTGGTTATAGTTTAGCATTTTATATTGTAAGGTGATATATCATTTTCAGAGTGAGGTAATCATGTTGGGACTATATTGTATGTTATATATATGTATGAATATGATATATGTGTTGTAGATGTAAAGGTGCTATATAGGTGAAATATATGCATATAATAAAGATTGAAATACAGAATTGGTTTTCATATATTTATATGAAAGGTTATCGACGTGATTAAAATATAGCGGACAGAAGTGATCACCACAATACAGATTTATTTATTTACTGTTTTCAGTATTTATTTGGCTTTGTGAGACCAGGGATCCATAGCATATGTATTTTGGTACCAAGGGAAGTAATATGGTGATCAACATCTAGTTCTAGTTACTGTAAGAATTCAAGGGCTATTGACATGTAACCAAAGTCTAAAGCAAATGGATCATAAAGTTCTGGTCCAGTGTTCACACTATGAGTTTCACTACACAGAGCGATTTCCCTTTACCCTCATTGCTGTACACTACAGTTCTGTATATACATACTGTCCAATGAAAACTGTAGCATAACCTCTACAGGATGTCACCATTAATCATAAAGCGAGTCATTGATTTTCTAGGCACACGTATATGTTCAGTAGTTGCCATTGTTTTCTTAACGGTGAGGTATATTTTAACCGTTTGTAAAAATCCCCAGGAACGAATTTGCTTTCAAACTGCCTGCTGTAGAGTTTGAACCAGGTATGCTTGGGTTGTGATCGAGCCAGAGACGCACACAATGTTCAATAGGAAATATATATATGCAAATGGGTTACAGACAAGATTTTACCTACAGAAAACCCCAATTTATAGTACCTAATTTACTAATTGTCAATGTAGCATGGTATCAGATGTGACTAGTAGAGGGTAGGATGAGAGCTGATACCAGGTGATATATAAGCCTGAAGTAGCTCATCGACAGGCTATGAATAGATTTTGACAAGGTAAGCTAACAGCTTTTAAAAAATAGCTCTCAAAATTAGTGCCACTTCATTGAAGAAAGAAGAGCAACAGTGATAAAGAAAATGAACGATCCAAGATGAAATGTTTAAATAAGAAAATGAAAAGAGTGTCAGAATTAAGAAATTTTTTCATAAGTAAGAGACAGGTAAAGAATGAAGATGTTACAATAATAGACAATATCACAATGATGGACCTCACAACACAATGGTGAATAAAACAGGATGTGTCATCAAAAATGAGGAGTAACAACAAACAGATTACGGAGAAATTACAATGATACTCTAAACAGTTTATACACCAGACAAACAACTTGGGAACCCCTGAACATTATCGATATAAGGGAAGACTGCAGTAAAACTATGTAACAATGGCGAAACACGTAAAAACAACTACTGTAGTTTTACAGCACACTAAATACAGTGGTAAATTATTTATTTTACAATGTTTTTACCTGTTTTGCCAACAGCAAAACATAAATCCAATGGAACATCTCCAGAACCTATGAAAGCAGGCATTCTACTGACCACAAAGAAGCTTACAGTTGTTCAATAAAATAAAGTGTAAGAATTCATTCCCATGAAGTGGAAGGGACGACAGCAGGTGACATTTTAATAACTGAAACAGGTGTATGCTTTAACTCGCTAACATCTCATTAGTGACTGAAACAATTCAGAGCACAATAATGTTAGTGGCCATGTACAAGAAACAATGTAAATGTATGAAAAGAACAAGCAGGCGTTTTAATTGAAGATCATATTCAGATGAAATTGTTATACATTATTAAACATATGTATGTATAAACTTTATGGTCTTAGATAATATATTGTCATCTCCAGCAGATTGTGCTAACAGAAAAGATGGCTTAGAAGAATGACAGATATACTTGCCCTCAAGTATTTACACAGTGGCTACTTGGAATCACCAAAGTGCAAAACAACAAGCACCAATCCTACAGAAACTGGTTTACCACCCAGATGAGCAGGTGAAAACTAGAAAGCACAGCAGTGGCTTGAACCCAGTAGAAAAACATAAGTCTCTGTAAGTGTTTATGGAACACACTGTAACGCATTGTGTCGATATATGTGAAGATTGTGGTAAACTCCATACATGAGGCCAAGCGCAGAGAAATCTATTGGGTAAAGTAGGTCGAGCACAAATTCTAAAGTTGCTTTTTAGTGCCTAACTGAACTGCCCTCCCTAGGACAACCGGGCAAGGTACTGTTGCATTAACGACTAACATCCCCGGAAGAACTGAGGTGGGTGATGCCTAAAGGGACTGCCCTCCCTGGAACAACCGGGCAAGATACTGTTGTATTTACAACTAACATCCCCGGAAGAACTGAGGTGGGTGATGCCTAAAGGGACTGTCCTCCCTGGAACAACCGGGCAAGATACTGTTGTATTTACAACTAACATCCCCGGAAGAACTGAGGTGGGTGATAATTGCTGAAAATTTCAGTTGCGCTGCTAGCGCCGATTGAAACTACCTTCTAGAATATCTATACGCAGTCCTAGTCTAGTGTTTCCTGGGGACAGGGAAATTGCAGAGTAAACACTTGCAAATTGCCAAGTGCCGACACGTGCCTCGAAACGGTTGAGAATACTCCTACTCAGGATAAACTCACCGTGGATAGAAAAGTAAAGCCGATAATACAAAGGCTTGACCCAAACATTGGCTAAGGGCAATACTTTTCGGACGTCGATCATCCTACACAGAGTGAGATGACGTCCAAGCACCATGGCTCAGATTAGAGATGATCAAAAAGGTGTAGATCTGGGCCTAAATATATGGCAGAATGGATCGTATCGTAGGGTGAGCTACCCTAGTAAATAAACAGCTGGTTAAAACCGAACACACCACCGAAGGATAAGCACCTGAGCTCCAATTGGTACTGAAGGTTTCTCGTACACCCGTTCTTGGTGTTTGACTGTTTATATATCACATTAGAATGATAAAATGGCGAAAAGAACGAACGAGAGAAGAAGAAAGTTAACAATTCATGATCAGGTATGGTGAATCTATATATGTATGCCCATGTAAACAAACTGCATTGCAGATAACTGGGTTTTTCTTCAGGAACTCTCTGATGTTCAGGACACAAATTTTCTCATAGCAGGTGATTTCAATGCTCATTCGAAAGAGTGGAGCAATGATACTGAATATAGACAATGCATCGCTTTGAGTCAGGCTCTACTATGCTTTGACCTGTCTATTTTGAATGATAGCAGTCCATCTTGATTAGCATCCAGACCTGAGGAAACAGATGGTGTAATTGATTTGGTACACATCTGTATTACTGACTCTGCACCTGCACAATAGAATGTCCTGGGGAGGGAAGGATGAAACAATCTCCCTGCACTGTTCTTCTTGACACGGTCAAAGCGGCAAAACGTAAAGGTCCAAACCTGTTTTTCAGTACACATGTCATAGTGATCATGAAATCCATAATGTATATCACAGCATAATGCCAGACAGAAGACTGCTAGGACTTCCTTAATGCAACCACTTGTTGGATGAAAAGTCTGAAAAATCATAATTGACAAAAGAGACTGATGCAAAGTCATAGCAGGGAGCCCAAAAGGAAAGTTCAACACAAATATGTGGTGATAAATTACCACAGAAATTTTGAGTTGCATAGGAGAATGAACTGAAGAACTACCAGCCAGCCTTTTCCTAATTTACGCGCCCTGTTGATAACAGTGGTGGAAAAGTGGCAGGGGCTCCAACATTTTGTGAATCAAAACATAAAACAACGATAAGGATGACCACCATGAGAATTTGAATGTTTTGTGATACTACTAACACTGGGGAATTTTAACACTAATTTTATAACAAAGGAAGATGTAGTATATGCAATCAAAGTCAGCCACAGCAATACTCCAGGGCCTATTGGTGTCCAGTATCACCACATCAAACAGCTTGATAAGAACGGTATTGATACGGTTGTAATGGATTTCAACAACAGTATACAGAATGATGTGGTACCTGAGCATTGACTTCATAGCTATTTATTAGCATCTCATAAACATGGAAGGATCCTAGACTGATCAGCAGTTACCATATACTCATCTTACAAATTGTATATGGCAAATTGCTGGAGAAGATAGTGGCCAGAAATGTAATGTGTCCCTGGAGACAGACCTCATCCTCCCTGATACCCTGGGTAGCTACCAACCAATGAAAGAGACTTGGGACAACGCTGGCACATTTGTTTATGTTTTTGAGGGCTTTCATTTCAAGCAAGAGAGTTGATCAATTTCAATTAATATCCCATTATCAATGGTTTCCAATGTCAGATTTAAAAAATGATAAACTATTTTGTAACTTCAGATTGACTATTTGTGACGTCATTTATGTGAAAATTGTCTTTTCTGTGTGGCCCATGAATGCTCTGTTTTCTTGTAGCTATCTTAGGATAAATTTACAAACACCGACATTGACAAAGGTCTCAAATGCAATATATGATTGTTTGTATGTGTGATTTAAGCGTTTATGCCATAAACACATACCAAGGGAAACATCGTCAAATACAGGAATGCCAGAGGAAAAGAAGTGGAGAGCTTGCCATTGCATTTTGAACATTCTGATAGAGAGGAAGAGTGACTTGACTCTAGGGTGCAATCACATGTTGAGAAACCCGCATCATCTTTGATTTGAAAACTGTAAAAGAGACTGGCATTCCCAAGTCAAGCTTTACAGTTACCAGCAGAACAGTGAAGCATCTATCCATTTGCATAGTTCTATGGCAGTTTTAGAAAGAGGCCCACCATACGGGTTAAAGTAGTTTTAGAAATTAATAAAAGGAATTAACAAAGTTGTCATTCAGATTAAAAGGTTTTTACCAAGATAGTAACATATCAATATAGAGAAAATAGTTTGACTGCATTACATCTATAGTAGAAATTAGAGCAAACAAATAAGTAGATGATAATAATGGCATCCTCTTAATATCAAGAGTCGAAGGATGAAGCAGCTGTGGTGGATTGTACTTCTACTTTTTCTTGGCATGCTTTTTGTCTGGCTTTGCCAGTTCTTAGATACATTTTGAGAACCTTAAGAAGATAAAGAAAGAAGATAAGTAGACTTCAAATGAAGTACATTTAATTAAATTACATGGGAAAATACAAGAATGAAATAAATCGTAACTTTTTCAATACATCTGAGTAAATTGGCCAGACACGTTGTAGCTGATTACTGTCCAAACAATGAGATACAGAATGTGGAAAAGTTAAGGGATTAATAAATTAGTGTCTGATAGTTCTTAAACAAAAGACATTCAAACAGTGTGGTTTCAGAGTAAAATAAACATAAATCTAACAATCTCAACAGGGATTCTGTCATCAGATATACAAGGAGGAGAATGGGTAACTACTATCCAATGAGGTCACAGTCATTGAAATGAGTGGCCACTGGAGTTGTTCCTAAGATGGATATGTAAACCCTTTATAATATATAGTTAAGTATTTTAATATTTTACATGTAGACTCCATTTTATAAGAGTAAAGAATTAACAAGTATACAATACTACACAGTGTGACAGTTGTGTCATAGTAGAAGTATCAATCATGCCTGATATTCTACATCTAATATCACTGCATTGATATGTTGATCACTAAAGTATTGACACTGATATATTTCTCACAGATTATGAACACAACACAAAACAGGATGAGAATTGTTATCAGGATAGAGGTACATTATTAAAATTATACAATTACATGATCATGATGGTCAAATTACATTTTCACAGAAAGAAATGAGCTTACCTCTTCCGAGTCTTTAACAAAATAACTTCCACTTGAACCTCGATAAATCCTCTCGGGAAATATATTATTTTCTATAGCAGTTTCAGATGTCAATACAATCTCTCCAAATTCTGGATCATCCGGAAAAGAATTCCATGTAAGTGAATGTTCAAAATCTTGTTTCGGTCCCAGAAGTGGTGAATTTTCCTTAATACCCTGCCCACTTCCCCGTGTTGGGGATCGAGGTGCTTTGCAGCTGGTATGACCGTCTCTGTGATTATGGTTCGACACAGGCGTAAAGGAAACATGTAATTCGTTAGTGTTGGTTAGCTGGTACGATTCGACCGCTTGAGGATTAGCAGGTGTAGCATTGTTTACCAACTCATCGAAGATGAAATGTTGTGCTCCTTCTTCTTCTCCGGAACTCATTTTTGTGATATATTGCTATAACTACTTAATGTTATGGAAAGTATATACAGTTTTATGTTTACTATTATTCATGTGACTATGTCTCGTGACACAATCACTGTAATAAGAAATTGCACGTCGATATTCTCTGTATTCACTACTGTACCTTAGAAGGCTAGAGGTCATTTCCGCTTTCTTCAGGGATGTCGTTACTTATAAGCGTACTTTATATAGTTCGGTATTTTAGATTATTAATATTTTGGGCACATTAATAATCTTACAAAATTGTAGTAATATGTTTATACACATTTTAAAACTCCACATATTTAACTATAATTATTTCTCATCTGTTGCCATGGTGTTTTAGCTTGCTGTGTGAATCACCCATGCATGACCTACTTACTTAATCTTCTCATTTTCTTGAATGAAATAGTTTGTAATTGAATGTTTCATTCTGTGATTATATCCATAAATACAACCTTATGATTAAGTGTCCATAATCTTGTCTATTTAAGAAACAAATATTTTCTATTAATTATTTTAACTTAAACTTTGTCATTATTTCAGAAGAGATGTGTATAATTTTTTATGTTATGCGACTTTAACAGTGCACACTCAAATTATTTCCCTTCTGTGAAACACAATTCATGCTAGAGTTTGAGTCGTTTTTTCTAACAACGACATGCAGTGGACCATGTTGTCAACATCGCGCCGGCTACTTTATGTTGCAGTGTTCTCTGGTGCCCAACTGAAGCTCGGCAGACTTGAGAGTCGACACATATTCGACATGCACTTGTGAATTTGATCCTCGGAATATTCACCTAAAAAACGCACACACTATCGTAACTTGACTTCAACTATAAGCTGCTGTGTTCAGTTAGTGTATTAAAACTCAACAACAGATTTGGACTGTGCTATCCTCACAATATCCCCTTTTTCGCAACACTTGAGTGCATGTGAAAGTTAGGTTTACTTTATTGGACAGGCTACTTTTGTTATCAATCGTATACTCGCGTATTATAGTGAATCGCTTCCCTTTGAATGCAAGACCAAGAAATATAATAAATGAGATACATTAGCAAGTTTGTAGAATATTCTTAGTTTTACTAAAGTAAAGACAATGGGTACCGTAAGTAATAAAGGTTTGGGTTCGAATCTTGTGTTCCGCCCGTGTGGTGCCTGAGCCTTCAAGGTAAGCAAAAATAGCACTACTGCGACCTACACGGCATGTCGTAAGAGGTGACTGATGTAGGACCTAGAGAAGCTACCCTAGAAAATAAAAAACATAGCAGAAATCGGATTTGCTTTCCTACTTGTAGGCGGATAACTGGCACAATGTACAATCGCTCTTAGGCTCAGTTCATATACAAATCACATAGAGTGGTTAACAAGTGGTCGATGTGGAACGTTCGAAAAAGAAGAAGAGGAAGAAGAACCCTGTGTTTGATATTTTTTTCCGGAAGCCCCCAATACTTGTTCACTGTTTATTTATTGATCATATTTATTGTCGTCTGTGCTTCTCCTGAAGTTCTTAAAACGTATTATTCTCTTATTACAATAAACTTGATGCTATCTGTGAATGATGTGTGCAGGTATGTTATATGTGTATACGTGTGTGTATGTATGTTATTGTTTCGTCTCATTTATATACAAGCACACAAAAACTTATCGCATGTGTTTGTGCAAACACTGTTCAATCGAATCTGACTTGAGTATTATGTATTCAACAGTCGACGCTGTTTATGAAAAACGACTTAGTGAAGCTCTTTTTTTAGAGCTAGCTGAATATGTTCTTTAAAAACAATCGTCTGTAGCACTAGACAATGGGTGCCGTACGAAATGAAGATTTGTGGTTCGAATTCTGTGTTTGTTAATTTGTTTCTTTCCATAAGCCCTGAATATTTGTTCACTGTCTATTTATTGATCATATTCGTTGCTCCGGTGCTTCACCTGGAGTTCTTAAAACTTCTTATTCTCTTCTTAAGTTAAGGCAGGACAAACCAATTCCTATTTATTTCAAAATATCTTACCCACAGAGAGACATTTATATCACGGAGATTGTTCTATATTCTTGTATTAGCGTAGAGAATAGTGTACTTGTTTCATAAGTCCATGTTGAAAATGAAAATAACTCGTGGCATATTCTCTACAGGACATCGCTATCAACCACAGTACACGAGTTGCTGATTTTCTAGGCACCAATTATACGTTCAGTAGTTTGTCTATGCTTTCTGAACAGTGATTTCAACTTTCGTAAAAATCCACGAAAACAAATTTGCTTTCAAACTGCCCGCAGCGGTGTTTGAACCAGGTACTCGTGGGTTGTGTTCGAGCGCACTACCACAGATGCCCACAGTTGCAACATACTATGTACAGCGCCGGATTAGCCTAGTAGCAGAATTAGCAAATGCTACGGGCCCCGCGCTTCTAGGGGGCCCCCGCGCCTATGTGACAGATGAAAATGGAAAAAATAACCAGGTATTATATCAAAAACACACAAGCTGTATGAATGTTTAAATGTCGTGTGTGATGGTGCTGAATCCAACGAAATCGAAGCAGAAAATACAGAAGACGTGTCCCACTGTGTAGTAGATAAAGGAAGTGCTATAGAAGCATCATCATTACCAATATTACCATTAAGATCAGCAACTCTTCACGATTTAGCCACATTTTTTCACAAGACAAACTGAAATCGAATGTACAGAAAGTCCTCCCAATTTAGCCATATCATCTTCAAGCCAAAGAGAGGCAGAAAGCACACACATGCTTCTAATGTAGCAACATCATCTACAAGCCAAAAACACAAAGAAAGTAAAATGTACTCAAACGATATTGGGAATGGCCAAAACAATTTCAATCGAGATTATTGAATTGTGAAAGAAAGTAGCGAAGTGCAACATATGAACAGTGATTTCATGTCTTAAAAAACACCCCAAAAACATAAGATAAAGAAAACAATCCACAATTTTGTCGAAAGTCGTTTTTCACATACACGAATACACCAACAAACAAAACTCACGTGAGAGATTGGTTGTTATACAGAAACTAAAGGACAACTGTTCTGTTTTGTTTGCAAAGTTATTGATTTAGGCTGTACCATAGAGTGACTGGTGTATTTGGAATACTTCGGCAGTTAAAATCTATTACAACAGGAGAGGTCTTGAAAAGAACTCCAAATATTGTCAGCTATTACCAAGAGGATTTGGAAGAAAGTAGGCGACGAACTTATGCAGTTCACTGAACTTCTTAAAATTAATGTAGCTGCTGCTATTAGCAACAAAAAGCATGAGGCTCTTGAACTGCAATTTTATAAGCTTATAATGAAAAATTCATTAGAGTCGTGTTTCCCAAATGTAGAAATAGTCTTACGAATTTATTTGTCTTTAATGATTTCTAACTGCAGCGGAGAACATTCTTTTTCAACATTAAAGCGTATAAAAAGTGAGTTAAGAAATATGATGTGACAAGATCGTCTAAATAACCTCACCTTAATGAACATTGAATGTAATTTACTTAGAGAAATTGATTTGTCTAGTGCTATCTCTAAATTTGCTCACATTAAATCGAGACAAGTTTGTTTGTAAAAAGTGTGTTTATTTTATTATCATACAAAACCTAGGGACCCGCGCTAAAATTTGCTACGGGCCCCGCGCTAGCCTAATCCGGCACTGACTATGTAGTATTAATTTTAGTTATTGTATTAGTAGTGTTTCAATAGTAACATATATTTATAATAACATGATCGATCATTGCTGAATATCTACAGACGCACACAAACTATATTCTCAACTATAGCGGCTCTAATGTTGTCTCATTCTCAGTTTGGTACCAGAGAAAAACTGAGAAGAATCACATGCACCGTGTATGTTGATATGAGAAACCAACATTGTATCTTATACCGATCTAACACCGTATTACTGATGATTTGTTTCACAGCTATCTGAGACCCTTGCCTAAACATGGACAAGATCTTACAGGGATAAATGGATATAGAATTATTACCTTGCAAAACACTATCGGCAAACTGCTTGAAAAAGTCATAGCCTGTAGAGTTTCAAATATAATGGAGACAAATGGTCTTTTCCCTCCACTCTCGGTGGATATCGTCCAGGAAAGGACACTTGGTGCAATGCAGCGGTTTTTGCGTATGAGGGTTTTCAGATGGGGATGGAAACGGCAGCAGTCGCCATTGATTTGCAGGACGCATATAGCAATGTCTCTTACACTTTACTTATGTAGTTATTGATGGATATGCAGGTGGAGTCCCGCTTGGTCAAGTGGATTGCTGCTGAACTTTTTGAGCGCACGTTATCAATTCGTTGTGGTTCATGGGCATCACAACCACAACAGGTCCTAATGAGCCTTCCTCAGGAATCACCACTCTCGCCAGTCCTGTTCAATGTATAAACTGTCGGGGTAACCAGCACACAAAGGGTCGGAATTGACAGAACAATGTCGTGCGCCGATGATATTCTGGTGTATCGCATGGGCAAGGACAGAAATGAGATCGCATCTGCATTACAGTGTGAGCTGAATAGGATTGCTGACTGGTGCAACGAAATCGAAGCAAATGTGAACCCAGCAAAGGCCTCTCTGACATGGTTCTCTCTTAACACTCACATAGTTAAGACACCTACTCCAGTTGTCAGCATGTGTAACAAAGACATTGGCAGAAGCGAAACACTCACATATGAGAGAATGTCATACTGAGAACGTAATCCTAAAGGCAAGAAAAGGGCTAACCGCTCTCAAAGTTATGGTGGAGGCGGATATTGAACAACGCCTGCTACTTTTCTTTATCAGGGACTAGTGCTGAGCGTGGTGGACTATGGTATTGGTCTTCTGACAGTAAGCAGAACATCGCTGGATAAGTTAGACATGATCCAAAATGAAGCGATGAAGCTTATACTTGGTTGTACACGTGACACTTCATGTGAGGCAATGCGCTACGTCCTTGGATTGCCAACGATGGCCATGAGACACAAAGTCGCACAGGTAAAAGCTTATCTGAAAGTTTCTGCGGACACAAATCATCCTCTGCACAAATCCATGAATGAAAACAAGGGCAGGCGATTGAAGCGAGGCCGATCCTGGATGGCCGAGGCAGAGCATATTATTAAACATGTGTGTACTCTAGATGAGCTGAGGCATGGTGAAGAATGTATGCCTATATCAGTGGATATGACTGCTTACACCAGGGTTGTCAGTACACTTGGACTGGACGGCGCTGTAGAGATTGGGCCCCGGGCGTCGTCAATGCAAAAATTCTTGCACTCGTGGATCAGCACTCCCATCCAGGTGATATCATTATCTACACCGATGGCTCTGTCAAACGTGGTATCAGATTATCGTGGGCTTACTCAGCACAACGAAACGGTCGCACATTTCATGAGGACTGCGTGGCTTTCGAGACAACGACATCGAGCATAACTATGGAGATCACCGCTGCCTCCAGGGCTCTGTCATGGGTAGTTGAGCAACAGGTAACACATACGATTATCATATCAGACTCGATGAATATGCTTCAAATATGATTGAATCTGGAAGTATGCGAGTGGAATTGGCGGACATCATTCGGAGATCACATCTCAAGAAAATGACTTGGCTGTACACACTTGGAGTACGGGGTAACGAGCGTGCTGACTCTTTTGCAAACAATGCCCCTAATCAAGAGGGCAGAAGTATGAACAGAGCCGATATCATCAGTGTGGTACGCTCTCAATTGTGTGACATGGGCGGGTCTCAGACACTGGAACGAGTTCGAGAATTAGGCGTTAAGTTTGGACAGGCCAGACAGTGTCGTATTCGTGGTAGAGAGAGAAGATATAGTAATCAACTTCTCATGGGTGAAAACTGTGAGCAAATGGACTTTGGGGAGGCTGCTGCAGCGGAGGACGGAGCACAAATGGAAATGCCCAATGTACCATGACGTCGATCGCATAACATAACATAGCATACATTATGGCATGCAAACTAGATGTTGGCTTCTGATGACCGTATTGACTTATCTGTTGTTGGGGGAGGGGGTGGAAGAGGGGGATTCTCTGTGGTGTAGAGGCTAGGTGTTCACCTCTAATTCTAAAGGTACTCCGTTCGCTGCCTTGAGGAGCCATCAGGATATTTTCCTAGAGATCCCTGACCTCATCGTAGGTAAGAAAGTGATCTGAGCACACATCGGTACTCACCGAAGTGCAATGATAATTGTCCAACCAATCAGTCAATTGGAAAGTCGTCTCTTTAACAAAATACATTCGCTGGAACGCATCACTTTGAATATATAACAGAAGTGTACTTTGAATATAGAACAGAAGTGTACTTTGAATATATAACAGAAGTGTACTTTGAATATATAACAGAAGTGTAATTTGAATATATAACAGAAGTGTACTTTCATTGTGCTTCCCTTACTATCCCCAATTCGTTTTGTGTGTATGTTAGTTTATTTTATTATACCATCTTTGATCCCATTCATCCATTTCTTATAATTCTGTCCCAACGCACACTATGATTTTTCTCAGGATCTAATATGTTATTTAAATTATGGTGCATAGGTTAGATTCTTTCTGACTCCGTCCATTCTTTGAAATATACAAACGGTTTGTAAAGGGTTTTTAAGCCGAAGGATTGACTGTATTGCACCGGGTTTGACCCCATATGGCTCGGTCCCTCTCCGCAGAGAGTATTGCACAAAGCACAAACTCCGTAGCTCCAGCAACAATCCTAGGGTGTCTGGAAAACTACACTCGTGAACAGAACGGCGCGGTTCGGATTCGAACCCCAACCTTCGATTCACAAGGTAAAGAGCTTAACCTCTTAGCCACAGAGACCACCAAGCGGTGAATACGAGTGGAAATACAAACAGTAGTTTGCAGTTTGAGTGAATGTTGTTATTTGCTCTATCGCCTATTTCCTCAGTATTACCGCAGCCACCCTAACGATTTTCTCCAGATCTGATCTGATCCAGTCTGACCACCTCAGATTTGTTGATTTTCGTACATCGCATTAACACGACTTCAAACATGGACGCCTCACTGAACATGCGGTTGCACCCGGTAATGATACAGCAGAAATGCTAACATCAAAAGCACACAGAGCTGGTTGTTGGAGATAGATAAGAGAGTGGTGGGCGTCCATCGGTTGCTCAGTGACCGTCTGCTGGATGATAACACATCAACTGATTGCAAATCTGTGCAGTTTTCTAATGAATTTTGTCATCAAACATTGCAATAGTAGGACTGGATATATTATGGACATAATGAGAAGTGTGTTTAACCAGCAAATCACTAGCATGCATACCATTAGACATCTGCATGGAGAGACTAAACATCTATTGATCTCCTAGAGTGATATAACTTCAGTTGAATAAACAACATGTAATCACCGACTCAGAAGAGTTTGACCATAAATACTGATGATAATGATTTCAATTGAAAACTAATATTTACCACGTTTGCAAGCATAATCTCTAGTCATTAATTTTGTTTGTTTATTATTTAATATGCATCAGTTTTTGCGTGATTTGTGAGAAGTCTGAAGATTTTGATGTAGTTGTTCTTGGGCTATTGAGATAGTGTTATGCATTATTTTGTTTGGATATACTATCTCAAGGTTCTCATCGATTTTGATTTTAACATCTGTCAATGATGCTTACATCTCGGTTTTGTAGATTCTCTCCCCAGTAATTCTATTAAAAATGAGTAGACATACTTTTTGATTTCAGATAAAATTGACAAACAGCAAGGAATCAATTTCTACTGACACTTTCTGCTAGATGAAAGAGATAGAGAACCCACGAGATATCGATTAATGCATTGACGTTTTTCATTTCTTCTTCTTCTAACGCGCCATATCGACCACTTGTTAACCACTCTGTGTGATTTGTATATGATCTGAGCCTGAGAGCGATTGTACGTTGTTCCATTTATGCGTCTGCACGTAGGCCAGCGCATCTTATTTATACGTTGCTTTTTATTTACTAGAGTAGCTTCCCTAGCTCCTACATCATTCGCCTCTCACGACATGCATTGTAGGTCGCAGTGGTACTATTCTTTGCTCCTCTTGCGAGCCCCGGCACCACACGGGTGGGTGTTCCATTTCTATTTCTCCTAAAGATTTTTCAGTTTAGTATATTGTTCTGTTTTATCTTGTAATATTTCCTACTCCTTGATGCGTATACTCGGGATTTCCTGGAGGAACTGAGAAACAAGTAAATAGATGTTGAAATATGCTGGAATTCTTAGTATAGTTTCTCTTACATGCCAACAACGTCTAAGCTGATTGGGTCACCAATACTAATGACGGCCGAATCCCTAACGCTATTGTATACGGGATGCTGGCTTCACGCCAAAGAGGATGTGAAGCGACCCTTCCTTCATCATGCAGACGTATGAAAACGTGACCTGAATGTGTTTGACATGGATAGACATGACGGGAGAAACTCGCCAGGGACAAATCCAGCAGGAGACAGGCACCAAAAACTGGTCTGAGATCTGACAAAGTCGGACTAAGACAACTTGCTGACATAAAATATGTAAGAAAAACGCAGAAATGAAATCCACCATGGATTCGCTGTCTCTTGACACTAACAGCATGCCATCATTCTCACCATCATTATCACGTCCCATCAATAATTTCGCTATTGTTTGTGGTTAAAACCATGTACCTATGTATACTTTCTTTCGCTTATACGGTGCATCTAACATTTTGTTGATAGATTCATTGATATATATATATTCTTATTGGCCTCTTTGTCTCAGGAGACAATAGGTCTTGCGTCACGTAGTATGTTCTGCGCCTCACCATTAACACCAAAAAAACAGAGGTCATGTTCCAGCCTGCCCCTAGAGAACAGTATTACGATCCAGTCATCAACATTAAACACCAGCGTCTCCAGTCAACGGACAACTTTGCTTATCTTGGCAGCCTCCTATCCAGATCGGCAAACATAGATTCTGAGGTCCACAATAGGATATCCAAAGCCAATGCTGCGTTCGGAAGGTTACGTGTCACTGTGTGGGAACGGAAGGGGATAAGTATAGTCACAAAGCTGAAAGTTTACCAGGCCATAGTGCTAACAACGCTGCTGTACGCAAGCGAGACATGGACAGTGTATAGCAGACACGCAAGAAAATTAAACCATTTCCACACAAGCTGTCTACGCAGAATACTAAAAATAAACTGGCAGGACAAAATTCCAGACAGCGAAGTCCTCACAAGAGCAAAGATCCCAAGCGTCAACACCCTGTTGCAGAAGGCCCAACTGAGATGGGTCGGTCACGTTGCTCGAATGCCTGATAAACGCATCCCAAAACAGTTGATGTATGGCGAGCTTGAAGGGGGCAGACGTTTAGCAGGTGGACAGAAAACGCTTTAAAGACACTCTTAAAGTGTCTCTGAAATGCTTCGATATAGACAATACGTGCTGGGAATCCTTGCGCAAGATCGCCAAATGTGGCGCTGTAACAACAAAGAGGAACCCGAATAGCTGAGAATCATCGTATTGTTGAGTCACAGAGAAAACGAGCAGCGCGAAAAGACAGAGCACACAACACGCACATGTCTAACCTTGATCATGTATGCCCCACCTGTGGTCGGGGATTCTGTTCTAGGATTGGACTCTACAGTCACCTCCGCACACACCAGAGAGGTGCAACAGTACACGTCTGAGATTGTTGTCATCATCGCTTGCGATGGACGGCTATTATTATTATGTTCTGCGCTGAATCACAACATTTCTTGTGGCTGTAATGGCCTATTCTGGAGTGACAATCCTTGCCACAGTTGCTGCAGGTAAAACTGCAGACTGGAGCTGATACATAGGATGTTCTCTCTGCGCTCTCTTTGCCTCCACATATGGTGTTGTTTTTCTTCTTTCTTTTGAGCCGCCTCTCACTCCCGCTCGCCATGCTTGCCTCTCTTTGGCCAACCGCTCCCAGTGTTCTTTGTCTATGCCGCATGAAGTTAGATCACGCTTGCAGGTGTCAATGAAGCGTAATAATATATATATATATAGATAGCAGATAGACCGACAGACAGACAGACAGACATGAAATAATTCTTAATATAAAGTCAGACAACTGTCATCAAAATGTATAAACGACCAAAACGATGTCTTCACCTTTAACTCAACGTTTATTCTGAAAACTTAGATAATGTTATGATATCTTCATGTAATAAGTATAACAGTGAGTTATATATATACAATGACATGATCCAATGTAAGCAATGACAGAGCCGTATCTGTTAGGCAATCTGCCAACATACAGAATGCTATAATATATGTAGTTTTTAACGTTTTCTTGCAACTTTAAAATTAAAATACATACATAAGGTTTGAAATGAATGCAATATAGATTGAAGCAAAAGAAAACATCTATTCATGTATACAGTGGCGACTCGTCATTAAGGGCCAGGGTACGGACCCACTAAAAATAATGTGTAACGTGTATATATTATTTAATAAATTAAAATATTCCCTAACCAAAAACCATGATTTTTCTGAAAATGTGTGTCTGGCCCCACCAACAAAAAGTATCACGCGCCGCCACTGCATATATATATATATATATGAAATGTCATGTGTCGCCATTGGCGCTGATGGCAGCAACAAATACGCACAATTCTTCTCTGTTCTTGACTGTCTTCTTTATTATGTTCCAGATGTTATTAATTTCTTTCAATTTTTGTTCTACTGTTTTTTTTCATGTCGTTTTGGGTCTACCACTTTTCACTTTTTAGTTTATCCTCTGGTGTCCATCTCAATGCAGTTTTTGTGACAGAGCTTGTTTCGCTGCTATCACATTTCCAATCCACAATTTCCATCGTCTCTTTTGGATGATGTTGCTCATATTCTCTTGCTGTCACTGTGTAAGCAGTTTATATATATATGTGTGTGTGTGTAAAATAAAAAAAACCCGTTTCATACCATGTGGTACATTGGGAAAATACGGTATTATGCTCGTATTTTCCTTTGTCAATCTGCGCAGGATGGGTGGTTAGTAATTATATCCTGACCACCTCCTGAATTTTTCCAGTCTGTCACTGAGAAAGTAAATAACAAACCCGTTTTAACACTATGTGATACAATGGGGAATACTGTGTTAGACATTTCAGTTTTAGTAAACAGGACACGATTCATGATATGGTCAACATTATGACGACCACCTGTACGTCCCTCTATTTCTGTGACACCCAAATGAGACTAGGTTGATTTGAGAGTGACTTGCATTGGAAAAATCCACACTCCAACTATGGATTGAACAAAGACCACCTGTTATGTAAATGAGTGATCTAACCACTACAGTACCACGTTTTGTATGTATTATACATATATTGGTTATTGGTTACTAAATTGACGTCATTGTACTCCGGTCAGACCCATAGGTGCTCAATCTCCCCAACAGATATCGAAGAGTATGCATACTCATGGTTCGTGTGGCTCGCTGATACATATATAAGACTAAATAGTAAAACATGCAGCAAGATAGTTTTACACGATGAAGTAACAAAGAAAAAGGACAAAACCCGATGTTTCCAACAAATGTCATTAATAGAGTAGACAAGAATACAAGTTAGCACAGGACTACAAATAATTTCTGCACAACCGGTAACAACAAAATCGTTCCTAGTTATCAAGTACAGCGGTTCCCAAACTTTGCATTACCGTGGAAACCCCTTTTAAACACATTTTACTGTCGTGGACCTCAAAAGTTTATGTATATGAAAATGGACAGGAATAAATTATCTGTGTGTTACAATAGTAAACAATGTCTGCAAATTAACATTTTAATAAACAACACAGAAAACATTGGGCCTATAATTTAGGCTTAAAATTTAATTTTCTGTTTGAAATTTCAAAGATGATAATATTTCTTCAAGCGCTTGAGGGACCCCATGTGAATACCTCGCAGACCCCCGGGGATCCACGACCCCCAGTTTGGGAAACGCTGATCTAGTACGTTTATATTTGTAACGATCCACTTTCATGATGAAGATCTATTCCAAATATCAGTTGGATCTGATCCTGTTTTTTAACTAAATATAAATAAAAAAGCGCAGTTCTTGGTGACCAAGTATGTGTCTGATAACAGTGAATTAATATTGGTTACTGTAGAGAGGCTAACGTAAGGTTGAAAGAGAAGGTTCAATGATATCAAATATTCAACCTCGTCTGTGAAATTGTACGAGTTTTTCAATTGTAATTTCTCTGTCATTTTACACGTTTCAAGATGGCTCATTAGTTAATTAAATATTATTTAGTTGACTTCATATTACACACTATATTTTAATCTTAGTTAGTCTTTGCCTTTTGTATACATTTCCTACAAGTGTTTTATCTACTTCCTGATGTTGGCACACGTTTTCTACAAGTGTTTTTTCTACTTCCTGATGTTGACACACGTTTTCTACAAGTGTTTTATCTACTTCCTGATGTTGGCACACGTTTTCTACAAGTGTTTTTTCTACTTCCTGATGTTGACACGTTTTCTACAAGTGTTTTATCTACTTCCTGATGTTGACAGAGAGCCGCTGTAGTGTAGTTGTTAGTGAACTCGCTTCGCAAGGCTGGTGGTCTGGGTTCAGCTCCCGCAATGTGCGTGGAATTTTTCCAGACCGCGACGGCTCTCAGGTCGACCTAGCCTCAACTGGGTACCATACATGCTCTGGGAAAGTAAAGGCTGCCGGCGTGATGCTGACCACATCACCCATCGTGTGCCGACGGTCAATGAAAAATACAGGCCTAACATTGTATTGACCTATATACCACGAGGTATGAAAGGGTTCCTTTTCCTTTTTCCTCACGTTGACACATTTTCTACAAGTGTGTTATCTACTTCCTAATGTTTACACACATTTTCTACAAGTGTGTTACCTACTTCCTAATGTTGACACACATTTTCTACAAGTGTGTTATCTACTTCCTAATGTTGACACACATTTTCTACAAGTGTGTTATCTACTTCCTGATGTTGACACACATTTTCTACAAGTGTGTTATCTACTTCCTAATGTTGACACACATTTTCTACAAGTGTTTTATCTACTTCCTGATGTTGGCACACATTTTCTACAAGTGTTTTACCTACTTCCTAATGTTGACACACATTTTCTACAAGTGTTTTACCTACTTCCTAATGTTGACACACATTTTCTACAAGTGTTTTACCTACTTCCTAATGTTGACACACATTTTCTACAAGATTTTATCTACTTTCTGATGTTTACATACATTTCCTACAAGTGTGTTATCTACTTCTGATGTATACCACATTATAAACTAGTGTGTTACCTACTGCCTGCTGTTGACACACATTTTCTACAAGTGTGTTATCTACTATCTGCTGTTGACACACATTTTCTACAAGTGTGTTATCTACTTCTGCTGTTGAACACATTTTCTACAAGTGTGTTATCTACTTCCTGATGTATACACACATTATAAACTAGTGTGTTACCTACTGCCGCTGTTGACAACATTTCTACAAGTGTGTTATCTACTATCTGCTGTTGAACACATTTTCTACAAGTGTGTTATCTACTATCTGCTGTTGACACACATTTTCTACAAGTGTGTTATCTACTTCCTGATGTATACACACATTATAAACTAGTGTGTTACCTACTATCTGCTGTTGACACACATTTTCTACAAGTGTGTTATCTACTATCTGCTGTTGACACACATTTTCTACAAGTGTGTTATCTACTATCTGCTGTTGACACATATTTTCTACAAGTGTGTTATCTACTATCTGCTGTTGACACACATTTCCTACAAGTGTGTTATCTACTTCCTGATGTATACACACATTATAAACTAGTGTTTACCTACTCCTGCTGTTGAACACATTTTCTACAAGTGTGTTATCTACTATCTGCTGTTGACACACAGTTTTAACATAGATTAGGTGCTATCCTCTGTAAAGTTATCATTAAATTAACCCGTATTGTCTGATTACATTTCTAATAATTAACGCATAAAATAAATTATGAGTGATTTCTATACAGAGCAGCGTCAGAGTAAAACAATCTTCCTCCTGGATAACGATTCAATCAGGATATATAATAAAGAGATCACAGACAACAGAAAAAAAAACAGGAATGCAATGACATTTTCTTTTTAAATAAATAAATGTACGATTTTTATTTAGAAAATGATATATGTATTAACATAAGAATAATAAATGCAGAAAGCAACATAAAGGCTAATAATAAAGTAAGCTAGTGATTGTCATCGATGTGACGGACGAGGGTAGCGGTTTTAGCACAACGTTTCAAACTGGGGCAGTGCTAGCAGGAATATCGAAAAATGTGATTATTCAATTTCATTACGTACTTGATATCTAATTAAAGAGTTGTGAACACATTTAAAAAAAAATATTTAGAATTGGTTAAATAGTTTTCAAGTTATGATGACTCAAAGATCATGAAATCTTCGCAGGAATGGTTTACGATTTTGTTCAAATATTAAAAATTCATGATAATTTTTACATCATAACTTCGTCAAATATTAACCAATCAGCATGCAATTTTGCATGTGTGTTTACATTAGAACTGTCTATATCGTATACTATGGGAATTACAATATCTTAATTACATTAATTTAATGGGTTTTTTTACACTAGATAATTTTTAAACCACAAAAGATAATTTTCAGGTCGCCAAAATATATCCATTAAACATATACTATTTTCCATAGAACTTGCCAAAATCACACACGCTGTGTATTTGCTGTTTAATTTTGAATGAATTTGACTGTATCATTTCACCAAAAATGTGTAAAAAGTGACACCTTTATTTTGCACATGTCTAAAATAATTGTTCATGTCAAAATCCTCATTTACCTTCTTATATATACTGAACCCCAGTGACAATTACTTTTTGTACATAGCTTAATGATCTGTTAAGTACATCTTAAAATATCGCATCAAAATCGTTAACATTGAAATTTTAATAATTTATATTCTAACTGCACCCAATCTCTGCTAGTGCTGCCCGCTTAACCCGTATAGTGTCTTTGGATCATTGTGTAGGAAATTGTTATAGGAATTTTATATTTTATTTTTCTATTGAATGTTGGCCGATCAGCTGCTTTTCAGCCTGCTCTTTCCAATTTTGAACTGCCAAATGTTCCATTATGTACTCAACTTGCACATGGGACCTACGTTTCATTGCCCGTCTCCGATAGGAATCAGTACCCGATCTCACCAACACTGAAATCAGGGATCTCTGGAAAAATATCCCAATGGCTCCACGAGGTCTTTGGATATTGGAAAAAATATAGTGAGCCAGTATGTTGGTTCAGAAGGTTGAAGGGGTTAAAATAGAAAGAATATTTTAAAAAAATTTCAGAGCACATTTAGAAAGAAAAGCAGTAAAAGAAAAAATGTTGAGAAACAAATCATGAAGTAGAAAATATTTTATATTCTTTGATACATTAAGAAAACCTGTAGATACATTGTAAGCCGAAAGTACTTGATGCTAGATTTCATTTCTGACATGTGTAAGCGTACAGTGATTGAATATTGGTGTCTCATTGGTACGTGGTGAAGTCTTTTGCCTGTCATTCTGACGGTTATGTGTTAAAATCCTAACAGAGTCACATGTGCAATTTTTTACCAGATCCCTAGGATTATTTCTGGAGCTAAGTATTTCGTGTTGTGCAACACTCGGCAGATGGCATGCTATTTTTGTCTACAGTGATAAAGCCATATTATGAAACCCAGTGCACTGAAGTCTTCGCTTTTAAACTTTTAGACACTTTATAGTGGCTAATGGTAATGATTGAGTTAAGTTCTTGACTGATACTAAACTTATCATTTTATTTATTCACTAGAAGCAGCTTATTGTTGATTTTTAGATGTAAATTCATGAATATAAATAACATACAAACCTATAGAGACATGAATAACTGATAAAACGTGAAATAAACTCTCATGTTGAATTCATTGCAATATACCACCATATATTATTGTAATAATAAAAATAACAAACATATAAAGATATATAAAACAAGCGTTCAAGACATCAGTATGTTATATATACATGCTCTTATCATGAATACATATTATACATTGAAAATGAAACGCATATAAAAACATATAAGTATTCATAATACACATCATAAAAGAGATACTTTTTTATTACTCTAAGGTTTTAAAACATATATTTAAGCATACTTGTCCATTACAATAGACACACACATACATACATATAAAAGGTGTTTGTAAAGTCTCACAACACTTTATATGTAGAATAAATTTGAAAAACAAAGTACATATCGTGATTAAAAAATGTGTTTCATAGTCAATTGTGGTGCAATATGCAGTGAATGACTGTTGTCTGCTGGGGTAATTTTTTTCACTCAAACCATAATGATGTTTTCAACTGAAGATAGAATATTTGACAATATGAAGAAACGGTTACAGACAGATCGTGAAGCCCATGGTGGATATTTCCAACATCTGCTATAATGAAGATATCATTTGTTCTTTCTAGCTTACCAAGAACAACAGTAGACCATAGCAGTAACTATTGTGACTAATTTCACTACTTTGTATTAGCACATTTTTTGATGACGTTATGCACTTCATTTTTCAATCCTACCTACATATGAAGTGTTGTGAGACTTTACAAACACCCTATATTTACAGACATGATGCACTTTATAATATAATTTTCTCATGTTAAAGACCAAGAGCATGTTCTGTTACATGTCTCGTCCTATTAACATGTAATCTTTACAATGATACAGCCATGATGTATAAGAGCAAGGCAACATATGTGTGTTACGTCTTAGAGGCTTGCTTTTCCATAAGAGAAACATAAAGAAGATAAGAAGAAGCTAGCTTTAGTCTACATATTTGGAAGATGAGAAGAAATGTAAATTGTTTGCATGAAGGGAACAAATAACGATTGTCAGTTTGAAAGTTGACATCATGGAGTCTGAATTATGCTGCTCTCTATGAAATCTATGGAAGACCAAAGACCACTCTTAGAAGAACCATCCAACAAGAAAGTAAACTATTGGGATGTAAAACCATACAAGGTTATATCAATCTAGTGACACACAACAACTGCTAGCAAAGAACCGTATCACATGAAGATCTAAAACCTCTGCCCTATGTCCGCCTTTGGCACGAAAGGAACAAACTAACTATGAAATCTATTTTTTTTTAAAATGAGATCTGTTCAGTTATTGTTGTCGCCATACTGTTACCGGGTTGAGATATTTTGTATTAGAATATTAAGCTTCCAGTTTCTTGTGGAAAATAAAATTCATCCGCTTTGTGATACACAGGTATTTGTCCAAACACATGCCACGAACAATGATTCCATTTTATTTCTTATATGTCACATAGATCATGTTGATCGATTACATTCGAATACATATTGGTCGCTCAAACTGTACTTTATGTTTCTCGTTTAGTTTCTACTTCTTTAAACTGTAGTTACTGCATGTAATACCGCCCACTTTTTGAGTGGAGTAGGACAGCGGGCACATGAACCTCTGGAATTTAATGTCCGCATGGCTAGTGCAGTCGTTGCAAAACTGTTCAGGTTATGATGTTTTCTTTATGTCTTCGACAGAAAAAAACTTCTTGACCTTACCGTGGATCTGCTTAGTTCTGTCTCTGAGTTACTCGTTCATAATCTTATCATACCATCTCAGTCCCTCTCTATTCTACGTAAACATCCATTGCTGAAGACCTGTAGTTTTCTGGTGGTTTCGTTTGTTGTCCTCCATGTTTCTGAGCTATAGAACAGCACTGACTTTACTGTCTCCAGCATGAGAGCCGTGCTCTAATCTATTCAGCCAGACACTGCAAGTGAGAGTAAGATAAAAATGTATATGTACCAATGTTGCAAACTCGAAATTTTCATGACTTGTTGTTTTCTCTAAAGTACAACAAACGAAAAAAAACACATATTCTTAGAATTGCTTACAACAAAACCTAAACTCATACAATCACGTGAGTTTGATTATGTTAAATTAACTTGGGTGATAAAATGTTACTGGACACAACGGAATGATAATCATAGACGAACTGTTTATTCAGTGACAGTGCATGAACTACATAGCATTGTGAGTGTAATTTTGAGAGAGGTTACAATTTGTAAGAATTTTATTTTGATTTGTATTCATGATTTTTATCTGGTCAGTACATTCCAGCATACTCTTAACAATTATAAACCGCCTAAAGTTCCTTACAGCATTCAATTTGAACACTCCACCTGAGTTTTGTCGCCCGTTTCCGGTTAGTACTAGGAACTTGATTTCACCTACATTGAGATCAGGAATCAGTAGAAAAATAACCTGATCGCTCCACAGTAAGCAAACCAAATACTTTTGGTTCGTAAGGCGAATAAGTTGCAGACATTCAATAGATGCCTGCGCTGGATACACCATCTGCGATGGTATGGCAGGACCACAAACAGGGAAATGTGGTATAGAGCGGGACAACGGCAGGTGGAACAAGAGATAAGGGACAGAAGGTGGCAGTGGATTGGACACACACTGAGGAAACCTCCTGACAGTATCACGAGACGGGCACTTCGATGAAACCTCCAGGGCATTAGAGGTAAGGGAAGACACAGAAACACTTTGAGGGGGGAGTTGGAGACAGAATGCAAGAAAATGGGGAGAGGGTAGAGAGATCTGGAAAAGATGGCATTGGATATGCGAGCGTGGAAGGCCTTGGTTGCGGATATATGTCCCCCTATGTGCGTAGGGTGAAGAAGAAGTGGTGAATAACGTTTCTCAACCCCAGAATCACCAACTTTTCAATGTCATCCTTAGTCTAATGTTTAGTTCTTTAGTCACTGTCCCAACTTCACGACAATGGGTTCCCCCATAATTCTTCCATTCATGTGCCAACGAAAACATGTAAAGTATGCATCATTATCATCATTATGTGAATTCTTAAAGAGAACACTAGTCTCCACCCATTCCCCCTTCCAATCCGTAGTCTATACATTGCGATGGTGACACGCAAAGCATAGATATGCGACTCTGATTTTTTCTCAAATTGTTGTCAATATTTGTATATAGATAAAATTTAGTGCATATTTTTGGTTTCTGACTTATGTGCCATTGATGCGGGCATTGTTCGTCTCTGATTTATGTGGCATTATGGATGTGGCAAGGGCGGATGATGATGATAACAATGCATAGAGTATAGAGATTGTTAACGTTACTGTATGCACTGTTCGTATTTTGTCGTCTATGAACGCAGAGTTCAGTCCCTTACTTGTATTTTGTCAAATATTCGCATAGTCATCATCCGGTTACACTTATTTGCTTTATGTATAATGTTGTAATTTGTCTGTCATATTGGTTGCTATGGATATTTTTTTAACAGGATAAGATAACAAATGCACTCTGCTTCTAATAATTGATTTCCCCTTTCTTCGCCCGATATGAATTCAGGCGTAGTAATGGCGCCTAATATGGCAGATCTGACTTCTTTGTACGTGAAGCTTTGCTTTCCTGATCACCAGTGTCCCTCGCCATTCAGTAAATCCTTACTTCGGTTTCAGAAGTATCTCAATAATAGCATTTACAAACACGATGATTTTGGTATATTTGTTTCTTTCTAGTTTTGCAACTACTTCTTTTTAAAAAAGTAAACACACCACAACGAAATAAATATTAGAAAAAGATCAATTTTATTTGTCAAGCCATTTAAAGCATTAATGAAAGGAAGCATATGGAATAAGAAAATTAAGTTATTTAATACGAAGTGTGACATGGGCGGCACAGATGGTGATATTCTATTTGATAAAAAATGTCAATTAATTATTACTTACCAACCGTGGTAACCACAAGGATGGGGATTGCTACCAACCAGTGGCGGCTCGTCATTAAGGGCCAGTGGGCCGGACTCCACCAAAAGTAAGATGTAACGTATATTTATTATTTTATACATTAAAATATAACCTAACCGAACCTATGATTTTTCCGAAAATTTCTGTTTGGCCCCACCAACAAAAATGATCACGCGCTGCCACTGCTACCAACATAATGGGGATGATATAATATATCTAGTAATATTTGGACATGTCCAGAGTGCTATGATGATAGTCCTCATATGGCTGATAATAGATCTATTAGTGTATGGGTATGTACGGAGTGCTATGATGATAGTCCTCTCATAACTGATCTAACAGTATAGAAACATGACCAGAGTACCATGATAATAGGTCTCACATAAATGGTAACTGCTCTGTAATATAATAGTATACGTTTTTTTATAGTAGTATAAGTTTTATAACCTTTAAGATTCAGACAAAAATACATAATTTGGTAGTAAACTACCCCTTGTATTGACTGCAGGTTATTAATATTTCCGTGTAAAAATAAAATCACAAAAATGAAGTATGATTGTTTACAATGCCTTCTATTTCATTTGTCTGGCTAGTACAATATCAGCTTCCTCTGCTACAAATTTGTTGCAAAGAAAAAACTTGTTGTTTTTGTTTTTAAAAAAAACCACTGTGACTGGTTCATCATCATCATCAAGTAGCTTGTCGTTTCCGGAATTTGGTTACCATGACAGCAGTTCTGAAAAACTGTTCTGTGCAAGTTGACAGGCGTCAGCAGTAGCAGTTATTCTCAGTTCGTCAATAACAACTTGCATCTATCGTCTTCTAGGTCTTCCTCACATTCTTCTTCCAGGCACTATTGCCTCCAAAATTATTTTCTCTAGGCACTCATGTCATTTGATATATTTAATTTTCTTTGCTTTTATGCTCTTTAATAGCCAACTCTCTTTAATATTAAGTTGTTGTAGAACAGAAATTGGGACTGGTTACAAGATACTAAATCTAGATAACTTGAGTTATCCAAAGAGTTCATAAAGATTAATAATATTTTCGCTACTTCGACATTAATCAAATAAACTGAACATATTTCCACATACACGTCTATATTCTCAAACGTACATTTACCATGGAAGTTTGTTGTAATTTGACAATATATATCCTTTCTGTGAGCGTCTGTAGCTCAAGCGGTAGTGAGCTCGATCACGAACCCAAGCGTACCTGGTTCAAACTCCACGGTGGGCAAATTTGGAAGCAAATTCGTTTCCGTGGGATTTTTACAAAAGGTAAAAATAGACCTCACCGTTCAGAAAGCAATGGCAAACTACTGAACGTATAAGTGGTGCCTAGAAAACAACGCCTAGTTTACTGTGGTTGATGGCTACATCCTTTTGGATATGCCACGATTTTCACTCATATCCTTTCTAAATAAGAAAGAGAAAATAAAGTAGTTTGAAAATATAAAGTGACACGAAGGGGTGGAGAAGACTATCATGGAAGAAGGCATCCCGGCAATGAGGAGAAGAGGAAGACCACGGAGACGATGCATTCAGAGTATCACTAATGGTTTATCATGACGGCTGCAGAGGCGGGGTAGCTGGTCTATGAGAGAGAGAGAGAGAGAGAGAGAGGGAGAGAGAGACATTTCGAAGGACTGTTAACGTGGCAAAGTTCTGCTCAGGACAATCTATGTCCTTTCTTGATGTTAGCTATTTTTTTGACTTTATAGTTGTTTAATACTAACTGTATGTTTAGGTCTCAATCTAGTGAGGAATTGCTACCGGTTCTGTAGTTACGTCAATCAAAATGAGTATAACATTCAGTAAGTTGTAAACTACACTCTTGTCTCTCTTTCTATCATATGTCAAACACAACAGAAACATTTCATACAAAAGAATTATTAGAATAAAATATGAATGATTAAATGAAACAATGTACTGTACAGCAGCTTTCGAAAAGAAAGCAAAAAAATGATGCGAAAATTTAATAGGTTAAAATCCAGTTAAAGCGGGAGAACCAGCCAGAGGTTGTCTTTTAAACAAAAATTAACACAAAAAAACTCACAAACATATTATCATACAATGTGGTTACACGTTGCAAAAGACATTGCTTTTGATGATAAACAACTTTTAGTAAAAATGCATTTAAATATTTCTTGAAAATAATATTAATCTCCCACCCCTCCCTATATCGGGGAGTGGATGTTCTAACATAAGAAGTGCAAAGAATGCCAGACCGGCGTTGATGTATATATTACCCATATTTATAGCATGAACCTCCACTATTTTTCTGAACTGTATATAGGCAGATATATTGCTGTTCTAATTTAAATTATTCTTTATATTTCGAAGGGTGATATTGCAAGAGCCATATCTACAACACCAATTGTGTTAGACATTTGTGGGATGTTCATGCTATAATTATGGGTGATATGTATGTACATTATATGCTGGTTTAACATTCCGGTGTTTCATGCTATAATTATGGGTGATATGTACATCAACGCCGGTCTGGCATTCTTTGCACTTCTTATCATACGCTGGTTTGACATTCCTTGCACTTCTTATGTTAGAAAAATTCACTCCCGATTCCGGAGAGGAGGAAGGGTGTGTTTAAACATATTTGAAAGGTATATTTTATTTTTAAAATAAATAATTACAATTGATACACTAAACTCTAAATGTTGTTTATCATCAGAAGCAATGCCTTTCGCAACATATGGCCAAATTGTATGACAATATGTTTGTTAGTTATTTTTCTGTTAATTTTAAAAAAAGACAACCCCTGTTTTGGCTGGATCTCCTACATATCTGGCACAAAATTGTCTTAGAATTCATCCAAGCATATTTGGCACATAATTGGGAAAATATGCCTGAAATTTCGTCTTCACACTTCACCTATTGGGAGGAATAGGTCCGCAACCAAGGCCTTCCAGTATTGATGTAAAAAACACTGTGAAGTTCTTATTGAGATTATTATTATCAGGGGCGTATACTAATTAGGGGTAAAAGATTATGAATTTCAAATTTCAGACTGTGTATGTTATTTTAACGTTATATATCAACTTTCAAAGCTAATCAGTGTCTCGTTCTTCTTCTTTATTCTTTTGTCGTCACACTGCTACCGGGTTGTTACCAAGTGTCGTGGTTTTCTGTTTTTGTCTTGTGCTGTTCTGTGGCTTGTGTGATTGTTATCTTTGCTCTTTCACAGGATTCTGCTACGCCATCTAACCATCTTTTCCGTGGTCTTCCTCTTGCCTTCTTTCCCGATGTTCTGTTGTAGAAGACTCTGTATTACTGTGGAGTTTGGATGCATTCTTATTAAGTGGCCAAACCACTTCATTCTTTGTTTATCTATGTAATTCAAGCACGGTTTTGTGCCAACTTTCTTTCTTATGCTGATGTTGGTGATTCTGTCTTTTCTTGTGTTGGTAACTTTTCGCAGTCAACGCATTTCACATGTAGTTATTTTTTGTGACTGCGCTTTGCTCAATGTCCATGTTTGGCTCTGGTAACACAAAGTAGGTATAAAAAAGCTGTTGATCATCTGTTGCTTAGCTGCCTGTGAAATTTTTGGGTGCCTTAACAATGGGGCTAGCTGGTAGGTTACAGCATTTGCTTTTGTACTCTAGCCTCTATCTCTCTATCCAGTTTTCCGTCTTCTGTGAATATGCTTCCTAAGTATTTGAATTCTTTCACTTGGTTTATTTTAGTGCCATTGACATGGATGTCTAGATTATTATGTTTTCTTCCCATATTCATTATTTCTGTTTTAGTGTTGTTGATTTTCATGTCATGTTTTACACAATTTTTGTTCAATGTGTCAATATGATGTTGTAGATCTTGTTCATTTTGATGTATCAGGCACTGATCATCTGCAAACAGCAGTTCATTTATTTCATCATTATCTGAATTTGACTCTTATTTTATCCATATATGCAATAAAGAGTAGTGGTGAGAGGACACAACCTTGTCTAACACCTGATGTAATGGAGAACCAGTCGGTCATTCCTTCTGTTGTTCTTACTGTACTCTGGCTATCTTGATATACGGCCATGATATTACCTAATAGTTGTCCCTGGACGCCATATTCTTCAAGGATCTTCCATAGTTTGCCCCTGTTTACTCTATCAAATGCCTTTTCTTGGTCTATAAATATAAGCTGTTTACTTTGATTGTATTCAATTGTTTGTTCGCAGATCTGTCTTAGTGTAAATATTGCGTCTGTGCAGCTCTTACCCCTCCTAAACCGAAACTGGCTATTGCTTAACTGGGGCTCTAATATATGTCTTGCTCTTCGCTCCAATATTTTTGCAAACATTTTTCCTATATGGCTCAAAAGAGAGATACCCTTCTTGTATGTTTCACATCTCTTTTATCTCCTTTGTTATTCCATATTGGGACTATAATAGCTCTCTGCCAGTGTCTTGTTGAAAGTAATAATTATGAACAAATAATGTCTAAAATAATAAGTACAGGTTACTCAATATTTTTGGTGGGCCGCCCCTGATTATTATTCTGACTCATCAAATGAAAGGTTTGACATTTAACGAATTACAGGTCGTTTATAAAGTCGCTATGCAGTGAATTTTGAAAATATTTTAGTAATTACGTCACAAATGATGGACATTTACGTCATGATATTCTGAGTTCCACAATCCTATGTGCAGCAGTACACAACAAGCCGTTGTTATATTCACGATTGCATTGCTGAAAGTAATTGTGTTAACCATTGAAAACTGGGTGTTTTTAGTGGAAAAAATATGCAGGGCGAGTCAAAACATGTCTTGAGTTCCATGGTGGGTATTTTCAACAAATGCTGTAGACACATCTTCTTGGTGTGCGTAGCGACTTTACCGAATATAAGCCAACCAAGAGCAGTAGTATATATATATGAATAATACCAATCTACCTTACAATTTTTTAGGCGTCCTAAAACCCAGTTGGACACCACATCTTTTGTGACGTAGTCTTGCCCAGGCGTAAATTTCACTGCACAGCGACTTTAGAAACACCCTGTAGTAACATATTAGAAGCATTAAGATAAATCGAGACGCATTTAGTGATTGCATTCCAGTATTGAACGGTGTGTGACTGTATAAATATAGGCGAATCAACAACCCGCATCAAAAGTTTCACTCTTGTAACTTGACAACAATAACTGAGTGATTATGACAAGGAATGGATGTGATATGTCTAACTAATAGTGCTATTTTACCAAACTGAAACTCATATGATTCTTGCATTTGACACTGTCGTCATAAGACAGATCAGTTGTTAGTTACGATTGGAAAGTACAGAAACAATACCACACAAGTCGACTCTGCGTTACAACTACAAGAACTGATCGTTGATTAGAGAGACGAGACATACACGACATAAATGTGTATGGCAACATCAATGTACTGTTTTTCCTAAATACCAAGAGCACCAATAGTCGCGAGCCGCTTATACAGTGATCACATTTCATATTGTTGCAGGCACCGAGGCATACTTCATGTTGGTGCTGACACTGTAAGACTTGACATTCTTATCGACACATCTTGTTGCCACACGTCAGTGTTACTACATATGACTGTTGCTCTCAGATCAATCAACGTTGATTGCATTCAGCAAATAGTCTGTGAATGTGACAGGCAGCCTGATGATATGCTAACATTTGAGTCCCGCTTTGCATAGTAACCCGGAAATAGACGCATAAATTCTGCGAATACGCTAAGGACGGCGTGGTTCTGGAAGCTGATCCCGAACGATGTTGACTCAAGAAGGCATCAGTACACATCACAGACAAGTGTTACCTCGACATTACTTCATTGGTCACCAATAATGATCTGACGATACCTCCCATCAACACTCCAACATATCGAATACAATATAGTATGCCAAGATGACAGAACAAAAGCAACAAATAATTTCAATCAACTGTATCGTATTCGTAGAAGGCAGGAGCATCATAACCTCAGATCTCTAGCATAAAGATTAGTTCTAAAAGGAGTTGTACATACTAGATGATCATCAATCAATTTTTCTCATTGTTTTTTTTTTGGGTAGTAATATCAGACAGTTTTCTTTGATTTTGAGTTCTTTCTGTACAGATTTGTTTATTCTCTTCTTTGTCTATGACATATGGGGAACTCGTCTGTAACACATTTTCAAATTACATATATGTTTTTTACTGCCTTGTTAAATATCCATGTTTCGTTTTTCTCATTTTTTGTGGGTATTATCAGCTACTTTTCTTTGATTTTGAATTCTTTCTGTATAGATATGTTTGTTCTTTTCTCTGTCTATAAAATACTATGAACTCTTTTGTAACACTTATATTCAAATCACATATGTTTTTTTTACTGTCTTGTTAAATTCCATGTTTCATATCTTCTTCTTTTTGTAACACTTATATTCAAATCACAGTTTTACTGTCTTTTAAATGATGTTTCACATCTTCTTATTCTTGTATACTATATTAAATCCATATGTTTTTACTGTCTTTTAAATGTACATGTTTATATCTTCTTCTTTTGTAACACTTATATTCAAATCACATATGTTTTTTACTGTCTTGTTAAATGTCCATGTTTCATATCTTCTTTGTACTGCTCGTTGTTCCCCGGTGTGACCTGCTGTTGTTGCCGTGTGACACTGCTGGTGTCCATGTCGTGACCTGCTACGGTTGTTGCCCAGTGTCGTGGTTTTCTGTTTTTGTCTTGCGTTGTTCTGGTGGCTTGTGTGATTGTTATTTTCTCTCTTTCACAGGATTCTGCTACGCCATCTAACCATCTTTTCCGTGGTCTTCCTCTTGCCTTATTTCCCGATGTTCTGTTGTAGAAGACTATGTATACTGTGGAGTTTGGATGCATTCTTATTAAGTGGCCAAACCACTTCATTCTTTGTTTCTCTATTAATTCAAGCACTTTCACATCCATACTCAGTAATAACTACAATGAAAAAATGGTCTGAATTTGCATTGATACACTCCATAAAGTCAATGTCAAAATACTGCATTGAATGTTTTGTAGTTGTAGTAATATTGCTCCCTATTCAAATATAAATATTGCACATGATTTTCATTTTCAAATGTTAAGAATTTTCTTGCCTGCTTTTAGATTAACCATTAGTACGAGTTGTGTCAATAAACGTTTCTTACAGTTCCATTAACAAAACAACAATAGATATTGAAGTGTAGTATATATTTTATGAATACTTTTTTTTGGGGTTTACCTACAATAATCCGGGAATATTTGTTCTTCTTTTTCTTCTTTTTTCGTAATACTGTTATCAGGTCATGGTTTTCTATTTTTGTCTTGAGCTGTTCTTGTGTCTCAGGTGATAATTATTTTTCTTTTGACAAGATTCTGCTATACCATCTGTCCAATCGTTTTCTTGGTCTTCCTCTCGCCATCTTTTCTGATGTTCTGTTGCAGAAGACTCTGTACTTGGTAGAATTTGGTTACATTTTTATTAAGTAACTGAACCACTTCATTCGTTGTTTCTCAATGTAATTCAAGCAAGGTTCTGTTCCAACTTCTTCCTTATGGTGCTGATGTTGAAGCTTTGTTACAAGTATATGAATGAAATAAGGATTCTACTCTGTGTAAGATTGAGATAAACTATTATAACGACGAAGGAGATGGTAGCTAATTAGGTACCATCAGTCATGTTCATTGTATTCTTCAATAAGAATACCATTTGTTATTATATGATTCTGCTTGCTGATATTAAAGCATCGATAAACATCAACGTATCCCAAAAAGGCACAGGTTAATATACATGAGGCCTTTATATTTAATCTCGGATTATATTAAAATGTTTACAATAAAACTGATAAGTTTGTGAATTATTATCTCCCCATTTTATAGATTTGTGATAGGGTTTCCTTACAATTGTCACATTACGCTGGTGACGCTATAATTGTCACATTATGCTGGTGACGTTATAATTGTCACATTATGCTGGTGACGTTATAATTGTTAAATTATGTTGGTGACGTTACAATTATCACATTATTCTGGTGACGTTATAATTGTCACATTATGCTGGTGACGTTATAATTGTTAAATTATGTTTTCCTGGTGACGTTATAATTGTCAATTATGCTGGTGACGTTAAATGTCACTTATGCTGTGCATTATAATTGTTACATTATTCTGGACGTTATAATTGTCACATTATGCTGGTGACGTTATAATTGTCACATTATGCTGAAACGTTATAATTGTCAATTGATGCTGGTGACGTTACAATTGTCACATTATGCTGGTGACATTATAATTGTTACATTATTCTGTGGGTATAATAATTGTCACATTATGCTGGTGACGTTATAATTGTCACATTATGCTGGTGACCTTATAATTGTCACATTATGCTGGTGACGTTATAATTGTCACATTGTGTTGGGGGGTATTATAATTGTCACATTATGCTGGTATTATTACAATTGTTACATTATGATGAGTGTATTAAAGTTGTCCTTTATGATGGGGACATTACAATTGCCATATTGTGCTGGGGTATTATCATTTTCACACTATGCTAGGTATATTACAATTGTCATATTTTTTTTGAAGACATTAAAATTGTCATATAATGCTGGGGATATTACAATTGTCACTTTACGATGGGGGACATTACAAATGTCCCATTATGCTGATCGTATTTTCAGTGTCACATTATGCTGGGAACAATATAATAGTCATATTATTCTAGGAATATTAGAAATGTGACATTATGCTGGGGGCATTGCAATTGTCATATTATAAATAGGGTATTAAAGTTGCCACATTATGCTGGAGGTATTATAATTGTCACATTACTATGGGGACATTATAAGTGTCGCATTATGTTACGGACATTATGTTTCAGGGAGTTTAAATACAAACACTGTTAGTTTTATGCATTTTTTACTATAAACACTGATCTACAGTTGCATCAACACTTTAAGAGCACATCTTAAGTTATATCACACCAGTGTGATATAAGATGTGCTTAACTGTTTGTGTGCCCCTTTGATTTCTAACTTCCTTTAAACATAAAACTCAATCACTATAATTCAAAGGAATGGAATGTTGTGGGACGACACAAATTATTATTATTATATAAAATTAAATTACTATACAAGTAAACAGTATTGTAATCATATTGTCACTGAATCATTTGAGCCACAACATTAGAAGAGATGAATGTCATCCACTTGATCATCTATTTTCAAGAGTAATAGATTAATATGAGTTGACATCTTCCAGACACCATACACAAAATCAATCATAGTTTCCTTTAGTGAACAAGGAAGACGCTCTGTACGAGTGAAGAGACATAATTGGTAGCATGTGTTGATGATAGTTTTTTAGAGCCAAATTATCTCAAATTCATTTCTTATCTGAAATAAATGCTATAATCTGGTTTCAGTCAATGCTTCCTGGAAATATAAAGTTCAAGTCTTGGCTCTAACACAAAATTCACAGCATCACAGCTGCTGCAATAGTAGTTCTTATGTTGTCATCTCAGCTTGGAAACAGCCGATATCCAGTTACAAATATTACCATTACAATGGAAACCAACAGATGGCGATGTAGAACTGTAACTGGGGCACTGTTGCCGTGTTTAGATGCATATTTGCTGATGTCCCCTTCCTTGTTTCCTGGAATAGTACCTGTAATGTATACAAGAAAAAATATTCAGTTTTCTGTAATAGTTTTAAATAAACATTGCCATTTGTAAACATACACATTTCTTCTTCTTCAGCGATCATTGGTCATGCGCTTAGTTTGCTGTGGACCACAAACTGGGTAGTCAGCTTCAGGTCTTTCAGGTTTCCCAAAGCTTAGTTTTTAGGTCGTCTGGGTGTGGCCACATGTTTCTTCTCAGCTCACACAGGAAAGGACAGTCTTGCAGGATATGCTCCCATGTCTGTTCCGTCTGCTGAAACTAGCTGAGAACTGTTTGACTTATCCCTAGTTTATGTGTTTGCTGAGTCTGCAGTGTCCGTTACGTAGGCAAGATATCTGTCTGCTTAGGTCTTTGAGGAAGACTTTTCCCTAATCATGTCCAGTGTTTGTCTTTCAGTTTACTGCAGGTATACACATTTGATTTCATGTTGATCTGAAACATAACCTGTACATTCCATTTATACTAATCATAGCTGATGCAAATCAAGTAAGCAGCTCAAACTTATACTAAGCTCAGAAAAAATGTGGAAAGCAAACGTATTAAATTTTAAAACAAAACTTAAAATATATAGATGAAGTGTTCTGTGAGTGCTATTATACAGCAGGGAGTAAAGGAAAATGACACACAGCATCATACACAAGCTGGAGACATTCCAAAATAAATACTTGAGAAGAACGTTATTATAAAATAGGGAGAAAAGAGGAATATCAGTTATCAGTTATATGAGGACTATTATCATAGCACTCCGGACATGTCGACAATTGCTTCGATCCTCCGCCTCAACAAGTCCAGCAGTCCAGTGGCCCAACACGCCAGTTTGATGTTGATTAATTAATCTTTTTGACATAATTGGTATGTCATTCTTTTCGGGCTGTACTAATATTGACATCCATCTCTCTCAATCTGGTCAGTGACTGGGATTCACAACCCTGAAACTTCTCTGTTCGGAAATACTATATAATGTCGGTACACTGCAGCTCCTTTTATATTGTAGTCATGCGAGCCAATCCATCAGCTTGTTACTACCTCTGACTTATGCGTGCCTATACACATATCACACAACACAATAATATATATATATATATATATATATATCAGCGGCGGCTCGTGGTCATTTTTATTGGTGGGGCCAGACACAAATTTTCGGAAAAATCATGGCTTTTTTAGTATTTACTATTCCGGGACGTTATTCCCCTTCGATTATCGTGGGCCGGGCTCCACTGGCCCTTAATGACGAGTCGCCACTATATATATATATATATATATATATATATATATATATATATATATATATTATGACAAAGTAGATAATAAAATGTACTTATATTAATGTATTTTTAACTACGTGATTAATTCTGACTAAACAATCTGAATTTATGAAACATATCTGTAATACAGACAATAAGGTTTTCTTCTTCAGTGAATCGTTCTGCATTTAAATCACAACATGGCACACAAGCTAGAAACACACGAACACACACACAACTATATATATATATATATATATATATATATATATATATAATGGAACGAATTCAGGAGAAGTGATGACATCGGAGACATGTCTGGTCAACCACTAGTGACAACTGTTATAAGAAAAAAAAGATGGAGATATGTTGGACACACTTTGAGGTGAAATGATCAACGAATATCAAAGCTGGCATTGAAGTGGGATGCAAAGGGTTCAAGAAAGAGAGGTCGACCTAAGAAGACCTTGAAACGAACTTTGCTGAGACAGGCAAGAAATATCGATCTCAGTTCCATCGATGAGATTAAGCGAGTTGACCAGGATAGAGCGGTATGGAGAAGTTACTTGTAGGCCCTATGTAATGTATAACAGTACGAGAGGAATTATATATATATATATACATACACACAACAAGAGGAGTTAAAACATATCTCGGTTATGAGAAAGTTAAAACATATATACGTTATGTGAAGTCTAATTAAACTGTTATAGATCATGTGATGTCTAAATAAACTGTTATAGATCATGTGATGGCTGCAACATAAATATAATGTTTGTGCTTTTGTTAGAAATAGCATAAATGGACTATGAGAACACTTGTTTCTCCCCACAATATGTAGACCATTAAAATATTCAGTCAAATTTAGATGATGATAAAGTTAGCTATACAGTGAAACAGCCCAGAAAACAATGGCAAACTACTGATCGTGTAAGTGGTGCCTAGAAAATCAACGACTCGTTTACTGTGGTTGATGGTGACGTCTTGTAAAGGATATACCACGATTTTCATCTTGACACAGTGAAAACGAGAGCCGCGGTAGCGTAGTTGTTAGTGAACTCGCTTCCCAGGGCTGGTGGTCTGGGTTCAACTCCCGCAGTGCGCGTGGAATTTTCCCCGACGGCTCTCAGGTCGACCCAGTTTCAACTGTGTACCAGACATGCTCTGGGAAAGTAAAGGCGACCGGCGTGATGCTGACCACATCACCCATCGTGTGTCGACGGTCAATAAAAATACGGGCCTAACACAGTATTGCCCTATATACCACGAGGTATGAAAGGGTTCCTTTACTTTACTTACTTACAGTGAAAACATCGTGCGGCATATAGAAGAAAAGACATAAAGAACAGCTGGTGTACAAAACGTGAATAATCCTTAAAAGATAGACTGAGGACACAATTATCATAGCCAAAAATGAACAAGACATACAAGACTTAATAGACATATTAGGGAAAGAAAATGAAATGAAGGGATGAGCATGAATATAAAGAAAACAGAGGTAAGGGTTATTTCTAACAGGAAACAACAAAATGCAGTGTAAAAATAAATAACCAACACTGAAACAATTCCATAGATTTCAATATCTGGGAACATTCATAACATCAGATTGAAGATGCACAACACAGATAAAGCGTAGAATTGCTCAAGCGAAAGCAGAATTTATGAAAATGAAAAACATACTTGTTGTGCATTCATTACCAACGACACTGCGGAAAACAATACTACAGATTGAAACAATACTTATGTATGGCTGCGAATCATGGACAATTAACAAACAATTAATAAGATCTCTGGAAGTCACGGGATGTCGTTTTGCATGATTGATTGATTGATAGAACCATCATCATTGCACTTCGGAGAGTAACCATGTGTGGTCCGATCACTTTCTTACACAGGAAGATCTCAGCGGCAGTACACGAACTCCGTAGCACCGGCGAAGGTTGCCAATATAATTTTTAAGTCGATGAAGAAATTTTTGTATGAATTTTATTAACAATTTTTCTAATGAATTTTGCACGGCCAGCGGCTTTCCAGCCTGCTCTTCTCGATTTTGAACTTCATAGAGTTTATTTACGTGCTCAAATTGAACACAGGACCTACGCTTTATCGTCCGTCTCCGATAGGACTAGAAACTCGATCTCACCTACACTGAGATCAGGGATCTCTGGACAAATATCCAGAGGGCTTGACGAGGAAGCGAACCTGGTACCTGTGGCACGTGTGGCGAACACCTAACCTGTACGCCACAGAGACATATATTAAGAAGCCTGTACTGGGCACGTGGCAACACCTAACCTGTACGCCACAGAGACATATATTAAGAAAGCCTGGCCCAAGGCACGGGAACACAACCTGTAGCAAGAGACTATATTAAAAAGCCTTTAAAAATATTTTTAAGAAACTGAAAATTCCATAGACAAAGGGAAAAACAAATGATGAGGTTTTAAAAGAATCATGTAACACATATATTATAACATGTATATGGGGGATCTCTGTCTATATGTGGTTAAGCTGTTGCCTTACAGACAGCGTTGTTCTGTTCACGAGGGATGTATTCCAGAGGTCTCTACGATTGTTGACAGAGCTACGTAGTTTGTGCTATGTGCAATACTCTTGACAGCTGCCGTGCCTTTTCTGAGGAGAGGGACCAAACTATATGAGATAAAAACCGGTGAATAAAGGCAATCCTTCGTCTTCTTATCTTATCTTATCTTATCTTAATCACATTTGCCGTGAAGCTTCGTGGGGAGAGTTAGTTTCCTATCTTGTGCCAGGTGTGTTGCGCTTGACGTTGTCAGTCCATGCTTTCGCAGAGACTCTGAGATGTTATCTATCCATCGTGTTCTTGGCCTGCCTCGTGCTCTGCGCTCTGAGCGTCGATTATTATAGGCACGTGATGGTAATCCTTCGTCTTGAGAGCTTTTATAACATGTATATATATATATGTAACACGAGATGGCTTGATCAAACAGATATCCAGAGATGAATAGCTAGACTGCATATAGAGCAGGTGAAAGCTTAAGCGAATAAAGGGCGTGCAATCGATATGACATTACCATACCAAAGGGAATATTACAAGACATGGATATATATATTTAAATGCTAAATGTGCAGCTTTTAAAAATGTGATTCACAAGTTCGGTTAACAAAGTATTACTACTAGGAAGTATTAGTAGGTGTATTAGTGGGGTGGGGGTTAATATGGTGAAGTGGTTAAGACGTTTGCCTGTCGTTCTGAAGGTTATGGGTTCCAATCCAGGACGAGTCACACGTGCAATTGTTTTCATGAGATCTCTAGGAATCTTGCTGGAGCTATATAGTTCGTGGTTTGTGCACGAATGGCATGCCATTTCTGCAAACAGAGACGAAGCAATAACTGGAAACCCGGTGCAATAAAGTCACTCATTTGCATTTATACTCTTTATATCCCTTAAACACTTGATATACTTTATACCATTTATACTTTTATATAGTTATATCATTTATATCCTTTATAGCCTTTATACCATTTATACTTTTATAGCCTTTATACCATTTATACTTTTATATATTTTATACCATTTATACTTTTGTATACTTTATACCATTTATATCCTTTATAGCCTTTATATCCTTTATAACATTTCTACTTTTATATACTTTATAACAATTATATCCTTTATAGCCTTTATAACAATTATACCTTTATATTTATAACTTAAATCCTTTCTGGAGCTTTAGTTCGTTTTAAAAATCCATTTCTAAACAGAAAAAGCTTATACTGAACCTGTATTAAATACTTTTACCATTTATATCTTTATATCCCTTAACCATTATATACTTTATATACCTTTATACTTTATATACCTTTATATATTTATATCCTTTATACCTTTATACCATTTATACTTTTACTATACTTTACTTTATACCATTTATACTTTATATACTTTATACCATTTATATCTTTATATACTTTATACCATTTATATCCTTTAGTTTATCCTTTATATCTTATCTTTATACCATTTATACTTTTATATACTTTATCCATTTATACTTTTATATACTTTATACCATTTATACTTTTATATACTTTATACCATTTATATCCTTTATAGCCTTTATACCATTTATATCCTTTATATCCTTTATATCCTTTATATCCTTTATACCAGTTATATCCTTTTATATCCTTTATGTTGAGCGTCTGTAGCTCAAGCGGTAGTGTGCTCCATGACAAACCCAAGCGTACCTGGTTCAAACCCCACGGTGGGCAAGGTTGAAAGCAAATTCGTTTCCGTAGGATTTTTACAAAAGGTAAAAATAGACCTCACCGTCAGAAAGCAGTGATAAAATACTGAACGTATAAGTGGTGCCTAGAAAATGAACGACTCGTTTACTGTGGTTGATGGCTACGTCTGTAAAGGATATTTCACGATTTTCGATTGTTTTCCATACCCTTTATGTGTATACTCACGTTTCTACAATTGATTGTGAAATATTAAAAAATCAATTATATCGACTTTTATTGTATTTCCTTCAGCAGATATTGAGTTGCTATGGAATCCATTGTAACTAAGCTCTATTGAACTGCTGACCTAATTATTAAAATGTTAAAAATGACCAGAAATAGAATACACATAGCCATCAACATAAATTTAATACGAGAATCTTAGTTGATATAATTCATGTTCACTAGGACACTATCGCTAATATCATTGTCTGCAAACACATGACTGTCGTTAGCAAATGATTAATATGTCTATCTAAAATAGCTTCTATGTTTCTCAAAATACGATTTAGTGACTATTATTGATAGCAGTGTTTTGTTTCTGTATTATTTTCGGGATATAGCTACTCGGGTTGTGTTTTATAGATAAACATAAAAAGTGTCGGCTCGTCATTAAGGGCCAGTGGGGCCAGGCTCCACCAAAAATAATGTGTACGTGTATTTATTATTTTATAAATTAAAATATAACCTTACATAAAACCATGATTTTTCCGAAAATGTGTGTCTGGCCCCACCAACAAAAAATGAGCACGAGCCGCCACTGAACATAGCATCATATATTCGACACAAAATGATAACTTCTTCTTCTTTGAACGTTCCATATCGACCACTTGTCAACCACTCTGTGTGATTTGTATGTGATCTAAGCCTAAGGGTGATTGTACGTTGTACCAGTTATGCGCCTACAAGTAGGCCAGTACATCCGATTTCTGTGCTGCTTTTTATTTACTAGGGTAGCATTCCTAGGACCTACATCAGTCGTCTCTGACGACATGCATTGTAGTTAGCAGTGGTACTATTCTTTGCTTTCTCTGTGGGCCCCGGCACCACACGGGCGCCAAAGATAACTAATATTGAGGGGAGCTTTGTGTCGTGAGTGTAAAGTGTTCGATTCTGGCTCCAAAGATATTAGGTTTGTTTCCCAGTGTGGAACGATCGGGATATTTTGTTCCAGAGATTTCTGGTCTTATGTAGGTGAGATCGAGTTCCTAGTCCTTTTAGGACGAACATAAAACGTAGGTTTCATATTAATTGAACACGTAAAAGAACCCATGGTACAAATTTATAAGAGGAGGCTGTAAAGTCGCTGTCCAGGCAAAACTCGCTGAAAATACTAAAGTAAAAATTCGTGCAAAATTGTCATCATCTTCAAACTTACACGAGGGTTCCTCGCAGGAGCTACGGAGTGCGCCCGCTGCCTCCGAGATCTTCGTATGTAATAAAGAGATTAGAACTCAGATGGTTATTCACCGAAGTGCAATGATGATTGTCCTACCAATCAATAAATCAATCAATCAATCAACAGACAACTAATACTGACAAGAAATTGGTGACATTGAAATGTGAAGATACTGATAATAGTGATACATTTTATTCCTGTGAAAAGTATTCTCATTTAGTTGGTGCACTAGCAGTGGGCAGGTTGGGTTTTTTGATTGAATTCTCGAAAGAAAAAAACGCTTTCCAGACCAGGTATTTAACACTCCCGAGTTAGAGTCAGATGTTCTAGCCACTTGAACAATATTTCAATATTGTAGAAACAAATTGGACCAATCTACACACAAAAAAACTATGATGATGTTTCTATGTCGAGGTGGTTAAGACGTTTTCTGGCTGTTTTAAAGTAATGGTTCGAACCTGGACCAAGTCACATGTGCAATTATTTCATGAAATCCCTAGACTTGTTGCTTAAACTACGGAGTTCGTGCTTTGTGCAACACTCTCGTTAGATGGTGCGTCCTTTCTGTCGACAGCGGCGGAAGATTATGGGAGCCCCGTTGCAATGAAACTATTACTTCGCAATTATACCTTTATAGACACAAAAACTAGATGCCTTTCAAAATAAATGTCTTCTAAAAATTCTGACGGAAATCACAAATAGACGTTGAAAAATATAAATAATTGTCAATCACTAGCAGCAACGACTAGAGAAAGCAGATGGGGATGCCATGGACATATGTAGACTGCAACCAAGACACTTCCATAACAACAGATCTTTGATGGATAGCAGGAGGAAGGTGGACAAGAAGCTGATTAAAGAAACCCGTGAGTAGAAAGGCAGAATACCGACAGCAGTGGTGATCAGTTGTCTGCGTTCTGTTTCAACTTTGATATTAAGAAAAAGAAAAAGAATATTAATCATAAGACAGTCTTGCTGACTTCATTTTAATTGTCTTGTTCTGTCTTGTTTTATCTTAATTAAATTGCTATTCTTGTCTAGTTTATCTGTCTAATTAGTCATTGTTTCTATCTTTTGTCTTGTCTGATCTGTCTGATTTATCTTGTTCTTGTTGTATCTTGTCTTATCTATCTTTCTTCCTACGTTTGCTACTTGTCTTTACTTCTTGTCTACTCTCTCTGCCTTTATTTGTTCTTATCTTGTCTATCTGTCTTGGTGTTTTCTGTCTCATCTTGTCTTACTCTTGTCTTGCCTCCTTCCTTATCTGATCTTCATCTTGTCTATCTTGTCTTGCCTACTCCTTGTCTTGTCTACTTTTATCTTCCTACTTTTGTCTTGCCTACTCTTGTCTTGCCTACTTTTGTCTTGCCTACTCTTGTCATGGCTTATCTTATCTTGCTCTTATCTGCCTACTATTGTCCTGCTTATCTGATCTGGTCTTATCTTGTCTATTCTTGTCTTGCCTACTTTGTCTTTGCTTCATTCTTCATGACTTATCTATATAGTCTTGTCATCCCGAACCAGAGACCATTATGTTCTCACCTGCCAGTTAGGATTACTGTCCAATTATCTAAAACTGTGAATTTCTAAAATTATTTGATCATCAATCATCATATGGTTTATTTGTTTGTCATTTAATCTCATTCCACATTTTTGTTCCATATGTAGTCGGGTTGCAGCTATTTTTACTGTTTGTCTGTCTGACTTTTAATGTATGTCTTATATCCTAATTGTTAGTTGGTTACTAAACTGACGTCATTGCATTCCGGGCAGACCCATGGTGCTCAGTTTCCCCAACAGATATCAAGAGTAGCATGTTGATGGTTCCCGTGCTCACTGATTAAACACACCTCTCACTCTGCCTCTCAGGCATCCAGTTCGACTTTTACAATGGGTAACTCCAAATTGCATAAATCGCGTGATCGATTCAACATCGACTTTAGTCTCTCATCCAACAGACAGTCGCGAAGAGACCGAAGAACATCCCTTTTCCATCTTCAACACCCCAACATATAGGTTATATGCAAAATTAAACAAATAATATTTTGTCCTGTGACAACATATAGATCACCAATCTTTTATTCAAAAGATAAACGAAATAATTTGAATAAAGTTGTACACAAGATACTAATTAGAGTATCCTGATATTTTGTTAACGTTAAACGTCATTATGGTTTAAAGAAAACAATAATGAATTAGATAGTTCATTGTAGACGAGACTGGGGACGACCAAGACAACGATGGCAACACAACAAAATTTGAACACGAAAATTGAGAAGTCGAGAGAACCTAGAGTTTGAGAATCATTAGAGTTTTCTTTTCAGACCTATGTATTACAAAGGGCTTACTGCATGAAGAGCTACCTCATACTGTTATGAATTTTTCATATCAATATGCGGTGAATACTGCCTATTGTTTTATCGAAGTTAATATGTGAAGGTGTTTGCCATTCGCTTGACTGCTATATGATAATTTTGAGTGTGAGTATTCGATCAGTGAGTGACCGAACTTCCAGTTCTAAATCTAGCATACCATTGTTTGTTTATTCTAAAGCTTTTCCCACAGAGCTTTATTATTATTCTGCTCAGATTGTTTTAGCTCACTGTCACAAACATGTCCTCGACAATGCTTGAATTTACAAAGAGTATTTTTTTCCTTTGGGAATAAGGGGGTTTGTTTAGTTAGCCATCTCTCTTTTCATCTTGAAGGAATAGTTTCAATTTTCTGTGTTATCTTGAAAAAAAAAATGTGTACAGTGTTTCTGTTATGTATGGAATGTCTGCTTTACTTTATCAAAGTTGAGTGGAAAGGGGGCGGAGGATTGATGTTCCGTCTGGCCCTGTGTCGTTGCCATTTATTTAGTACCCTTGGTGCCGGCACGATCTCTTGTTTTGTGCCGAGTCGATATTTCTATTCACTGTTATCTTTCCTCGATGGGTCTTGGTTTGATGAATTGATTCATTTTTACTTAAGCACCTTTTAAAATATTCCACCCATCTGTTCCATTGGTCCTCTTCATCTGTGTCTCCGTGACGTTTAGGTAGTGAATAATGTTTGCCTCACGCTCCGAAGGTATTAATTTCTCGTATCACAGGAAGTAATACGGGTCGTCGATAGCAACGTAGATCACATTCTGCGCTAGTGACAACGTACCATAGAAATTCTGGGGTACGAGGCCAGCTTGCGCCCAAAATTCTTGAATTACGCACGGTTTGCATTTGTACTACAGGCACATTGACTTAGGGATTTAAATTACAAGTACATCTAAAGTCATAGTAAGATTTGTCTGAAAGACGAGGGATACTTGTGATAAGGAAAGCAAGCTTTGACGCAAAAAGCAGTCAGAGGCACAATTATAGCCGCCATAACTACGCTTTAATTCATAGCTGGAGAAAAAAAATGTGAAGCTATCAGATTATTATGTTTACAATATATGATATTAGGGTAGGTGAGATCGACTGTCTAGTCCTATTAGAGACATACGATAAAAGTTAAGTCAAGTGTTCAAGTTAACCCCGTAAATAGAATCCTTGGAAGATGAAAATCGTTAAGTATTTGATGGTAATTAGACGCTGTCCAAGCTAAAATAATTGAAACAAATTTTAAAGAAAATCCTACACATATTTTATCTTCAAAACTACATCGGAAACCATCGTCCGTACTACGGAGTTTATGCACGGGCGTATATATTCATTTGTAACAAATAGATCGAAGCATAACTGGTTATTAATTGGTTATGTAATGATGATGATTGTATGAATACATTCTTTTTTATGTTCATGTTAGTTTCTTTTGTGTCATCACTTGTGTCCTTGGATTTTGTGATTTATATATAGATATCATTAAATAGTTTGTCATGAGCTAAACGTTGCCACTCTAACAGTCCTTCAGAATTTTCATTACTCATTAGCTAGATGTTCCGCCACTATAGAGTCATGCTCATATAATCAGTTACATCATGAATCCATCTTCTTCGTAGTCTTCCTCTTCTTCTGCCGGCATGCCTTCTTCTGTATTGGTCTTCTTCAAGCTTTCCTGTCTTTTTATATATTCAAAATGCTTCAATTTTTTATTTCTTTTGTGTATTTCTTATGTCAGTTATTTTTGAGTTTGAGTTCTTTCTGGATAGATCGATTTGTTCTCTTCTCTGTCCATGATATACGGATTACTCTTCTGCAACATTTATCTTCAAAAGCATATATTTTTTCAACTTCCTTGTTAAATGTCCATGCTTCACACCCATCCTGGGAATATGCATGTTCTTACTATTCTGGTATTTGTTTTCCCACTAGTTCCATTTCGTACTGTTTTTATTTATTTAATTTTTGGTACGGCCATGCTTGTTCTTCTTTTCGTATATATATATATATATATATATATTATATATATATATATATATATATCTATATATATATATATATATATTTATACGCATGCTTTAGTGCATGTGGAGATATGTACGTTCCTGTCTATTTATGTATATGTGCTGACATTACTCATACACTTCCAATCTCATATTCACATAATGACAATTATATAAACAGATCGATAAGCAGTGGCGTCCACAATGAGATCGGAACCGTCATCATGGCTCGTATTGTCATTTTATCGGTAAACTTTTGGGACTAACAAACGCATCGTTTTCCGGCTCGTCGTGAGCAAATATAAACATGGCTATCAGAATAGTAGCCAGTATTGTCAGTGGGCGAATTAAGTTGCATTCTTTGTACATCTCTCTCTCTCTCTCTTATTTATCTTCTCTTTATCACTCTCTCTCCATTTATATATATATGAGAGAGTGTGTGTAACTTATACATAATCCGTGATGCGCGCTCACACACACACACACATATATATATATATATATATATATATATATATATATATATATATATATATATATATATATATATATATATATATATATATATGCAGGGCCATGCGGTTTATTTTTCAGCATGATGCAAGTCTCCGAAATGCCGCACTTAAATGTTTTTTCCTTTAAATAACATTCAATTGTAATTTTGATTCTGTTGCTTCCCCGGTGAAATGAAGTAGGCTATTGGACTATTCGTATTGTTTACCTCGCCGGTGTTACTGAGTTCGTGCACTGCCACTAAGATAGAAAGAAGAGATCGGCGCATACATGGTTATTAACCGAAGTGTTATGATAATGGTCTAATCGATCAATCAATCAATGATTCTATCAATCAATATTGTTTTACTCGTATATCAAGAAGATGTAACGCTTTTAAAGCCGAAGGATTGACTTCATTGCACCAGGTTTAGCCCCGTATGGCTCAGTCCCTCTCCGCAGAAATGGCACGCCACCTGCCGAGAGTATTGCACAAAGCAGAACTCCGTAGCTCCAGCAACAATCCTAGGGTTCTTTGGAAAAAACTGCACTCGTGAACAGAACGGCGCGGTTCGGATTCGAACTCACGGCATTCGACTCACAAGGCAAAGGGCTTAACCACTTAGCCACAGAAACCCTTGAAGATTACGTCTCTATTGTTATGAACGTTCATATTCACTCCCTTCTGCTCCCAATCTATATCTGTCTTTACTTTAGTTACTATTTATTCTTTAATTGTCGGAGCTCAGACACGGTGAATGAGATGAGAGACGACAACATCAGGGTCTGGTAAACAGAGGTGTCTAGGATACAATACTGTATGTACACCTGGAGATCTTACTAATAGATTGTATCACTAAGGACTGGATGAACTTTATAAATAAAAGATAAATACAAAGCAGGTCTGAACATTACAGTTATAAAAACGAATGTTGTTACTCAGACACAAAGTAACAAATTATATTATCTAGGCTGAACAAATAAGAAGAGAAGCTCATGAACAGGGGAGGGTGGGGAAAGGGGGGGAGGGGAGGCTCTCTGTAACAAAGTGGTTTCGTCTTTCGTTCTGAAGGTCGTTCAGTCGAATCCAGACTATGTAATAAATGTAGAGGAAATTGAATTTCTAGTTCTATCGGAGACGGACGATAAAACGTATGCCCTGTGTTCAAGTTGCGCACGTAAAAGACAAATTTGCAGTTGAAATTCTATAAGAACAGATAATAAAGTCTACAAGAAAATTTATTAAAAATTCAAAGTGAAATTTCTACAACAATTTTTATCTTCTTCAAAATATCATCAGTGACTCTCACACCGGTGCAACAGAGCTAGTGCGCCGCATTTAAGATATTTCAGTGCAAGAAAGATATTGCAGAAGACATGGCTATTCAACAAAGTGCATTGATGGTAATCGTATCATCTAACCAATCAATGACTGAATCTGGTCGCTGACAATACACGCAGCGCACGCCGCATGAAACGGTGCAATTTTGTGCACGCCGCGATTCATGTGAAACTGGGAATTCCCGAGCAGACATTTTGCTAATATATAAAGAGATACAGCTAAAAAGTAAAGCAAATCTCATAAGAACGATTTTCTGGCCAACACTATGTTACCAGTGTCAAACATGGCCAATAACAGCAGCTAATGAGCGGAAAATCATAACGACAGAGATGAGGTGTCTTAGAAGAGCTGCAGGTGTGACAATAATAGACAAAATTAGAAATTAAGAAATCAGAAGAAGACTGGATGTGAAACCAGTCATGCAATTCATAAAGGAACAACAGATTAAATGGTTTGAACACCTAACAAGAATGCCCTGGTGTCGCCTACCACAGAGAACCACACAGAAAACATATAATGAGTACAAAGCAAGAGGAAGACCACCCAAAAGATGGAGCGACGGCATTAAGAACAACCATACGAAAATGAATATCAGCTTACAAAGTGCATTAAAACAAGCACGAACAAGATCACTACGCCCCCATCCCATAGCAACGCTTATATAAAGAAGTAAATGGTGAAAGAGAAGAAAGATATTTTGATATCTAGTGAGGAAGGGAAACATATATTCAGAGAGTGTTCTGAAATTTATACATAAAACGTAAATTGTCATATTGTGAAATTAATTTTATTTACCTCTTTTCACGTTGGAAGAGTCAGCTGAAAATAGAAAGAAAAAGCAATAAATGATTCAATGTTGTGTTTTTTTTTTTCTATTTGTGAAGAACAACATATATATACATACAAATACATTGTTAGAATCGGTTAAAATGTAGGTCATTAGTCATCTCTGACAGTCATCTATGTGACCATTTATCTGGCACTGTTCTTTTTCTTCACTTAACTCGTCTTGAAGCATAATGCTTCAGCACATTTCCTCCAACCAGATCTGTCTTGGGCAAGCCAGCTTAGTTCATTCCAGATCTTTCCTTCCGCTTATCTTTCTCTGTCCACAGTTCGTCTCTATGTATCTCTAGGTCCCTCCCTGCATCTCGTACCTCCCAGATTCCACATCAAAGCCGCATGTGGGTCTATGGTCTTCTGCATTCTTAATATATATCCCAACCACTACCATCTCCTACGTTTTATTTCCCGGTTGATACTGTTGATGCCTGTTCGCAGTGTGATCTCATTATTTGACACTGTATTTGAGTATAAACCAGTAGATGTGGTACTGGCATTTCTGTTTTAAACAATCACACTAGTATCCTATCTGTATTAATGTGTCCTAGTGTAAAACATGCATGAACCATCTGTGATTAGAAAACACCCAAGAATGATACTGTTTACACAACATAACAGGATGTGCAAGGTCTACATGTGCCATATAACAGTGGCACAACATTTTAACCCTCTCTGCTGATACATGTGGCGTCTGTGGCTTAGGGGATAGTAACTCGGTCTATTAAATCCGACGTTCTGAATTCGAATCACGCTGCGGAGATTTTAGTTGCAAATTGTTTCGCGTGGATTTTTACAAAAGGACCCGTTCAGAAAGCAGTGGTAAACTACTGAACGTAATAATGTCTAGAAAAATCACAAACAGCCTTAAAAAGCTGGGGTTGATTCGCAAAGTCCTGAAAGGGATATGCAATTAACTTAACTGCTGATACACATCATATATATATCACAGACACTGGTTATCAAGGGATTATTGTAGAGCAGTGCTATCCAACGTTGTTACATATTGGGTCGCATCTGATCAATCACAGTGTAGGCGTGGGCGCTGTGTGGTAATTGCAATAATAATACTAATAATAATAATAAACTCATAGTAATAGTAATACGCGTAAACAAATCCTGATGACCAGTTTACTTAAAACAAAATAATTATGCTTAGAGAAAAAAAATGAATCAACATGTTATTCAAAAACTGCCCGTGTGTTACCGGGGCCCGGAAGAGAAGGAAAGGATAGTACCACTGCGACTTACAAAACATGTCGTAAGAGGCGATTGAGGTAGGGGCCTAGGGAAGCTACCCTATTAAATAAAAAAGTCGCAGAAAGTGGATGTACTGGCCTACTTGTAGGCGCAATAATGGCACAACGTACAATCGCCCTCAGGCTCAGATCACACATAGTGTTAATAAGTGGTAGATATGGAGCAATCGAAGAAGAAGAAGAAGTATTCAGAAACACATTTAAAAGCTTCTAAATTTCCATCAAAGAATTTAACACGTTGCTGGTGGTGCTATATATAAATATAATTAGTTAACTGTAGAATGGTGCTAGGAAAATAGAGGTAAGGAAACCCAGGAACGGCGCTGGATGTGGAGTTTGAGAGAATGCAAGAAAATTGGGAGAGAATGGAAGATCTGGAACGGCCGCTGGATGGAGTTTGAGACGGAATGCAAGAAAATGGAGAGAATGGAAAGATCTGAACGGCCGCTGGATGGAGTTTGAGACGGAATGCAAGAAAATTGGGAGAGAATGGAAAGATCTGAACGGCCGCTGATGTGGAGTTTGAGAGAATGAAGAAATTGGGAGAGAATGGAAAGATCTGGAACGCGCTGGATGTGGAGTTTGAGACGGAATGCAAGAAAATTGGGAGAGAATGGAAAGATCTAGGAACGGCGCTGGATGAGTTGAGACGGAATGAAAAAATTGGGAGAGAATGGAAAGATCTGGAACGGCCGCTGGATGTGGGAGTTTGAGACGGAATGCAAGAAAATTGGGAGAGAATGGAAAGATCTGGAACGGCGCTGGATGTGGAGTTTGAGACGGAATGCAAGAAAATTGGGAGAGAATGAAAGATCTGGAAAGGATGGATTTGGAAATGGAGCTTGGAGAGCCTTGTGAAGATCTGATGGTCCTATGGGAGTGAGAGGAATGAAGAATGAAGAAGAAAAACTGAAAATGGATTAACTCATGACTGTGCACTCGTGCTCATGATGATACAGAGAGGCGGCTGCATCAGGCAGTACCGTAAGGGGGCGGCATAAGCAGCGAGATAGCATAAGCTATTTTAAAGAAAAAAACATTTAGGGACGGCATTTCGAAGACGTGCATCATACTGAGAAAATATACCGTATGGCCCTGTGCTAAATGACGAGTAAAATACGATACTCATGTTTATTCGACAAAGCAAAAGTTATGAAGCGAACGAATCTTTAAGGAACTTCAAAATAAAGACCAAAGGTGGACTAAAAAAATCGTATGGTAAAGATAGATCAAACCAGCACTTGTGACGTAGCAAAGGCACTGCTGATCGAACAGGCACTGTTATCACCAATGGCAACAACCATACCTTTAACAAGCTAGTGTAAATTGAATTGAGGAAGTACATCCGCAAACATATCTTTCCCAGCGTCCTATTTCATATAATTGTTCATCATATTCTACAATATTAAGCAAATACCGTTTATACAGTAACAACACTTATTATGTGGCATTTATTTATTTATAAGTGTGACCTGGTACACGCTTGAACAGAACTGACATGTACCGAGTTAGGGATGGAGAGATGCTGTTAATGTTAACATAGCCTCCCATGATGGATACTACTTAATATTACGTGTTAGGATGTGAACTGAGCGTGCCCTTTTAAAATACTGTTAAACTCCAATTAACGTAAATGACATGTTTGGATATATGGCAAATACTTTTCTTTGTTGTGGACCTTTACAAATAACACCAGTAAACAAGGAATGTAACACATCAATAAGCCGTTACATGTCTGTGATTGTGCAATCATGCATCTAATTGTGACTGTAATTTCATCCATTATTCTATGTTTCCATTATATGTGCATTAATTGCTTTCACGTTGTTATTTAGCGTGACTTTGACATGCACCAGGATAGCATTGGCTTATTTTCAACTTTTCCCACCATTTCTTGTTTTGATTTCCATTTATTCACTGCATTTGTAGGCGTATGTAGGCCTTTATAGAACTCAATTACATTTGTAGGCTGATGTAGACATTTCTAGAACACCATTACATTTGAGCATGTAGACATTTCTAGAACACCATTACATTTGTAGGCTGATGTAGACATTTCTAGAACACCATTACATTTGTAGGCTGATGTATGAATTTATAAAACTCCATTACATGTGTTGAAATGTGATGAAATCAGAGACATGTCTGGTCAACCACTAGTGACAACTGTTATAAGAAAGAGAAAATAGAGATATGTTGGGCATATTGAGGAGAAATGAATAACGAATGTCAAAGCAGGCATTGAAGTGGGATGCAAAGGGTTCAAGAAAGAGAGGTCGACCTAAAGAGACCCTGAAACGAACTTTGCTGAGAGAGGAAGAAATATTGGTCTCAGTTCCATGGAGGAGATTGAGCGAGTTGCCCAGGATGGAGTGGTATGGAGAAATTACTTGCAGGCCCTATGTAACGTATAACGGTACGAGAGGAATTATTATTATTATTACATGTGTAGGCTGATGTATGCATTTATAGAACTTCCTTACATTTCTAGGATGATGCACAGCCAACTATAAACTCATAGATAATGCGGACTCAGATACAAATTATAGGAAATCGGACCACAACCGATCACCTGACTTCGAATTCCAGTATTGTTGTATATAGACGAATCCATTTTAAAATCAACACAAAATGTAAAATCACAGTTATATTCTGCAAGAAATTGAGTTTAACAATAAGGAATATCGATATTATGAATATTTGTCATTAATAAATAACCATAGACTCAAAGAATTCAGTAAAATTCAGTAAAAAAAACGTGCAGTGTTCTATCAAACATATAGGGTGTTCAACTTAAAAGCAGCCCGTGAATGGTGCTAATCTGGCATATATGTATGGAAATGAGAAGGTTCAGTTAGGACGTAGTATAGGTCAAGTTTGTGTGACGGTATGTAATTGTAGTGCGGGAAGGGGCGATGAACAAATGTGACGTAGGACGAGCAAGTCAGAACTGGTTTAAATAGTAAATAAACACAACTCAATGTGTACCTGGCAACTTTCGAATTGTCAATGGGGCTGCAATTATCTTTAACACCCTGTATATAAATTCCATCCCCCTATAACTGAAACTAGATCAGGGTTTCCCCGTAGTCCACAGGTCCTATGAGTTTATAGTTGGCTGTGGCTGATGTAGACATTTATAAAACTCCACTACGTCCTGTTCTAAGTGATTTCTGTGAGCTCTTGTTGTTGAGAAATAGAAACTCTATAATCAAACACGAATATATAATAATAGATAATAACTTTGATGTTAAGTCATGTTTCTCTAGTCTCTCTACTTCGATAAATCACTGTTCGTCTAAACATCTTGAAACATTTCAATATCTCTACGATATATTTCTCAAGATATTAATCTATCTACATCTGGTCCGTTTTGAGTGTGTCTACCACTCTATAATTCTCCTCTGGTAGTCTAGATCCTCGTTCTATGTCCGTCGCGTAAAATTCTATATATCCTTGTCAAATATATCAATTTCTCTCTACTCGTCTTTCTTTCTATCATATACTTCTACCTTATTTTCTCGTTTTATCTTTCTCTCCATTCGACCTAGTTTTTTAAAATAGAAATGTATATTTAGACAGACAGTCACAATTTGTAGGCAGAATAATCAAATGAACCCCCATTAAAAACGACTTTAAATATCAGTGGACATAATATCTTGTATTCTGAGATGACGAGCATGCTTTATAGTGCGATCGTAATCCATTACAAGACACTCGAACGTGCTTACAAGTAGACAGACAGATCAGGCAGTTAGACAACTGAATGTAGAGACTAGACCAGTCGCAGTTTTCGTCTGTTTTCTTCACATCCTCACAACATTCGGTTATAAAACGAACTTTGGGCATAGCCAACACTGATTTGTTTTGTGTCTTGAAAGCAAGACTATGTAAAATCAATATACTGTTAGTTCGTTCGCTGGATGATTGAAGGCATGACTGATCACGTGTTCTAGAATGAGTGGTTGTTTGTTCATTCTACTTGCTATCTAGTTGCAATATTTTTGGTTAATTAAAGGGATACATTGTTGTACGCTCGTGGTTTTTAAATCATAAAAAACGACAAATCTGGATTTTATTCTATGCTGCAGTATAATCTCTGAAACGACTTAATTCTTATTTGCTATCTATGTTAGTACAGAACCTTGCTTGAATTACATCGAGAAATAAAAAAATGAAGTAGTTTGGCCACTTAATAAGAATGCATCCAAACTCCACAGTATACAAAGTCTTCTATAACAGAACATCAGGGAAGAATGCGAGAGGAAGATCACGAAAAAGATGGTTAGATGACATAGCAGAATCCTGTCAAAAACAAAAATAACAATCAGGGCCGTGCGGTATATTTTCTCAGTATGATGCAAGTCTTCGAAATACCGCCCTTAAATCCTTTTATTTTCTTGATAATAATCTTCAATTGTAATTTTGATTTTGTTCCGTATGCCGCCCCCAATTTTCAATTCAAATGATGTATCAATCCTAACATATGCTAGCGAGAGTTGGAAAATGACTAAAGATATAGAAAGCAAGTTGAATGCATTTGAAAATAGATGTCTGCGAAAAATAATTAATATAAAATGGAATGAATTCAGGAGAAGTGATGAAATCAGAGATATGTCTGGTCAACCACTAGTGACAACTGTTATAAGAAAGAGAAGATGGAGATATGTTGGGCCCACCTTGAGGAGAAATGATCAACGAATTAATTTTCACAAAGCAGGCATTGAAGTGGGATGCAAAGGGTTCAAGAAAGAGAGGTTGACCTAAGGAGACCCTGAAACGAACTTTGCTGAGAGAGGCAGGAAATATCGGTCTCAGTTCCATGGAGGAGATTGAGCGAGTTGCCCAGGATAGAGCGGTATGGAGAAATTACTTGCAGGCCCTATGTAACGTATAACGGTACGAGAGGAATTATTATTATTATTATTATGCCGCCCCCAATACGGTTCCGCCTGATTATGCCGCCTCTCTGTGTCATAGGACAACACGGCCCTGATAACAATTACCAAAGCCACCAGAGCAGCGCCAGACAAAAATAGAAAACCAGGACACTAAGCAACAACCTGGTAGCAGTTTGACGACAAAAAAAGAAATTGGCATCCAGGCTCTGCTATAATCAAAACAAAGTTTGCAATATATGGTTATGTTCGTTAAGCGCTCGTCTGTAGGGCTAGGCAATGGGTGTCGTAAGAATTAAGGGTCTGGGCTTGAATCATGTGTTTTTGTTAATCTCTGTTTGTTCGGAAGCACCTAATATTTGCTCACTCTCTATTTATTGATTGGCACCTGTGCTGCCCAGCGTGTTCGTAGCGAGTTGGACGACGGTGTGACACGCCATCTGTGAGTGCGGGTTCAATTCCGCGGACTGGCAGAAAAACCACTGGTTCTTCAGATTTACGGTGTTTGTGGCACCGAACCGAAGGGTTACGATGTCCATGGCACCGAACCAAAGAGCTGAAAGTTCGAGTGCTTCTGAATCGGAAAAAAAAATTCCATTACCTCTACTCATATTCTCGGCGCAAACCCCACATTTAAGGAATAATGTTTAACTTGATTGATAGGAACAAACGAAAACATACAACAAATCGTAGTTTTTTTGATCATACATCGCCAATAAAGAAAAAAAATAAAGGAACCCTTTCATACCTTGTGGTATATAGGTCAATACAGTGTTAGGCCTGTATTATTCATTGACCGTCGGCACACGTTGGGTGATGTGGTCAGCATCACGCCACATCGCCAATAGTTATCATGTAAAATCGTGAGAAACTTATCTATACTGGAATGTGTGTTAATAATCTTATACCATAAAATACTACAATGATTGAAACATTTGTTCACTTATTTGTACCAAGAAATCTTGCTTAGTGTGTTGTATTAAAGTTAGTAGTTTATTAAGTGAACACCTGTTGATTATTGAAGATAAAAAAATGGCTCTACAGTTGTATACACAATTGGAGAGATAGATATTAGTCACTTGGGAGTTAACACATTGGCGAGCTCATTAAAAAAGCACACTGTCACTGAATTCATTTTTTCCCATCTCATTCTTCATTCCGCAGGTGTATGTACGAATTGAACTGTAATTTTCTTAATTTTTAGAGAAATCTGAAGAATGACAACGTAATTTTGTAGATAAATGAATGAAGATTTATCAAAAACTAACATAACGCGTAAGAATATATTATTCATTTCAGGATCATCTTTATCGCACATAGAATATGTTCATAATTGCTCCGATCTCTTTCAAGCATGCATTTCAGTGTGTTTAGACCATGGGTCCCCAATGTGGGCGGTACCACCCCTCCCGAGTGGGCGCTGAAACCTTCCAGGGGGGTGATAGTGGGTTGAGAAGCATTTGGGGGAGTTTTTCTCGTGATTTTGCGATTGAATAATCATTTAAAATTTAAATTCTGCATTTCAATACATCTTATCCTTTTCTTACACGATTAATTTTTTTTATCTATTTTCTATTTCATGTATATAATCATTTGAAAACTGACCATGTATTACAGAAATATATATCAATTTTCTATTTCATGTATATAATTATTTGAAAACTGACCATGTATGACAGAAATATATATCAATTTTCTATTTCATGTATATAATTATTTGAAAACTGACCATGTATTACAGAAATATATATCAATTTTCTATTTCATGTATATAATTATTTGAAAACTGACCATGTATGACATAAATATATATCAATTTTCTATTTCATGTATATAATTATTTGAAAACTGACCATGTATGACAGAAATATATATAAATTTTCTATTACATGTATATAATTATTTGAAAACTGACCATGTATGACAGAAATATATATCAATTTCTATTTCATGTATATAATTATTTGAAAACTGACCATGTATGACAGAAATATATATTAATGTTCTATTTCATGTATATAATTATTTGAAAACTGACCATGTATGACAGAAATATATATAAATTTTCTATTTCATGTATATAATTATTTGAAAACTGACCATGTATGACAGAAATATATATCAATTTTCTATTTCATGATATAATTATTTGAAAACTGACCATGTATGACAGAAATATATATCAATTTTCTATGTCAAAATGAAAATAGAGCATGTATATAAATGTTGGGGGCGTTGGCAAACTGTTTTAATGGGAGGGGGCGTTACAAAGTGTATGTCGTGCAAAGTGGGCGATGGGCCGAACAAGTTTGGGAATCTATGATTTAGACTAACAACTCCCGTTCTGTGTTGGTTGGTTGGTGTATACACTGGGGTTTGAATATATTAAGAACATGTAACGATCAAAATGCTTTATGGTACATTTTGGAATAATTTGAATGGGAAGCACGGCGCAGTCTGCGGCACATGACAAACAGCACAGATAAACGGGCATATACTTCGGCACTTAGTAGTTAAGGAGTAAAATATATATAGTTTCAAGATGGAAACAGATGCTCATATTACAGTAGTTAGTCATTGAAGACAAACTATGAACTACACAAGATGTTCGTTTGCGGTCATTTTTATAAAGTAATACATAAAATGCGATGTCTAAAGTATAATGAAAGAGATGACAGAGGTCAGACGTCATGGTCAGTACATCAGAGATAAACAAGACCATAAACCACGTTCAAGTGACGGCTATGGTAAAGGATACTTCACTGGACCCTGATTAAACGAGTGAGGATCAAAGATATATGTTATGTATGGTTTCCAAAATTCCCCGTTGAAAACGGATGTCTCAGGCGGAAAGGTTCAGATATCGCAGCCTTAATTTCTTCTTCTTCTTCTTCTTTTCTACGAACACTTCCTATTGACCCCTTGTTAACCACTCTGTGATTTGTATGTGATCTGAGCATAAGAGCGATTGTATGTTATGTCGGTTAGTGTCCCAGTGTACAAAAGTACTCAGTATCTCAGTGTACAAACGTACTCGTTTAATGTTCCAGTGTACAAAAGTACTCGGTTAGTGTCCCAGTGTACAAAAGTACTCAGCGTCCCAGGGTAAAGTACTCAGTTAGTGTCCTAGTGTACACAAGTACTTAGTGTCACATGGTACAAAAGTACTCAGTTAATGCCTGTAGTGTAAAAAGTACTGGTTGGTGTTCCAGTGTACAAAGTACTCAGTATCCCAGTGTACAAAGGGCTTGGTTAGTTAATCAGTGTACAAAAGTACTCAGTATCCCAGTGTACAAAGGGCTTGTTAGTTAATCAGTGTACAAAGTACTCAGTATCCCAGTGTACAAAAGGGCTTGTTAGTTAATCAGTGTACAAAAGTACTCAGTATCCCAGTGTACAAAGGGCTTGGTAGTTAATCAGTGTACAAAAGTACTCAGTATCCCAGTGTACAAAAGGGCTTGGTTAGTTAATCAGTGTACAAAAGTACTCAGTATCCCAGTGTACAAAAGGGCTTGGTTAGTTAATCAGTGTACAAAAGTACTCAGTATCCCAATGCACACAAGTACTCAGTTAGTATCCCAGTATACACAAGTACTCAGTTAGTGTCCCAGTATACACACGTTTACAGTTAGTGTCGCATGTGGAGCGATACGTTTCTTTTCCTTGATCAACGAACTAAAGGTACGGAATAACGAATAGTTATTCATATCAGAGACAGACGATCAAATTATATATCACTTATTCAAGTTAAGTGCATGAAAGAAATTGGGGCAGCTGAACAAGTTTTAAAAAAAGTGTATAATGGATTTCCATGCACAATTTCAAAACATATAATTAATATCACATCTTCCCCAATTAATAACATATTTGCCATACTTTCCAGCCTGCTCTTCACGATTTTAAACTGCCAAGGGTTCTTTTACGTTGCTAAAATTTAAAACTCGACCTACTTTTAATCGTCCTTCTCCGATAAGACTAGGAACTCGATCTCACCTAAACGGAGATCTGGGATCTCTGGAAAAATATCCAGATTGTGTGCTCGAGGGAACGAACCTGGTACTTTTGGCCCGAGAGACGAGCACGTAACCTCTACGTCACAGAGACCCCTAGAGCAGTACACTTATTGTATTACAGATCCAAATAAGAGAACACTACAAGGTTTCTATACCCGTAAGAATAACAACAATTTGCCTTATTATAATATTGATGTCTGATATGATATCAAATCAAGTGATATCTTTCCATGAAATGTGAGTTGTATTAAATATCAAATGTTGCATGCTTCTGACATTGTGCCAAACTAATATTCGTCCAACTAGTGTTGTTTATCTAGTTTTTTTTTCTTCTCTGAATCAGAGTTGAAGTGTTTTCAAAGCCGATGCACGGCTCTGTCAACCTGTATAGAAAGCATGTATAATTCAATATCAGAGTTTACAAAGTGCTGTTTCATCTTCTCGACAAATTACTAAATGTGGCAGACAAATATTTTTATAACTATCTCGATTGTTCGCTCACATACCTTTCCATCTCACTCACTCTCTCACAAATTCACTCACTCATTCCCTCGCTCTCTCGCTCAATTAATCTTTCACTCACTCACTCACTCACCACCACTCACCACTCACTCCACTCACCACTCACTCACCACTCACCACTCACTCACTCACTCACTCCTCACTCACTCCTCACTCACTCACTCACTCACTCACTCACCACTCACTCACTCACTCACTCACTCAATCTCTCGCTCACTCACTCATTCACTAATTAACTCATTCATATACTCACTCGTTCACTCACTCTCTCACTACATTACTCACTCCCCCACTCTCTTGCTAATTCGCTCACTCACTCACTTATTTACTAACCCACTCATTCGCTCACTATATCACTAAATAACTCACTCACTCTCATTAATTCACTCACTTACTCACTCACTCGTTCACTCACCACTCACTCACTACTCACTCACTCACTCGCTCACTCACTCTCACTATATTACTCACTCCCCACTCTTTGCTAATTCGCATACTCACTCACTTATTCACCCACCCACTCATTTGCTCACTATCTCACTAAATAACTCACTCACTCTCACTAATTCACTCACTCACTCACTTGTTCACTCACTCACTCTCTCTCCTCTCACTCGCTCTCTCACTAATTCATTCAGGCACGCACTCACTCACTCACTCTCTCACTCATTCACTCCCTCACTCAGTCGCTCTTTCACTCATTCACTCACTTATCCCCTAACTCACTCACTCCCTTACTCAATCGCTCTTTCCCTCACTCACTCAGTGAGTTATCCCCTAACTCACCCACACATTGCCCCATTCCACTAACTAATTCACAAATTCCTGTCACATTTACTTGCTCCCACACTTTTACCTAATCACTACTTCAATTCATATCACTTCATCACATTCACCCATTCCCTCACTCATTCACAAAGAGATGTGGACTCAGTTCTTGAACTCGTTGATTCCATTTCTAACGATTCACTCACCTACACACACACACACACACACACACACACACATCATCATGCCACTTTTATCACAAACGTTCTTTCTTTGCGTTCCCGGCCTAGACTGATGAACCAATTTTTATCATGAATTTTACTGTTGTTTTTGGGACTCCGTTTCTCCGTACAGCTTTTCGCGAAGCTCTGTGTGTTGTGGCCAGTACTCTTTCCTTTACCTGCTAACGTTGACAGTCTTGCAAGACATGTTCTGAGTCATGTCCGCCATATTGCAGGGCACAGGCTAGTTGTGCCTATTTTAAATTTATGGAACATGTGGGCTCGGAGCTTGTTGTGGCCGGTACGGAGGCGAAGTATGGCAACTTGTTCACGTCGAGAGAGACCATAGTATCCGTCACTGGCTGTGTGCTGAGGGTGGTCTTTTATTTACTCACGCATTCCCTCACTCATCTACACACACAGATCACCATGTCACTGAAATCATACGTTTTATTCCCACTCATAAACTTACCCACACATTTACTCACTCATCTACACACACATCACCATGACACCTAATTCACATCCGTTTCACCCCCACTCACAAACGTACGGATTCACTCATTCACCTATTCGCTCACCTACACACCATCTCACACCCAACCACTCCATTAAATCTCCTCAGTCCCTCACCCTCTAACTAGCTCCACATCTCCTTCGTACACCTCCCCCACACCCGCATCTCCCACGCTTCATATCCTTGACAGAAGGTTTAATGAACAATCAACCAATATCCAATCTATGCCCCTGACAGGTTACACTGCTTCTGTTACCCAGACCAAATCTGTTGTGAAAGCTGAGTGACAGCTACAGCTAACACAAACTCCAACACTTCTATTTACGAATGTTCCCCGCACAGAAAGTCATATTCTCAACATTGCTTTCTCATTTAACGGGTCACCTAAACAAACGTAGACACTAAGGGCACGTAACTAAGGAATTGACAGGGTAACTCGTTTGATCCACCAAAAAACAATGAGAAATTGATTAAACATTCAAGTCCATTAATTCAACTATGTAAATGTTATACACTTGGAATTTTGTGAATTAGATTTGTATATGTGCCATTTTTTCATTTATAATGTTAGATATTGTGAGTGAGTTTCAAGCGTTGTGACTTTCTCCACGTTTTGATGGTGTTAACCCTTTTTTTCTATTATTAACGAGATGTGTGGGTCTCATTGACGTTTACGTAGGGTGTTTGCTTTACACTCCAAAACTACTTGGTTTGAGCCCTATGTAAAGCGTTCAAGCTATTTTCAAGTATTTCCTGCTTCTAATGTAGGTGAGATCGAGTGTCTAGATCTATCGAAGACTTATGTCCTATGTTAAAGTTAAACAAGTAAAGGAACCTTTCGTAGATGAACCTCGGTAAAGAGTAGGCTGGAAAGCTGCTGTCCAAGCAAAAATTAGTAATACCAGTTGAACAAAACTAACAATTTAATCATCCACATAGAATGGCACCGGAGAATCTCATCGAGTCGATGTTTAGTAAAAATGATACTTATAATGATAGGGACAAGTAAACAAACACTGAAAGAAATGATTGTTGTTCTCCTATATATAAGAGCCTAACATAGTCAGATATCAGAAAATAAACTGTAGAATACTGAGTACCTATAGGTATGCCTTGAATTCTATAAAGTGGGTTAATATAATAAAAACATTCAACTACAATATTTATTTATTATCTAGAAGTGAAATGAACATTCTACGGGTATACTGAGTCCTAAAATATCTTCTCCAGCTACACGATTTAGCAATCAGACAGTTTATGAGTTAGTATTATGCAGTACTTAGCAAGAATGATCACTTTCAGCGCACTGCCAATTTGTCAAATAATTTTCATACTTGGCAACACTTTACATTATGAGCGTGTGACTTAATTCATATTTGTTTTTACAAAATTTCTAAAAATATTTTTATATGAACCATCGTTAGGTATTCGATGCATGCAAAAATTTGAAAATATGTTATTGAAAAGTCTGCAGTTAGGAACTATTTGTATTTATCTGGGTATATTTTCATGAAAGTAATGGTTCTGTTTCTACTGCATCAATGTATACATACCGTAACATCTATTGTTTTGTTTTTAAATGACTATTAATATTGTTTTACTTCTTTACTTGTAACGAATATACTGTCCTGGCATGCGGGTGTTTGCGGAAATGAGAGAGCGGACATGCTAGCATCAAAATCATCGATTGTTGGGGAGTTGAAGATGGATACGGGGGATGTTCTTCGTTCTATTTGCGACTGCCTGTTGGATGAGGACACTAAAATAGATGATGGATCGATCGAGCGATTTTAGTTTAGAGTTACCCATTGTACAAGTATAGCTGGATGCCTGACGGACAGAGTGAGGAGTGTTTAATCAGCGAGCCATGGGAACCATCAATATGCATACTCTTCGATATCTGTTGAGAGAGACTGAGCGCCTATCGGTCTGCCCGGAGTGCAATGAAGTCAGTTTAGTAACCAATAAATAATAATTTTTACGAGTTTTGTTGAAGTAAACTGATAAAAAAAGTAAACCAAACGACGATAAACAAACAAACAAAAACCGAAGCGCGACATTTGAAATGCTCGGTACTCTGTACTATAACAAAAAATATGGCCCACTTAGCTTTTCGTGATTTTATCCACATCATATTTCCACTTTCCATCACAATCTCGTAATTGCTAGTATGGTAATTCCAATAAGACAGGAAATTTTCCTTGAGAAAATAATGTGCTGGTTTTATAATGAAACATTGATTATCTGCTTGGGAACATACTGGCCTGTAGAACACAAGTAAAAGAAATGGAAGACCAAGCGGAACACATTCCGTGCATTGGAATGACGGTACATAGAGGATTAGACTATTTTAAATGAAGAAGGTTCACTAAGGACAGTAGAAAGTGAAGAGACGTGAATATATGGCTATTACTGCTCGTTTGGTGCAGGGGCTCTTGGGGAGTAAAGAATAGTACCACTGAGACCTATAATGTATGTTGTCAGAGGCGACTGATGTAGGACCTAGGGACGCTACCCTAGTAAATAAAAAGCATTGCAAAAATTGAATGTGCTGGCCTACTTGAAAGGGCATAACTGGCACAATGTACACTCACTCTTGGGCTCAGATCACATACAAATCACACAGAGGGGTTAACAAGTGGTCGATATGGAGGGTTTGAAGAAGAAGAAGATGACTACTACTAGAACATGATAGAAAGGGAGGGAGGAGTTGATAAATATGGTAACGTCTTATTATGTTCGGGGGAGGGGGTGGAATCTACTCTCTCTTGTAGAGGTAAAAGAAATTACCCTTTAGTAAAAATTATAGTATTCAGAAGAGAGTCATAGGGCCTACTCAGCCTGGTAGAGAAATAAGGAATTACTCCTTGGTAAAACATGTTGATATTCTGGAGAGAGTCAAGGGGCCTATAAGTTCTATCTGACCTGTGTCTATAACCTCAATGTCCTGACTATAAAACCATGTTGTTGATTATTTAAGCTCATGCTGTTCCTATTGTTCTATATTATTTCTACACTGTGATCTTAATTTCTCCCTAGTTTTTCAATCTTCTTCGTCTTCTTTTTTGAACGCTCCAGATTGACCACTTGTTAACTGCTATTTACGATTTGTATATAATCCGAGCCTAAGAGCGATTCTACGTTGTGCCAGTTATGCGCCTAAAAGTAGGTCAGCACATTCGATTTCTTCACACTTTTGATTTACTAGGGTAGTTTACCTAGGCCCAGAGACGGCTCGTCATTAAGGGCCAGTGGGACCGGCCCCACCAAAAATCGAAAGGGGAATACCTTCCTGGATTAGACAAATAATAGTAAATACTCCAAAAACCATGATTTCCGAAAATTTGTGTCTGGCCCCACCAAGAAAAATGACCACGATCCGCCACTGCCTAAGCCCCTACTTCAACACCTCTTACGACATGCCTTGTAGGTCGCAGTGTTACTATTCTTTGCTCTCCTTGCTAGCCCAGACAACACACAGGTGAGTTATTGAATCCAACTAAACTCATATGATTATAGATAAGACAACTAACTACACGAAACTCACCGTTTAAAACCGTTACCTGCATGCTGGCAATTTGCAGGTTTGATGTTCGACACACATACACTCCACCGTCCTCCACTTGAGCATTACTGACTACCAGGATGCTGACTATAGTCCGGGATGTTATGGACACAAGTTGACTGAAATTACATAACACTCATTTATTGTTTCGTTAATCATGAAAACCGTAAAATTAGTTATTGTTTTTTTCAGTTTCATGAACTGACGTGCTGCTCATTAGTTTTGTAAAAATGTGACGTAATTTTCATTCGTATTTAATCATGGCCGAGTTATGGCAAGCCATTTATTCTTCTTCTTTCATTCTCATTAAAATATTGGAAAAGTGTTAATGTTATTTTAATCTTAAGATAGAACATGTAACTAAGTACGATTGTTTTAGTATGATGATACGGCATGAAGAGTATTGCTGGTTTAATCTGAAGATTTAGTATGCGATTAATTACTGTTGTTTTTAGGCGGTGAATATGGCATGACATTCCTAACTGGTGTGTTGTTTGGTAAAGATATGGTATAACTAACTGAGCTGCAAGAGCGATGGTATAATCGAAAACGGGCGTCCGATATTGTCGGCTTACAATTAGTGCTAGAGAGAGAGAATAGAGAGCATAGGCACCCATTACTACTCTTCGTAGACACCTGCAAGCGGGATCCAACTTCGTCTCGCATAGACTTGGAGAAGATGGCAAGCGGGATCTAACTCGTCCCGTTAGATTTGGAGAAGCTGACTAGTGGGATCTAACTTCGTCCCGCATAGAGAAGCTGGCAAGCGGGATCCCCCAACTTCGTCCTCGCATAGACTTGGAGAAGTTGGCAAGTGAGATCTAACTTTGTCCCGCATAGACTTGGAGAAGCTGGCTAGTGGGATCTAACTTCGTCCCGCATAGACTTGGAGAAGCTGGCATGCGAGATCCAACTTCATTCAGCATAGACTTGGAGAAGCCGGCAAGCGGGATCCAATTTCTTCCCTCCATAGACTTACAAAAGCTGGAAATAGACAAACAGACATAACGTGGGACAGGGAGAAGATGGCTCAAAAGGAGGTGATGGAAAACATCATGGTTCCATATTATGAGATCGGATATGTCATCAACATCAGTAGTCAGTTTCATTGGAAAACTTCAAATAAAATCAACAAATTGATGTCAGCAATGTAATTCTACACCTATCGATTGATGTTACAATTGAATGAGAACAGATTGCTAAATTACCGACACGTGCTACATGAATATTTGGTTGACATGTATACCAAGATTGAGACTCAAAAACTGTTCTTCATCCAATTGAATCAAATGAAGTTGCAAGTCAATGATTATGTTCTCTTGAAAGATACAATTGTAAACATTTGTAATGCGGTAATTTAGTTATTATGCTATCAATAATGAGCAACTAATAATGTGAGTATTGTTTTCGTTTTTTATTCTTTAAAGAAAACATCAACTTCATTTAGATTTTTTCTGCAGTCAGTAATGCAATATACAATTTATCTATACAAAAGCGTAAACACCAGGTAGACATGGGTAGTACAACATAATACCTATACAATACTTATACGTATACTAATACAATTAGAATACATCTCATCATGAAGAATGTTCTTTGCAAAACATCATGCTCATCACAATCCTCCTGAGCGACTCAATACTATTAGCCAGTTCTCCCGCAGCGTAATATTTATTTTGAAAATATCCTTAATATCCTGATTCTTATATCGTCTTGATGTCTCCTGCAATATTCTCATGCTTCCATCCACTTGGTATCTCCCTGCAATATTCTCATGCTTCCATCGTCTTGGTGTCTCCCTGAAATATTCTCATGCTTCCATCGACTTGGTGTCTCCCTGAAATATTCTCATGCTTCTATCGACTTGGTGTCTCCCTGAAATATTCTCATGCTTCCATCGTCTTGGTGTCTCCCTGAAATATTCTCATGCTTCCATCGACTTGGTGTCTCCCTGAAATATTCTTATGCTTCCATCGTCTTGGTGGTTTTCTCACTAGTCTGTTCAAGAACCCCATTCTCCAATATGTATCTAGTTTAATCACTGTGTTGTTAGAAGGAATAAAAAATCTTTCAGTTTCAGAGATATTATATTATTCTTGAGCCAATATTCCTTGATGTTCAGATCTTGTGGAATGTCTATATCTTTTCCTCTATTTTATCAAGGTTGCTTTAATAATTCTTATTGCTGTACTGTCTTTCAAAATAAGCGAGTGTCTTGTTTAACGCAGGTGTGATATAAAACGGAGTCACAGTACATTAAATATACACTCAAGTGAATAGTTCGCTAAATTATTCCGTGCGATGCTAAATTGCGTCAATTTTTTAGTCTTTTTAAAATTACTAGTTTTATGTTTTTGGTTATTGGTTAATGAACTGACGTCACATTACTACGTGCAGATTCATAGGTGTTGTCTCTTTTAACACATGTTAAGGGGTATGCATACTGATGGTTCTTGTGGCTCGCTGGTTAAAAACATTGCTCTTTCTGTCTCTCAAGCATTCAGATCTACATGTACTACATGTAATTCTAAACACATTTAATCACAGGATTGATTTAACGTTAATTTTAGTGTCCTCATCCAACAGTAAGTTTACAAGAGACCGCCTCTACCTTATCTATTCTAAACTCTCGATAATCGATGCTTTCGATGCAATCATCTCTGCACTCTCGTTGCCTTGAACACCCGCATGCACAGGCATGGTTAGAAACCTCTATAGACGATATCCACTCATACCGCAACCTACCATTATGGATCTTCCGAAGCATCCAATGGAGTCAGAAACAAAACAACGGCCCCAGTAAACAGAATCCAAGAGAGCCAATGGAAGGCAGCAGTAATTTTGTCAACATCCATCCTCATACTGGAAGTAGTTGTCCTGTATACACCACTTGGCTCTGCAACAGCCCTACCATGCGCGCTAGCCAAGAATCCTCAGTCTGAGTTCTCACCACGATACACAGACCCATCGGTAGAGAAAAAACACATCATCATCACTTGCATTATCTTTTATCAACTTTTGCAAGTTCAGCCTTCATGTTGCCCTAATCTCTACATTCTCTTCCAATAGTACTGATAACGTCGCGGTAGTTGGCCATGCTATTATCTATTGGAATCCATTATTCCTCGTTTGGTGGGTAAATAATCAGGCTGGACCAACCAAGACATGTCATGCTTGACTCTCGTGTCCTTAGTATCATTAGTATTCTTGTGTAGTGGATGTCCCGTATCTACGGTAACACACATATATGTTTTGGTTTGGGCTATTGCATGACGAGAACGTAGTGACAGAATGCTAAACATATATCTCATCTCCAGATTAATTTATATATTTAGCTTAAGTAATTTGTATGTAGGATTAAACCCTGTATGTTGTTACTATATGTGGTTGTTTGAGATCTTTGAACATTCAGACATAATGCGTTTACTAGTTTATGGGCTTTGTAAACCGACGTTATTTTATGTTTTCATATTTCATTTTTAGTATATAGTTTTACTGCATTCTTCCTTACTAATAAACAAATATAACGTTTTGTAAATCTAAAACTATATATTTATTATTATATAATCTATTTTAAGCCCATTCATATTTATTTACATGTTTATTATTCTAGTTAAAAGACTTTCATATGTGTTTGCTAACATATTATCATTATTATGCACATCCACATAAAAAAACCCAACTAATTTGATCATCTTTGTTAAGTTGAACCATCATATTTATTTTACTCTGTTAGTGAGTTTATTAGAGCGAAACATACTCATATACACCCAGCAGATACAAGCAGAAGCATAAAACATAAACGGATATATTCCAAACAACAAAACCATTTGAAAGTCTAACATTGCATTTTATCTTCACAAAGGTGAGACATGATAACAAAAAGAAAACTACACACATGTTGGCAAGAAAATGGAAATCTGTGGTGTAGGGCACACAGCCATGACAAGAACAAGGTAACAAATAAGCATGATAGAAACAAGAAATACAAAACAATAAAGTGGAAGAAGAACAATTACTAGAAATCTAAGAAACAGAATGTTGAAAGTTTGGTAACTGAAATCTCTGAAATGTGATGTAATAAATCTATCAACTGAAAGCTGAATTTAGGTTAAGACATATATCAAACCGGGTCGTGTTTTTATTGCAAGAAACTATCCTGAAGTTGTCTTCTAGCGCGTTATAACTCAGTGTCGTAGTGTTATGTATTTCAAATGTGAAACTAGAATCAATTAAATTGCTGCCTCTATGGAGCTCATGTGTTTTGCAATATTCTCGGCAGATGGCGAGCAATTTCTGTGGAGAGGGACTGAGCCATATGGGGTAAAAATCCAGTGCATTAAAGTCAATGCTTCGACTTTTGACACTTTAGGCTTAAGCTATCGATTTCGGCATCTTTAGGCATGGTTCTTGGGTCCCATTTATCTATCGTTCCACTGTAAACTTTAGGTATGTTTCTTGGTTCCCATCTATCTATCGTTTCACTGTAAACTTTAGGCATGTTTCTTGGTTCCATCTATCTATCGTTTCACTGTAAACTTTAGGCATGTTTCTTGGGTCCTATCTATCTATCGTTTCACTGTAAACTTTAGGCATGTTTCTTGGGTCCTATCTATCTATCGTTTCACTATACACTGATGATCTCGTACTAATATAATTGTCGTAAATGTCAAGCGATGATAATAAGTCTTAGGCGTCTCTTTTTGTGATGTGTAAGGAGGTGACCGTAGAGTCCATTTCTGGTACATAGTTTTCTACCACAGGTGGAAAATATATGATCAAGGTTGGACTTGTGAATGGTGTGTGTTCTGTCTATTTGTGCAGCTCGTTTTCTCTGTTTCTCAGCAGTATGGTAATTTTCAGCATCCCGTACTACACACTTGCTATTATCTGATGCTCATCGTGTCTAACAAAACTAGAAATGATCTTGAACTACACACCTAGCTTTATCCGATACTCGTTGTATCTAACTAGGCCAGACAAACATTTAACTACACACCTGTCGTTGTGGGCATATCGACTCTAACTTAGTTACAAATTACCCCGCACTACACATCTGTTAAGTCTGGTGTATCAGTTTAACACTGTAAACATGCTCGTACAAACACATGAGCTTGAATTATGCACATTCAACATATCAACGATTCAAATTACCATTTAAAGTATACTCAATTGTATTTCATTTTACTTCTGAAGCAATTCATTCCATTAAACATACTTGTTCTATACTCTTCTTAGTGATACTGGCAAATTTAAATGACGATTCAACATAATAAGTTCCAATACCATCAGAAGTATCATCTTCCTATCCTCAATTCAATCAATTCGATGCTGCTAGCAATCTTTCTTCATAAGTAAACAGCATGAGTCTACATACTCCTCTAGTGCTGATATCACGGGCAAAATTCTTTAAATAAGATTACAAATAAAATTCCAAAAAAATATCATCTTCACTATCCTCAAAGTTCAATCAGGAATTCTTGCACTGCAGCTCAAATCTTCTGTGTAAGAAAGAGATCGGAGCATACATGGTTACTCACCTAAGTGCAATGATGGTGGTCTGCCAGTCTGCCCAGCGTGTCCGTAGCGCGTTGGACTACGGGTGACTATCCCTCTGTGTGTGCGGGTAAATTCCGGGGATGGTAGAAAAAGCCACAGATTCCACAGATTTACGGTGTTTGTGGCACCGAACCGAATTGTTACGATGTCCATGGCACCGAGTCGAAGAGCTGAAAAGCTCAAGTGCTTCTAGATCGGAAAAAAAAATGATGGTGATCCTATCAATGAATGAATCAATCAATCAATCAATTAATCAATCAAGTAAGCTTTATGTAGTCACAAGACCATTCAGTGCAAGTGGAATTTCGGAAATCAGACCAGAGGTAGACTGCAGTTCCACCGTTCAACAAGCGATCGTTGAATAACTTGAATATGTCAATTTCATCCATATGTGAAAAAATATAGTGGAAATCACGGTTGTTACTAGTAAAGATAATGGCTTGTTGGACCGCTCTACACTGCTGGATTTGTTGAGACGGAGATCGGAGTACCTATGAACTTGTCCGGAGTGCTATAAAGATTGTTCTCATATAACCGATAACTGATATTAGAAAAAAATAAACTATATATAAAGCATGATATCAGTAATATGTGTTTCCTCAATAACTGCATTACCTTATTGCAATCTTGTTGTCTTTAACAATAAGCTTGTTTCCATTTAAAAACCAGTCAATATGATCTGGTGAATGCTCCAACCCTGTAGCATTGCAGAATAAATGAATTCCTTCATCTTTTTCAACGAAAGATGTACCTGCAATTTTGATATCTGTAGAAGGAAACATATAGTGATAAATTAAAAAAATGGAACACTTCAGCTAAACAAGGTCTATTCGAAAATATTAACTCCTTCATTCCGTAATTATTTTGACCACTGGATGTATTTGTTTTGAAATGAAAATTTAACATTCAATGTCCAGTATTTTAGACCTTTATAATTCAAGTATAATTTCGATGAAGTGTGATATATTGATCAAATTCAGTAAAGTTATTGTGAAGAAAAACTCGTTTATTTAATCAGGCACACAAAAGTCGACATATCGGCTCCGTGACTTTCTAAAAACAACATAAGATAGTATATCTGCTTAAAAGTCTCAAAGAATGATTAAGTAATGTACAAAATGGGTAAACTATAATCATATTTTGGGAATGTAATGCGTGTTTTATTTTAGTTTCCTCTTTTTATATGCATTATTGGAGCCTCAATGCATATATTTCTAATTTGGATTAATCCGACTCCCAATCGTTCTGTAAGGTATAGAATTAGTGGAAACTGCTGTAGTCCACGGTCACAGGGTGAATATATAAATGATGACTTGATCAATATTTAGTTGTTAGATTGTTTCTTTATTTATGGTAAGTCTGGACATTTGTTTACATTCCTAGACTTGTTTTTGTATGGGAATCGAAAGAGTAATTGCAACAGGCACTTCTATAAATACTGAAGACATGGAAACGTATTGGGTCAGTCTAGGACAACATGAAAAAATGTATGTTGGACAAATTATCTTTTTGTGTGTGCTAATATCTCGCTAATATCGTAGAAACATTGCGGAGAATAGTGTCAGCAAGAAAATAGGAGCACCAATAACCAAAAGAAAACGAGATGTATTTATCATGTGTTACGCTTGGAGATTATCTCTGTCACGAAAACTGCGCTGAGATGGACATTAGGGGGTAACAGAAAACATTTTGCTCTTCCTTTTGTTGATGTCCACCCTGATCCTCATCTGATGTTAAAAGTAAAGGTAAAGGAACCCTTTCATACCTCATGGTATATTGGTATGTTAATATGTATAATACAGTGTTAGGCCTGTATCGTTCATTGACCGTCGGCACACGATGAGTGATGTAGTCAGCATCACGCCGGTCGCCTATACTTTCCCAGAGCATGTCTGGTACCCAATTAAGGCGGGAGACCCACCCAGATTTCATCGAAAATGGATATTCTCAAATTATAAACAAAAATTGTACTTTTAATGTTTATCAGTCTTTCTAGTTTGATATTCTTTTTGAATTATGTGTTTATCTTTAATAGTTTATAAGTTATTGGTGTTCAAAGAAGGTGGGTGTGTTCCCAAAATGACAGATTTTTGGTCCCAAAATATACTCTTTAGCTACCCATCAAATTATTCACCAAATGATTATTACTCCCGAAAGAAAACTTGTACAATGAGCTGTCCCTTTAATCTCGCTTGAATAATCTCCCTTGAATAAGCATCATGGCAGTGAATTAACCTACCTAGATAATTGTGTTTGAAACTGAAAGTTAATTTGTTGAATTACGTGATTATATTTGAAATATTTGTGATAGTTATGTCTTCCGACAAAAAAATTCAATAAACGCTTATTAAAGAAGCGTAAATTTCATGGGAATCAACATACATCTGAACTAAATCAGTGCCTAGCAATTATCGATAATGTTACGACGTCCATTTCGGAGTCAGAAATTGTTCATAGTTCGACAACATTGATGCAGACTGAATGTTTTGATATTGAAATGCAACAAAATGCCACGCCCTTTTCACAATCAGAGCAGAAACTTTTGGACATTAGCAACCTAACACATGATTCTGATGTGGATATGTTAGTGCCATGTTCTGATACAGATGTATTGTAAACAATCACCACACTCCCAGTGATAAGGAAGTTAGGAAGGGTACTAGTTTGCTTGAGGGGCACAGAATTGTTGACATAGGTCTTCTAAATCAGAACCTTGCTAAAAAATTGGTATGTGCATTTTGTCAAAGTGCTGTAGAGTTAATTGAAGTAAAGAAGAAAGGACTTGGCAGTGACTTTCTATTTCATTGTAAAAATATAAACTGCAATGAACATAAACCTTTCCCTTCAAGTAGTCAGCTCTCTGTAGGAAATGCAAAGATAAATCTTATCAATAGACGAGCAGCTTTTGCAATGCGCTGTATTGGCTGCAGTCACATCGACTTGCAAACTTTCTGTGGCGTAATGGATTTACCACCCCCCAGTAGGACACAGTAGCAAAGATATTATATTGAAAGGATTGGAGAATGCTGCTACTAGAGCACAAATTATTAGTATGAGAAATGCTTCTGTTCAAGAGTTTGAAAGCGCAGAAGGGGGCGACAACATGTTCCGCAACATCGATGTATCGTGTGATGGTACCTGGATGACTAGAGGCCATACATCTAATGTTGGTACCACAACTGTTATTGGTCTGCAAACTGGAAAGGTACTCGATACTAATACAAAGAGTAAAATTTGCAAATCTTGTCAGTACTGGAAGAAACAAGACCAAAACACAGACGGATATTCAACCTGGACATTTTATGAATAAATTTTGTGCTGAAAAGACATTCTCCGCATTAAAAATCCTCGACAATACAGGGAAAATAGGCTATCTCTTTAAACAGTAGTCTTATAGACAAGGCGCCTTTCGTATCAGTTCTTGCTTAAAAAAGAATCAGTCTTTCATTCTTCTGCGATCCTCTTCCTCATCAGGTCAGGAAATATTTTCTAAATGCTAAGAGCTCTTCGAAAAGTCTCTACGCGTCTGTGCTCGATCCTCTGCGTGATTTTTGTACCCATTTTCAGCTAGCATTGCTCTTTGTGCACTGTCTGATGGTAATCTCTTATAGCTGAACCATTTAATTTGTTGTATATAACAGAGAATTGAGTACTGAGTTGAAATTTCTTTTGATGTCTTCATTTTCAACGGTCCCTTTTACAAAACCATTATGTATTCTATCTGTTTTGTTCTTCTGATACTTATAGGTGACCAATATACATCATACAAATATTTTAATTTACTATGAGCACCACTTATGTTATTTCATCACCTTGATAGATGCAAGGGGTTTTGCTTTATAAATTATTTTTCATAATGTCTCAAGAATAATAGTTTTTGAAATAATACTATTTTGTTGATGAATCTAAATCACCAAGATTTTTCTACTAGGTGTCTCTATGTGACATGTATAGATTCTTGTGACTCGCTGTAAATTTTACTGCCTCAAGGGATAGCCTCATGGCAAGGTATCCAACTCCTAAATGCTGGATTGATTCTAATGTCAAAACGTAAATCAAATTACGCGTTTTACATACAAACATTGAACGACACAGCCTTTCGACGTTAGCCTTTACTCAACAAACGCTACACAGGCTCGATTTACAACACTACATATAGACTACGCAGACACATTTCTTACGTTCCTAAATCGAAATCTGTACTCAAAAGAATCTGCATAAACTTTGAAGAGAGCTAATCAAATTATATTATATTACTTTTAGATTGATATACATATAGAATTGGCTTTACCAGAATCTTATTTTGGCCATGGCGTCAGGCTTTAAGAAAAAGATTTCGTACAAATGCTCCTAGAGCAACAAAGTGTTGTAGATAGTCTTTTGTATTTTGTCTCAGAGTATTACTTTTGCATTGCTTAGGCTTTTATGCTCTTCCCATTATCGAAATGGATTGATTCACGTAAATTTCAGTCTTATCTGTTGATATGCAGTTACTTGCTTCACGAGAATGAACCATTTAATTTATCGCGTTTGAGAAGTCACAAGGAAGCTAGTAGCCTGCGATTTGGGATGTGAGACTGTTAGGCAGGAGGCTCCCTGAATAAAGTTCGCAATCGATGTGCTGGAATTTTACCTAACCGCGACAAGTACAATCTCAGGTCGATGGGATCAACACACAGAATGGCTCTGGGAAAGCTAAATAGGGGGCGTATGTGACAGTATAAACGTCCATCGTAACACATATGGTCATGATCAGGCCTGACACTGTATGACCTATATACCACGAGGTATGAAAGGGTTCCTTTATTTTTTTAGCTTTACTTACTTGATGAAGTCTAGTACTGATGTTGAACCCACCTTTTTCCTGATGTCTTCATTTCTCAACCGGTCTCTTCTTGTTACATTCATTGCAACACATTAATTGTATCTCTGCAATCTGTTTTGTTCTTCTTGGATACGTTGATGAGAATAGACCAATAATACGATGCCACACACATATTTTAATTTTTACAGTATGGAGAACACCACCTGATGTCTATTTCATCAACCAGTTGATGATAGTCAAGAGAATGGTTTATGTGGGACATTCTATAACACCTTACTGTTTTCTTAGAATATAATGGGTGACTCAAGCCAACTATGTATGTGACCGGTTTTTGACAATTATTACTATTTTGTTGATGAATTCTAAACTCTCCAAGTATTTCTACTAGGTGTCTCTATGTGTGCTGTACTGATGATTCTTGTGACTCGCTCGTTAAACACACTCCTCTTACTGCCCCTCAAGCATCCAGCACTACCGTACAACTGTAATTCCAAACTCCTAAAATCGCTGGATTGATTCAATGTCAAAACACGTAATATCAAAGTACTGCAGTTTTACAAAATACAAAAACATTGACAGTACACAGCAACGTTTCGACGTACATGCCTTTATCAAGCAAACGATACAACAGGAGTGACGAATTTCACAGCACACTACATATAGACTACGACAGACACATTCTAACGTTCCTAAAATAGAAATCTGTGACTAAAAAAGAATAACGAGAAAAATACAAAAAAGCTATAAGTGGAAAAGGAAGAGAAACAATAAAAAATCAAATATATATATATATATAACTTATATAGATTGAACATATACACATATAGAATATGGAGCATGAGAAGTGAAAGTACTAAGAAGCATAGGCATGTAGTGAGTTGAGACCATGTGGTCGCAAGGTACCATTCAACGAAATAAAACGATTCTCTAGCTAGAACAAATCGACTTCGATCATCAGAGCAAAACAAACGGTGTTGTATATTGTTTTTGTATTTTGTAAAACTACAGTACTTTGTTATTACGTGTTTCGTCATTGCTATATAGTTTTACTGCAGTCTTCCACTATCACAGAAATGGATTGATTCAACGTAAATTTCAGTCTTATCTTGTTGATAATAGCCAAGTTACTTGCTTCAAGAAGAATGTAAGCTCATACTTTCATAAATTTATCCGCCCGTATTGTACCGGAAGCCACAAGGAAGCAAAAATAGTACCACTGCGATTTACAAGGCATGTCGTAAGAGGCGACTGGTGTAGGACCTAGGAAAGCTACCCTAGAAAATAAAAAAGTATCGCATAAATCGGATGTGCTGGCTAACTTGTAGACGCATAACTGGCACAACGTACAATCGTTCTTAGGCTCAGATGGCATACAAATCACACAGAGTGGTTAACAAGTGGTCGATGTGGAACGCTAGAATAGGAAGAAGATAACGTTATTTACAGGTGTTATAATGAAACTGTCCAACTTGTAACAACTAATATAAGCGTACACTCAAGCGTAACTATGGACATGTTAATGTTTTAATGTATTACAGAAAATTAACTGCTAAATCTTACGGAACCTCTAACAAGTATATCCAGCGCTAATTAGCAGGTGTCGAAATGAGCAAGTATTTAAAAAAACATGCATTTAATAGAAAATAAATGTTGAACATTTTCCTAACTACCTTAGTTCTTGTTTAGTGCACGTTACTTGTTTTGATTGCAACATGGTAGAAGCTAATGTTATGACGTAATTCATACTAATATATATACATGTTTTACCTTCGTTCTCACTCTATCTTCTCTTACATTTTCTTATTATTATATACTTTTTCCTTTTTTTTCTTGCTAATCTTTCCATCTCCTAATGTGTCCATCTCGTAATTGTTCCAATTTCTTCATTTATTTTATTTTTTCTGGCTATAATTTCATCTTTCACTTTTAATTTTTTAATATCTCAGTTCTGAACTAAATTTTCCATATTTCTACACCAAAATTTGCATCGTTCTTTCACTTGTTTCCTTCTCTCTCTCTCTTTCTTCTCTCCTTTTTATGCCTATATTTTTCCACATATTTTCATTTCAATGACTTAATTTTTCTGCTTTCCCCATTTGCACTTAGTTCCCTTCGTTTGTGAGTTCTGTCATTTCTGTGAGATAAAAATCTCGAGAGGAAAGCGTAAATGTTTTTTTGTCTTGTATGCAAGTCTCGTAACGATTTACGCTGTATTTTAGTGTCTTCGTTATTACTGTGGATATGCAAATATGGCCGAGATATATCACACATGAATGGATTTCTGACATGCATTAGAGCGTCCGGAAACTATCGAGTATCGAAGGTTGCAAGATGTTTATGGTTGTTGGCTGTCAAAAACGGTCTGAAAGTAGAAGAAGAGTAGAACGAAAGAAGGTTAATTGAGGACCGAAAGAGGAAGGAGGTGAATAGAAGAGAAAAAGAGAAAAAAAAATGAAATAGGATTGATCACTACGGAATAAAAGAACATTGAGGAGAGAGGACGCGGGAATGAAATATAGGACAGTTAAATGAAAAGCGAGAGGAGAGAAAGAGAGAGAGAGCGAGAGAGAGCAGAGAGAGAGTGGTTGTTAAAGAAGAATGTGGGATGAATTATTATAAGGGATCATGGAGAGTGTATGAGAAAGTGAGTAAAGAAATATGTTAGAGAATGAAAGAATAAACCAGCGTAGAAGGTTGCGAGGTCTGGAGGTTGAAGAAGTTGTTGAGTTGTGGCGACGGTCGTCTGCATTTATTCGAATTCCATCTTCGTCAATATTGTTATTGGCTATTGGTTACTAAACTGACGTCATTGCATTGACCCATAGGTGCTCAGTCTCCCCAACAGATATCAAAGAGTATGCATACTAATGGTTCCTGTAGCTCGCTGATTAAACATACCTCCCACTCTGCCTCTCAGGCATCCAATTCGACTTGAACAACGGGTAACTCCAAACTGCATATATCGCTTGATCGATCAACATCGATTTTAGTGTCCTCATCCAACAGACAGTCGAGAAGAGACCGAAGAATATCCCCCTTATCCATCTTCAATCCCCAACAATCGATGCTGTTGATGCAAGCCTGTCCGCTCTCTCATTACCGTAAACACCTGCATGCCCAGTACAATATATCCACGTAAGCCGCTGGAGGTTAGAAACTTCTATAGACGACATCCACTCATACCGAAACCTGCCCTTCTGGATCTTGTGAAGCATCGACTGAGAGTCAGATATAACAACTGCCCCAGTAAATGAAGTCCCAGAGATTCAATGGAGGGCAGCAGTAACGGCCTCAACCTCCATCCTCATACTAGAAGTAGTTGTCCTGTATGTCCCACTTCGCTCTGCAACGACCCTACCATGCGCATTAGCCAAGAAACCCCAGCCGGATTTCTCACCACGTTGAACCGACCCATCGGTATATACAACAACATCATCATCCCTTGCATTATCTTCTATCAGCTGCTTAATTGCGAGATCAGCCTTCATGTAGCCCCAATCTCTACATTCTCTTCCAAGAGTAATGATAACGTTGAGATAGTTGGTTATGCTACCATCTGTTGGTATCCATTCTTCCTCTTTTGGTAGGGTCGCAACTGTAGTCTCCTGACCAATTGTTCTCTCAGCTTGGGCCATCCACGACATGCTAATATTAAGAGATCACAAAGCGCGCATAAACATGAAATGAATGATGACTGAACCATAAACTACTGATTGAGGGATTGATTGAATGATTATAATAAAGACGATATCAAGGAAGTTAGGTAGAGAACGACATAAAGTGTAGACGGGGTTCCGACATAAGAGTGTCACATGGAATCATATTTTCAATAAGAGTAATATCCTTCTGGGTAAATTTCAGAATACAATGTGGATCGAGAACCGCTTTAGCGTAGTTGTTAGTGAATTCGCTTCTTAAGCTTGTAGTCTGTGTTCAATTCCAAAGTGGGTGTAGAATTTGTTCTAACTGTAATGAGTCTCAGGTCAACCCAGCCTTAATTGGATACCAGGGAAAGGACTGGGATGTAAATTAGACCGGCGTGATGTTGACCATATCATCGTGTGCCACCTTCAATGAAAAATACGGGTCTAACACTGTATTACTCTATATACTATGTGGTATAACCAGGGTTTATTTACTTTTACAATGTGGATCAACATATCGATTTTATAGATTACAATACACTATTGCCTTCTACAATTAACAACATCTGAAAGTGAGGCACATAGAGAGGGACATAAGGTTTTCAACACACAAAATATTCTAACCTGTCTCCATACAATTTTAACATTTATACTGAAAAAACATATCCAATTAACCAAAACATCTGTCTTCCAACACTCCATATCGACCACTTGTTAACCACTCTGTGTGATTTGTATGTGATTTGAGCCCAAGAGCGATTGTACGTTGTGCCAGTTATGCGCCTAAAGTAGACCAGCATATCCGATTTCTGCGATGCTTTTTATTTACCAGGGTAGCTTTCGTAGGTCCTACATCAGTCGCCTCCTACGACATGCTCTGTAGGTCGCAGAGGTACTATTCTTTACTTACCTTGCGGGCCTCGGCACCACACTGGCGGACCAAAAAATGCAAGTTTTAATCTGTTCACATTTGATGGAAATACTATTCCAAATCTAAGATACGCAGATGTCACAGTTTCCATTTCAAGTAGTGTCAATCGATTAGAACAGCTAACCGTTTCCGTTAAACAATACAATCAAGACTAGACACCTTTTCTGAATATAAATAAACACCAGAATATGCTCATTGATAAAACAATGCGTCAACGTAAATTTATAATCGACAATGAAGACATTCACAATGTTAGAAAATGTAAATTTCCCGGCTTCGTAGTAACAGCAAAGGTGTTAACAAATTTTTTAGAATGAAATTAGAAAGGCAATCAGATTGAGATTTGCTACATCAATTAAGAAATTATTAATAGTCTTTTTTTTTTGTTTCCCGATCCAGAAGCATTTGAGCTTTCAGCTCTTCGGTTCGGTGTCATGGATATCGTAACCCTTCAGTTCGGTGCCAAGAACACTGTAAATCTGGAAAACCTGTGGCTTTTTGCCAGCACGCGAGTTGAACCAGACTCACAAGGAACTTAATTAATAGTCTTAAGAACAAATATGACATATCACAGATACGTTATCGAATTACATAAATGACGAAATGCATTTTGTTATAGTAACATTTGAAAGTGTGTCATGGTATATTGCATAATTATGAAAGAAATAGATGAAGTCTTTAGAAACTTAATTATATATAGAGAACTGTGATCATCGATAAACGTTTGCTCATAAACAATATCACGTCTCTATCACTGAACTATTTTAATCCCATTAAATGTCACAATGGTTTAGTGATGGTCATAATGCAAAGCCTGGTTTATGGAAGACGTGATTGCGGACGGTCAACGCAACAGTGGCAACAAGATATTAATTCAGTACTGTCCAATGTTTTTATATATTGGACCTCATCTGACTGATGGTTATGGAGACGCGGGAGTAATGGGATGTATGCAATACTGCTATTACTAATAATAACAATAGTAAAATTAATAGACACGCTGCGGACAGTTTAATTGCAAATTGTTTCGCGTGGATTTTAACAAATGGACGATGGCACCACCCGTTTAGAAAGCAAAGCAAACTAATGAACGTAATAAGGCCTAGAAAAATCACAAACAGCGTTAAAAAGCTGGGGTTGATTCGCAAAGTCCTGTAAAGGATATGCAATTAACTTTTAAAAATATTAATAGCAATATTAACATAGTAAAGATGCCGACGGTTTCTACAATGAAAAACACAAAGAGTTAGGTAGTAGGATAGCTACAAAATAAAACAAGATTGCAAATTTGGGAAGATTGTGTTCATGTGAGTGCCTAACAAATAAAAAACTGACGAAAAACTGAAAAATGTGTTATTTTCTTTAAATCTGATTAACCTTAAAGCTGGTGAAGTAAGTAGGGCGCCATGAAAGTATGACCTGGGCGCCATGAATGTATGACCTGGGCGCCATGAATGTATGACCTGGGCTCCATGAATGTATGCCCTGGGCGCCATGAATGTATGACCTGGGCGCCATGAATGTATGACCTGGGCGCCATGAATGTATGACCTGGGCGCCATGAATGTATGACCTGGGCGCCAGGAATGTATGACCTGGGCGCCATGAATGTAGGACACGCATGAAATGCGGGCACCTCGATGAACAGAACTGTGTTAAGTCAACATTGAACACGACGTTAGAGGCGGCGGGACAACTAGTTAGAGATCAATAGTTCTTCAGGCAGAATGTGATGAGAACATTGATACGAAGAGTACAGAGCGACCTAGCAATTGTTAGAAAGCTGACAGGATGAAAGCAGCTTTGTACAAGAAGTGATGATTCACTGGTCAAGCAAGAAAAAATAGCAACACTTTAAACCTGGATAGCTTTAGAGTCTTATTCAATGACAATGAACGCATTTTTTTTTATTGTTATAGTTACAACTCATTAACAGAGGTTCAAAACATTGATACTTTGAATACCTTGTGTGACAGATGCAATGCATGGCAAGGAAGATGGAACTCCTAACTAAACCTTAACAGATTTTGAAAAGTAAAACAAAACCACAAACACACACAAGAAGATGTATTTTTTTAATTGCTGACAGAGAGTTGGTTAATTCAATTCCACAACACGAAATTGCTACCATCCACACATAGAAACAATCACAGAATATCTTTTAAGAGTCGAAGGTGAAAGATTGACGCCACAGCATCGTGTTTCCCTATACGGTTTGGTCACTCTCAGATGAAATAGCACGCTACCTGCTTAAAGTATTATACACAGCAGAAACACCGTAACTCCGACAGCAACTCCAAGTGATTTATGACGGAAAATACATACACGATAAGAACGACGCGGTCGGGATTCGAACCAACAACATCCAGAACGAATGCCAAACGCTTAACATCTTCGTTACAGAAAACCCATACTCTTGTAAGTAATATGTAATACCACATTACTACTACTTCCTCCCCCACCCCCACCCCTAATATCAGTCCAAAGGCGAATGATTGACTTTATTGCCCCGGGTTTTCCTATATAGCTCCGCTCCTGTCGGCAGAGAACGCAGGCCATCTACCGATAGCTTTGCTCAAAGCATGAACTCCGTTGATCCGGCAACGATACTAAGGATCTGATAAAATAATTGCACATGTGTCTCGGACCGACTTCGAACTTACAACCTTCAATACGACAGGAAAACGACTTAACTACTTCGCTACAAAAAACCCACACTCTGATAAGTAATATATAATACCACATCACTACTACATCTTCCTCCACCTTAATGTCAGTGATAAGATACACCCATAACCATTAAGATAAAGTAAATAGAAATTGTCAGATTGTGTATCTAGAAAGCTGTTGATATATCAGTTTGTCTGTTGATTGTTCTGTCACACCCTTACATCTCCCCATAAACAGAGAAAACAAATGTTGCACAGTTATTAGCTCGCCGTAAGGCTGTTTATAAAATTTAAATTAACTTCATTTGAACATGTTAGTTTAACCTTGATGAACGTAACATGTTGCATAATTTTGTACGGAATATCTATTTATCTAGAAAATAAATTTGTATTTAACAACCAGCAGGTGGTGAGGGAAAAATATTAGTTTTGTGGACGTTTCAGATGTAAGAGACATTTTAAAAGTTAATGAATAATGGTACATTTAGAAGCTAACATTTATTGTTGATTGTCAATATATTTGTAGAGCAATCTATCATTTCTTTGTTTAGTCTCTTTATAGTTGTTGAGTAATCTATCTTCTCTTTGTTTAGACTCTTTATAGTTGTTGAGTAATCTATCTTCTCTTTGTTTAGACTCTTTATAGTTGTTGAGTAATCTATCTTCTCTTTGTTTAGTCTCTTTATAGTTGTTGAGTAATCTATCTTCTCTTTGTTGAGTTTGTTTAGAGTTGTAGAGCAATATATCATTTCTTTGTTTAGTTTCTTTAGAGGTGTTGAGTAATCTATCTTCTCTTTGTTTAGTTTCTTTATAGTTGTTGAGTAATCTATCATTTCTTTGTTTAGTTTCTTTATAGTTGTTGAGTAATCTATCATTTCTTTGTTTAGTTTCTTTATAGTTGTAGAGTAATCTATCTTCTCTTTGTTTAGTCTCTTCATAGTTGTTGAGTAATCTATCTTCTCTTTGTTTAGTCTCTTTATAGTTGTTGAGTAATCTATCATTTTTTTGTTTAGTCTCTTCATAGTTGTTGAGTAATCTATCTTCTCTTTGTTTAGTCTCTTCATAGTTGTTGAGTAATCTATCTTCTCTTTGTTTAGTTTGTTTAGAGTTGTAGAGCAATATATCATTTCTTTGTTTAGTTTCTTTAGAGGTGTTGAGTAATCTATCTTCTCTTTGTTTAGTTTATTTATAGTTTCTCAATTACCAAAACAAAATATGAAAGCAGGAAATAGTATATTTGTGTGAAGTCCAAATGTAAGGCATATAGAACATTGTACCAAAAAAAAAACCTTCAGTCCGCAAAAGATACAAGACAACACAGTCTATAAAACGACGGCGCTTTATAGAACACATAACACTGTCACAAAAACATGTTATTACATCGCTTTTGGTCACGTTTCTGAAAATATTCTGGGCGATTATGTGAGTCAGATGTATTAAGATTGTTTACAAAAGCTGTTACCACATGTGTGCTGATCATCGGCTTTATTGTTCCCCAAAGAGAAAAAAAACAACCTCTGACCTTCCCGATATGTTCAACTTGTGAAATGTCGTCAGCGAACAATACTGAGTAAAAAACATTTCGTTCTCCAACAATACATACCGTGAAAACGTTAATATTAGGATTCATAACTGCCATAGAAACAATAATCAACTTGTGATTAAAAGTGGGAAACGAAATAAATGCCACAAAACAAACAAACAATTAGACATATTAATACGTATAGGAAAGTATTAATAAGGATCTTGAGAAAATTTGGTATTACAACATAAAGATATAATACGATTTACGAGGGATATCAGATATGGTCTATACAGGAACACCATAGGATCTCTGTGACCAGGATGTGACGAGCTACAACATGGCATGTGTTATTGAAATGATTGTCTACATGGGTTACAAACCGTGTGCCTTAACAACGTAGATATTGACAGAAACGGTCACCAAACTTTCTGCCAGTTTCTGCTATATAGTCCTCATTACTTTTGGAAATGTTGGCATAGATAACGCTCCCGGACTCACTATCAAAACTATCGACAATAATAAACTAGTTACACCCAGTGTATAGCTATATCCGATCATGTTACTCGTACAATTGTCTGTTGTTTTGCTCATGCAAGTCCTTTTTATCTTCTACCGTTATACCTTGCAGTCTCTTGGACAGCACACATTATTTCTAAGCTTTGGTAGACCGCTTGTTTCCATGCTCCATACCAGGGGTGGGCAAACTTTTTGTGCAGAGGGCCACATTGAAAATTATAAAGCTATTGGAGGGCCACATATAATATTATGAATATTTTTGTTTAATTCTCGGTAAGTAATCAATTAAATATTTTTATTGTAAACAACGGTAGTTTTACATAATGTAGATAACCTCTGAAATAAATTATATTTCTAACAGACTTACACTATAACAGTATACTTTCTAATATGGATAAATGTGTTTGAGGGCCTCAAAATATCCAATGGGGCGCATGCGGCCCGCGGGCCGTAGTTTGCCCACCCTGCTCCATACTATTTTCACAAATTATATTTAGGTTTTCTGATGTTTTTCCTTATTCGTTTATAGTGACTCCGATAAACACCAACATGAAAAATCAGGAGATCACGAAAAAGCGTATACAGATATAAATTATAAAGAATAATATAAAATTACGAAGTTAACAACTACATAATTAACATATGCCAGACACTTTACATAAACAGTTAGTGTACAAGTAGAGCAAACACAGATCTATCAGAAATCTTCCACGTTAGGTCTGAAGTAAGACAAGGATGCTTACTATCAACGCTGTTGCTCATCACATAAATCGATCAGATCGATAAAGATGATAACATAAGTGCAAGAGACAGCTTTGCGGAACTCCTAAATAAACTGCTTCTTGTCGAAAATCAGGCAATCATATCATCAGCAGAAGAACACATTAACAGACTCCAGTTAACATGTGATTACTATAACAAGAAAATAAACATATACAAACCGTAGACAGGAAAGCACTAACATTATCTCCATCGACAAACATCAATTAAAACATGTTAAAGACTTTACTTATCTGTGAACTTGTTTTCAGCAAATGGAAGAATAACAAACGAAATCCAACATAGATGCAATAAAGCAAATTAATTTATAGAACAAATTGTACTTCTTTTGAAATGTAAAGGATGTCAACATGGAAAATACAGAAACATTATACAACACACCAGTGGCGGCTCGTCATTAAGGGCCAGTTGGGCCGGGCCTCTTATTATTTTATAAATTAAAATATAGCAACCAAAACCATGATTTATCCGGAAAAAATGTCTGGCCCACCAACAAAAATGATCACGAGCTGCCACTGCAACACACTCTTTCTCCCGAAATTATCATATCAGTGCTAAATATAGACGATGACTGGCATCAAACGATAGAAAGAAAGAAAAACCTGCCACGACAGAAATAAAGCTTCTACCAGAGAATCTTTCCAGTATTCTAGAAATATTTTCTTATTCTGACGCTGTATGGCAATGCAGGATAAGAGAAGAGAAGAAACAAGAAAGAGTCACACATTTTCAATACTGTTTCTAGAACAGTGAGAAATCCTGCCATTAATGTTTTCTCAGAGACTATGCGGTGTTCCTTATAGGATAGTCGTTTTATATCCGATATTGTCCTGTACACTTTGCTTGAAAAAGTCCTCTTGGTCAAAACGTTGCGTTATCTAGTGTGTGTGTGTGTGTGTTTGAGCTCTGTAAAACAACTACATACCCGAAAAGAACGACATACTAAATATGCAAAGAGATTGATTAATCAACATCGAACTGGCGTGTTGGGTCGCTGGACGCTGCTGGATTTGCTGAGGTGGAGATCGGAGCACCTATGGACATGTCCGGAGTGCTATGATAATAGTCCTCATATAACTGATAACTGAAAACAACTACATTACTGTGGATGCAACATTTTTTAAAATTTACATTTCTACTGCGTTCTTTCTTACTTATAAAACAAATCTTACATTTTTGTTACTTTAAAAAAAATATATTTATATATGTATATATATATTAATCCTGATCCCTGATGGCACGGAAAGAACAATATTATTGGGCAGGATCCCAGGACACAGAGGCAGACCAAGCAGAAGATGGCTACACGATATTAAAGAAACCATGAATATGACCGTTGACGAAGTGGGTGAACTGACTAGAGACAGAGTGAATTTCAGATGCGCTGCAAAAAGAGCAACGTCCTATAAAGTATACGCACATTGACTGTTCACCTATTGATCCTACTCTAACCAGTGTTTAGCTAGAGAATCCTTCATGTATTATTTTAAAATCACGTTCTTTATTTTGGAACAAAAAACATGAATACATTGTATTATTGGTTTTCAAATACGATACATTTATGTAACAGTTGAGGGTCGAACGAACACATTAACGACCTAAAGTTTAATCTGTCCCTAGTCTGTGACGCCCCTGATACTTAGGGCAGTAATCGTAAAGCAGGGAACTATTATATTGTGGTTGTCTGTCTTGCCAGCATACATGAAGGAATGTTAAGTGCCAAAGTTATGTTGAAAGAAAACTGAAAATGATTCGTAAGTTTCACATGTAGTAAGCAATAACAATGAATCGATCGTATAGTATATATGTTGTCTGGTCAAACAATGAAGCGAATTCTAAAACTGAAAAGATAACTTGAAACTTTATGTAGATGGGACTTACGATTTTTGGACAGGAAACCACCAGGGAGAAAAATAGTTGCTGGTGGCGAGGTGGAAGTGGGAGGAGGATGAGAGGGAAGCTGGCTAGGTATAACGAAGCACAGAAGGGAAAGAGATATTTTAAGCTAAAGGGGTTTAAAATTGAAGGTTTGAATTCAGTGCACGGGATTTTCCATATGACTTGGTCACTCTACGCAGATATAAGCAGGCCTCTTGCCAAGAATATTGTACAAATTACGCACTTCATGGCTCTGAACACAATCACAAGGGATATCCGAGAAAAAATATTGCACTCACGAACAGAACAATGTAGTTTGGATTCAAACCAGCAACCTTCCAAACGCAAGGTAAACGCTTAACCACTTACGCCCTGTCCCCTCTTCCCCGAAATCACAAACTCAATAAAACTTCACAAATAGAATTTGGTAATGATTGACATTTGCAGGTGTGTATCCTACTGGTAACGTAACAAGAAGGACGGAAAATGTGAATTGAAACCACTTAGAATAAAACGGAGAATATACTTGATTAGCAAATTATCTGACAAATAAGAAGGAAACCTTCCTTGCATATAGAATACCTCGCGGACAATATTTGTATCAAGCGTTTATTATTTATGAGTTCAGTCCTTTTCATTTATAGAGATCTTGTATAAAACGAAGAGATACAATAAAATAATGAGGTACCGTTAACAACTAAAGCAAATCGTATAATAATGATTGTATGACCAACACTATGTTACCATGTACCAGTGCAAAGAATGGCCAATAATTGCAGCTAATCAGCGGGAAATCATAACAACAGACAAGAGGTGTTTTAGAAAAGCTGCAGGTGTGACAGTAGGGATACAAATTAGAAATGAAGAAAGCAAAAGAAAACTTAATGTGAAACCAGTCATGCAATTCATAAAAGAATAACAGATTAAATGGTTTGGACACCTGACAAGAATGTCATTGTATCGTCTACCACAGAGAGCCACACTGAGAAAGTCTAACTAGTACAGAACATGATGAAGACCCTGCAAAATATGGAGCGACTGCATCAAGAAGTCATAAGAAAATGAACAACAGCTGCTTACAAAGTGCTCTAGTACAAACACACACAAGATCACTACTCCACACCCACACATTCCCCAACACTTCTATAAAGAAGTAAATCGTGGAAGATAAGAAGAAGAAGAAGATAAAAACGAGTTACACTAATACGGCGCACACGTTTGGATGTCTTAAACAAATCAAAACAAAAGAAAACAACAAGTGCATGCCATGAAGCTGGTACACATTAGTTTAATGTGAAAATAAATGAAGTGCAACTCTTGGCGCTGAGCAAGAGAATAATTTGTCAAACAGGAAATTATGTCTGCTAACGTATGATATATTATAGTTCATTGATAACATAAGCAAGGGGGTAGGTCAACTTATGCATACGTTCAGTTACCGAAATTTGAGTTGAAGATATTTATAGACATCAGAACAAGGAAAGATAGAATAGTGGTTGCACATATTGTAAACACAGAATTAGATGGAATAAAGTGGGATAATTAGCAATATTGTGGTGAGAAGGGAATGGTAGTTAAAGAGGTGAGAAGGGTTTACAGTGAGGGAAGAAGAGTTTTAGGATAACATGAGAGAAGTGATGGGAATAAAAGTGAGAGAAGAAGAGTTTTAGGATAACATGAGAGAAGTGATGGGGATAAAAGTGAGGGAAGAAGAGTTATATATAACATGAGAGAAGTGATGGGGATACAAGTGAGGGAAGAAGAGTTTTAGGATAACATGAGAGAAGTGATGGGGATAAAAGTGAAGGAAGAAGAGTTTTAGATAACATGAGAGAAGTGATGGGGATAAAAGTGAGGGAAGAAGAGTTTTAGGATAACATGAGAGAAGTGATGGGGATAAAAGTGAGGGAAGAAGAGTTTTAGGATAACATGAGAGAAGTGATGGGGATACAAGTGAAGGAAGAAGAGTTTTAGATATCATGAGAGAAGTGATGGGGATAAAAGTGAAGGAAGAAGAGTTTTAGATATCATGAGAGAAGTGATGGGGATAAAAGTGAGTGAAGAAGAGTTTTAGATATCATGAGAGAAGTGATGGGGATAAAAGTGAAGGAAGAAGAGTTTTAGGATAACATGAGAGAAGTGATGGGGATAAAAGTGAGTGAAGAAGAGTTTTAGGATAACATGAGAGAAGTGATGGGGATAAAAGTGAGTGAAGAAGAGTTTTAGATATCATGAGAGAAGTGATGGGGATAAAAGTGAAGGAAGAAGAGTTTTAGATATCATGAGAGAAGTGATGGGGATAAAAGTGAAGGAAGAAGAGTTTTAGGATAACATGAGAGAAGTAATGGGGATAAAAGTGAAGGAAGAAGAGTTTTAGGATAACATGAGAGAAGTGATAGGGATAAAAGTGAAGGAAGAAGAGTTTTAGGATAACATGAGAGAAGTGATGGGGATAAAAGTGAGTGAAGAAGAGTTTTAGGATAACATGAGAGAAGTGATGGGGATAAAAGTGAAGGAAGAAGAGTTTTAGGATAACATGAGAGAAGTGATGGGGATAAAAGTGAGGGAAGAAGAGTTTTAGATATCATGAGAGGGGTCAAAGGCTCATGAGGTCATGGTGGTAACATGAGCCAGGGTTAGCGAGGGGCGCGCTAACCAAGACCCTGCCCCTAACCTCCACGCGGTGACCCTGAAAACAGACTCTGGTTCTGGTCTGGCTAAGAGGGGCAGGGATCGGGGAGAGGAAACTACTGGTAGTGGTAGCAGTGCAATTACGGAAATAAGATAAAGATACATACAAATAAAATGCACAATTCTCCTGACCGATGTCCAACAAGATATTGCCCAAGTCCCTGAACGCAAAGAAACAGCAACGAAACGACTCAGACATGGATGAGAGGTGCATCCAGTGACCAAACGTATGCCCACGTAGGGCGAAGCTCGAAGCCCTGAGGAGGGGCAAACATTGCCAGCCCGTCGGCAAGAATAAATAAGACAGGACCGTAACGAATGAAAGTCTACCTTCGTGTTGGTGCGAGAGAAGATTGCAGCTGACCCGCATTGGTAGCCTGGTGCAGATACATGTACTGGGCAAGGTTTGCCGAGCGCAAAAGAACAAGTTGCGTTTAGTGCATAACGAAACTACCCGCCCTGGGAAAACCGTGCAGGTACTGTGCGATTAAAATTAACATCCCCGGAAGAACTGAGGTTGGTGATGCCTAACGGAACTGCCAGCCTTGGGGCAACTGGGCAAGGTTCGATTGCAGTCGTAACTAACATCCCCGGAATAACTGGGCGGGTGATGGCGGCGAGCGCAAAATCCTCAGTTACGCTTATAGTGCCCACTGAAACGACCTTCTACATTGCTTGTACTCGGCCCCATGCCAGTGCTTTCGAGGTAAATTGCAAATTGCCACGCACCGATACGCGTCTAGAAAAGGCTGAGAATGTTCCTTCCCGGATCAAACTCAAAATGTACGGTAAAGCAAGGCCGACAATGTACGGATCAAACAGGAAGCCCGGGTCCTGAACATTGGCGAAGGCCGATACTTTACACGGTGTTTTATACGAGTAAGACGCCGTCCGAGGACAAGCTGACAAGCCCGAGAAATATTTCTCAGTCAGAACGGGTAAAGCAGCGTAACTCACTGTCTTGGCGTAGATCACAAAGCCCAAATATACGGCAAAGTTGATCGAAAAGGCGTAGATCCGAAAGGATCGTACCTAGGAAAGCTCACCTAGTAAATCAAAAGCTGGCTGAAAACGGACGGGCGGGCCTAGTCACCATGGGAGCACAATCGTCCCGACGTAGATCACTCTGTTCTTGCCAGTGGACCAATTATACATCACAATAAGAATGATCAAATTGGCCGTGAAGAATGTTAGCAGAAGAAGAAGAAGAAGATATCATGAGAGAAGTGATGGGGATAAAAGTGAAGGAAGAAGAGTTTTAGATATCATGAGAGAAGTGATGGGGATAAAAGTGAAGGAAGAAGAGTTTTAGGATATCATGAGAGAAGTGATGGGGATAAAAGTGAAGGAAGAAGAGTTTTAGATATCATGAGAGAAGTGATGGGGATAAAAGTGAAGGAAGAAGAGTTTTAGATATCATGAGAGAAGTGATGGGGATAAAAGTGAGTGAAGAAGAGTTTTAGGATAACATGAGAGAAGTGATGGGGATAAAAGTGAGTGAAGAAGAGTTTTAGATATCATGAGAGAAGTGATGGGGATAAAAGTGAAGGAAGAAGAGTTTTAGGATAACATGAGAGAAGTGATGGGGATAAAAGTGAAGGAAGAAGAGTTTTAGATATCATGAGAGAAGTGATGGGGATAAAAGTGAAGGAAGAAGAGTTTTAGGATAACATGAGAGAAGTAATGGGGATAAAAGTGAAGGAAGAAGAGTTTTAGGATAACATGAGAGAAGTGATGGGGATAAAAGTGAAGGAAGAAGAGTTTTAGATATCATGAGAGAAGTGATGGGGATAAAAGTGAAGGAAGAAGAGTTTTAGATATCATGAGAGAAGGGATGGGGATAAAAGTGAGTGAAGAAGAGTTTTAGATGTCATGAGAGAAGTGATGGGGATAAAAGTGAGGGAAGAAGAGTTTTAGGATAACATGAGAGAAGTGATGGGGATAAAAGTGAAGGAAGAAGAGTTTTAGGATAACATGAGAGAAGTGATGGGGATAAAAGTGAAGGAAGAAGAGTTTTAGATATCATGAGAGAAGTGATGGGGATAAAAGTGAGGGAAGAAGAGTTTTAGATATCATGAGAGAAGTGATGGGGAATAAAAGTGAGAGAAGAAGAGTTATAGGATAACATGAGAGAAGTGATGGGGAATAAAAGTGAGTGAAGAAGAGTTTTAGATGTCATGAGAGAAGTGATGGGGATAAAAGTGAGGGAAGAAGAGTTATAGGATAACATGAGAGAAGTGATTGGGGATAAAAGTGAGGGAAGAAGAGTTTTAGGATAACATGAGAGAAGTGATGGGGATAAAAGTGAGTGAAGAAGAGTTTTAGGATAACGTGAGAGAAGTGATGGGGATAAAAGTGAGGGAAGAAGAGTTTTAGGATAACATGAGAGAAGTAATGGGAATAAAAGTGAGAGAAGAAGAGTTATAGGATAACATGAGAGAAGTAATGGGGGATAAAAGGGAGGGAAGAAGAGTTATAGGATAACATGAGAAACATTTATGAGTAGAGAGAATGGAGTGTCTCTATGACGAATTGATTAAGACGTTTGTCTATCGTTCTAGAGGTTTTAGGTTCGAATCCGGACCGAATCACATATGCAATTTTTTCCAGAAATGCCTAGGATTGTTGATGGAGCTGTCGGGTTCATGCTATGTCCAACTCTCTTGTCAGGTGGTGTATCAAATCTGCTGAGAGGTACGGAGCCTTATATGGAAACCCGGTGCAATTAAGTCATTCCTTCTCCGCTTATTTTTAGAAAGAACATAATCTACTACTGCAAGAAAAACGTGAAGTTTTGAAAATGTTCAAGTCAAGTTATTTCACACATAAAGTAGGAGAAGAATTCAGTGAAACATTAAGTAATAAAAGATGCATGAACAATTTGATGCGTTTACTGTTCCAAAACTTGATAACTTGTTAGATTCAACGACACTAAAATCATGTGATCTCATATACGTTCAGTTTCTTTCAGATTGTGATTGTTTTGGTGTCAGATCACTTACACAGTTGTCCGGCGACGACCTCAAATTTGCAAGAAATCTATCGTCTATCTATATCTATTTTTAGCTTGGTGAGCGAGCGAGTCGACTGTATCAGAATTGTAACAATGTGCAAAAGTTTATAGTAAGAGATATAGCTTATAACCCTAAGGATTGCAGTTTTACTAAGTAAGAATGTCTTGTCTCTGCTGCTGTCATGATTTATTCAGAGCATCGCAGTCGTTAGATTCAGAAATGTAAAAACAAATAGATCACATAGCTTTGCTGAACTGATTCGAAATGAACTTATCATGTGTCAGATTTATGTATTACTACATATTTGAAACTTAGTAACGAAGGAAATCTTACACTTAACGTAACACGTGACTGAAGTTTGCAAACAAATAAATCGTGATGGGCGTGTGCTAAGTCAAAGTGATGTTTTGTCTGCAGCGTCCTAGAATTTAGAGACGGGGTACTTAAAATAGATAATTAATACCCATATTCGAAATAGATCAGTGTGGCAGTCGTGCAGTGCAGATTTGAATTTGTATTCTGGGCATAGTAAGTTGAGAACGAAACCTTGATGAAGAGTGATGACGCAAGCTTGGTTTTAAAAAAAACTAATCTTGTATCAGATTAATAAAAAAAAAAAAAAACTACTTCAATATTTGGAAACAAAGGCCAGCAGCAGCGTTCATAAATTGAATTGTTTTTTCTTTGAAAGTCAAATATTTAAAAATATAGTTCTCACTAAAAGTAACAACTACAACGATCTGCAACAATGTAAAAGCTGTAAGAGTTATTAATTTTCTGTGCTAGTATAAAAAAAGCTAGAACAATAACATAATAGAGCTAGTCAACTGAGTCGAAAAGACGCAAATAAAAGTAAAAAAATCAGTACAACATTTGGAAACCATGCTATGCAAGAATAAAATATGATTTTAATATCGATTAAAGCTGTCACCATAAATTGATGACAAGTCTGATAACATAAAAGGGCATAGAATTATTTAAGTAATCAAAAGGAGTTATTGTGCAGGAAACAATCGCTGTAAATGTACCAGTATATAATTGCTGCAACGGTAGTTTCATTTTGATTATTTCATACATATTTCATTTTAAAATTCAGTTTATTGTTTTGTTAGACACACCATACATATAGGAAGACCACAAAAACGTTGTGTTAGAATTTCGGTTTTGTTAGTACAAGAACATTAGCAGTGACATTTTCTCTGGGTAAATGGGATAAGAGATTATTGTGAAGAAAGAAGTATGTAGGTTAGTTAGTCTTTCCTCTTGGGCCTGTGGGCGGCGCATAGGGCAGAGTCATAGCTCTCCATGTCTCGCGGTTCGTTGCTATTTTTTTAAGTCTTTAATGTTTACTAGGCCCATCGTTGAGCCTTCTCTGGTGATGGTTTTACGCAGAGTCTCTCTTGGTCTTCCTCGTTTTCTTTTTCCCTCTGTGTCCATATGAGGGATTGGTAAGGAGTCTTCTCTCATCCATTCTAAGTGTGTGGCCGATGTAGTATGTAGGAGGAGGGGTTATATTGGAATAAACCTCATTATCAGAAAACTGAAGTGTATATATATATATATATATATATATATAATTCATTGCTTCTTGTCTCAGGAGACAATAGGTTTTGCCTCAAATAATTTGTTCTTTGCTGAATCATAACGTTTATTGTGGCTGTAATAGCCTATTCTGGAGTGGCAATATATATATATACAGGGTGTTCAACTTAATGCAGCCTGTGAATGGAGCTAATCTGGATATTGTATGGAAATGAGAAGGTTCAATTATGACGTAGTATAGGTCAAGGTTGTGTGATGGTGTAATTGTAGTGCGGAAGGGGCGATGAACAAATGTGACGTAGGACAAGCTAGTCAGAACCGGTTTAAATAGTAAATGAACGGAGATGCAATGCGTACCTGGCAAATTTCTATTTATCAATGGGGCTGCTTTTAAGTTGAACACCCTGTATATACATATATATATATGCAGCTAACCCCGCCTCTATTAATTTCTGTTCGTAACCTTCTCTTCTCAATCTCTGACTCCCAGTATTTCTTTATTTCAATGGTATCTCTCCATCGTTTAGTGTACTATGTATATATATATATATATATATATATATATATATATATATATATATATATATATATATATATATATATATATATATATGCCATGAGACCGCACTACAACTGGATACTACAGGGTGTTCAAGATTAAAGCAGCTCCATTGACAAATCGAAAGTTGCCAGATAATCTATCGCGTTATGTTTATGTACTATTTAAACCGGTTCTGACTAGCTCGTTTTACGTCACATTTGTTCATCGCCCTTCCCGCACTACAATTACATACCGTCACATAACATTGACCTATACTACGTCATAACTGAACCTTCTAATTTTCATACATATATGCCAGATTGACTCCATTCACAGGCTGCTATTATCTTGAACACCCTGTAGTAGATGATAAAACATGAACGATTTTTTTTTTTACAAATGAGTACACATAAATAAAAGTTCTGCAACAGCTTGATCATATAGAGAGTTGGCTATTAAAGAGAATACAATCAAGGAAAATTAAATATTCGAACACATTAAACTACATGATGTAATAGAGAAGATAATTTTGGAGAGGAAGGTGACTGGAAGAAGAATACGAGAATGTGCTAGAATTTTGGGTGCAAGATGTCGTTGACGATCTAAGAATGACTTCTGCTGACGCCGGTCAACTTGCACAGAACATAGTTTTCAGACTTCTTGTCAGGGTTCGAAGCATTATTGATATGATGACACATAATAGAGTTGACATCTTGAATTCAATGTCTTTTATGACACATAAAAGAGTTGACATCTTGAATTCAATGTCTTTATAACATAAATAGAGTTGACTCTTGAATTCAATGTCTTTATGACACATAAATAAGTTGACATCTTAATTCAATGTCTTTATGACATAAATAGAGTTGATCTTGAATTCAATGTCTTTATGACATAAATAGAGTTGACTCTTGATTAATGTCTTTATGACATAAATAGAGTTGACATCTTGAATTCAATGTCTTTTATGAACATAAATAGAGTTGACATCTTGAATTCAATGTCTTTATGAACATAAATAGAGTTGACATCTTAATTCAATGTCTTTATGAACATAAATAAGTTGACATCTTAATTCAATGTCTTTTTATGACACATAATAGAGTTGACTCTTAATTCAATGTCTTTTATGACACATAAATAGAGTTGACTCTTGAATTCAATGTCTTTTTATACATAAATAGAGTTGACTCTTGAATTCAATGTCTTTTATGATACATAAATAGAGTTGACATCTTGAATTCAATAGTCTTTTATGACACATAAATGAGTGACAGTCTTCGAAATTACAATGTCTTTTGATGATCACATAAATAGAGTTGACATCTTGAATTCAATGTCTTTTTTTATGACACATAAATAGAGTTGACATCTTGAATTCAATGTCTTTTTTTATGAACTATCATAAATAGAGTTGACATCTTGAATTCAATGTCTTTTTTATGACACATAAATAGAGTTGACATCTTGAATTCAATGTCTTTTTTTATGACACATAAATAGAGTTGACATCTTGAATTCAATGTCTTTTTTATGACACATAAATAGAGTTGACGTCTTGAATTCAATGTCTTTTTTTATGACACATAAATAGAGTTGACATCTTGAATTCAATGTCTTTTTTTATGACACATAAATAGAGTTGACATCTTGAATTCAATGTCTTTTTTTATGACACATAAATAGAGTTGACATCTTGAATTCAATGTCTTTTTTTATGACACATAAATAGAGTTGACATCTTGAATTCAATGTCTTTTTTTATGACACATAAATAGAGTTGACATCTTGAATTCAATGTCTTTTTTTATGACACATAAATAGAGTTGACATCTTGAATTCAATGTCTTTTTTTTATGACACATAAATAGAGTTGACGTCTTGAATTCAATGTCTTTTTTTATGACACATAAATAGAGTTGACATCTTGAATTCAATGTCTTTTTTTATGACACATAAATAGAGTTGACATCTTGAATTCAATGTCTTTTTTTATGACACATAAATAGAGTTGACATCTTGAATTCAATGTCTTTTTTTATGACACATAAATAGAGTTGACATCTTGAATTCAATGTCTTTTTTTATGACACATAAATAGAGTTGACATCTTGAATTCAATGTCTTTTTTTATGACACATAAATAGAGTTGACATCTTGAATTCAATGTCTTTTTTTATGACACATAAATAGAGTTGACATCTTGAATTCAATGTCTTTTTTTATGACACATAAATAGAGTTGACATCTTGAATTCAATGTCTTTTTTTATGACACATAAATAGAGTTGACATCTTGAATTCAATGTCTTTTTTTATGACACATAAATAGAGTTGACATCTTGAATTCAATGTCTTTTTTTATGACACATAAATAGAGTTGACATCTTGAATTCAATGTCTTTTTTTTATGACACATAAATAGAGTTGACGTCTTGAATTCAATGTCTTTTTTTATGACACATAAATAGAGTTGACATCTTGAATTCAATGTCTTTTTTTATGACACATAAATAGAGTTGACATCTTGAATTCAATGTCTTTTTTTATGACACATAAATAGAGTTGACATCTTGAATTCAATGTCTTTTTTTATGACACATAAATAGAGTTGACATCTTGAATTCAATGTCTTTTTTATGACACATAAATAGAGTTGACATCTTGAATTCAATGTCTTTTTTTATGACACATAAATAGAGTTGACATCTTGAATTCAATGTCTTTTTTATGACACATAAATAGAGTTGACATCTTGAATTCAATGTCTTTTTTTATGACACATAAATAGAGTTGACATCTTGAATTCAATGTCTTTTTTTATGACACATAAATAGAGTTGACATCTTGAATTCAATGTCTTTTTTATGACACATAAATAGAGTTGACGTCTTGAATTCAATGTCTTTTTTTATGACACATAAATAGAGTTGACATCTTGAATTCAATGTCTTTTTATGAACATAAATAGAGTTGACATCTTGAATTCAATGTCTTTTTTTATGACACATAAATAGAGTTGACATCTTGAATTCAATGTCTTTTTTTTATGACACATAAATAGAGTTAGTCTTGAATTCAATTCTTTTTATGACACATAAATAGAGTTGACATCTTGAATTCAATGTCTTTTTTTTATGACACATAAATAGAGTTGACGTCTTGAATTCAATGTCTTTTTTATGACACATAAATAGAGTTGACATCTTGAATTCAATGTCTTTTTTTATGACACATAAATAGAGTTGACATCTTGAATTCAATGTCTTTTTTTATGACACATAAATAGAGTTGACATCTTGAATCAATGTCTTTTTAGAACATAAAAGAGTTGATCTTGAATTCAATATCTTTTATGACACATAAATAGAGTTGACATCTTAATTCAATGTCTTTTTATCATAAATGATTGACATCTTGAATTCAATGTCTTTTATGACACATAAATAGAGTTGACTCTTGAATTCAATGTCTTTTTTATGACACATAAATAGAGTTGACTCTGAATTCAATGTCTTTTTATGACACATAAATAGAGTTGACATCTTGAATTCAATGTCTTTTTTTCCTAGTAAGGGACAGACATATAGAAAATACAAGAATATCAACAATATTTGTTCTACAGTCAAATATTTCTCTTCTTTCTATATAGTTTTATTGGAATGTTTCTGTCCTGAAACCGACATATTGATCGAAATGTCAACTCTTTTTTTATTTGTATTCATTTGTAAAACTATATTAATGTGCGTTTTAAATAGTTTTCTCCATTTATTTTATTAAACAGAATAATTCAACTGAACGAGCCAGTCTGTAATGGAGCGGTTTAGCGAGAGTATCGTGCTTTGTAGATTATGTATTAACAGACATAAGTTAATTAACAAATTTCACCGTGCATCGTTAACTAAACTGAAAGCATAATATAAAACTAGAAATGTGGTTAATACGATACAATAACAGAACCGTCTATGCCAAATTGGCAACAATAAGGTAATACTAAAATTATGCTATTTTACAAAACTAGATGGAGCGCCAAAATTACCATCAATGATGGAAGAGCTGATAATGATCATAGAACACATGGTTATTTACGAAAGTGAAATTGCGATAGTCCTAACAATCAACTCATCAATCATGCAATCAATCAATGGGATGCTTTAGAGTAGAAATAAAGTAAAGAAAAAAAAGTAAAGTAACTTTTCATACCATGTGGTATAAAGGGTAATATTATGCTAGGTCGGTATTTTTTATTAACCATCGGCACACGACGGGGGATGTGTTCAATATCACGCCGGCCGCCTTCACTTCCCAAAGCTTTTCCTGGTACCTAATTGATGCTGGGTCGACCTGAGAGCCGTTCCGATCGGAACAAATTCCACGCCCACTGTTGGTTGAACCCGACCACTCATTTAAAAGCGAGTTAACTAACAACTACGCTACTGCAGCTCTCAGTAGAAATAGGTAGATAATAACGTAAAGATACAATATATCAGTTGTGGCTCGTCAGTAAGGGCCACTGGGACCGGGCCCCACCAAAAAGAACGTGAAACGTGTATTTATTATATTTTATAAATTAAAACATAACATCTCGAAACCATGATTTTCCGAAAATTTGTGTCTGGCCCCACCAACAAAAATGATCACGAGCCGCCACTGCTATTGATATATAAAATTTACAACTTAGTCATCAATATTCTGTCATTCGGGTACAAACAAGACAGAACAGAACGTGTAACTTCAAACATGATATACGAATATAGTGAGATAACAATACGACTTTATGTTACAAGAGAAGTAGATACAATTTGGTTGAACGTGTTTGTTTTGTCGATGGTGAAGTAGATCTAGAGAGAATGCAATGACCATGAATAGGGGTGCGACACTCAGGAAGAGATTGATTAGTCGTGAACATGGTGGAATGTTCAGGAAGGAATGATTTGGTCAAAGAAGTGCATGTTACAAGATAAAAAAACCCTCAATGTAAGCTGTACATATATATATATATATATATATATATCTGAATGGTAGCATAATACATAAATATATAACTTACCTGGTCTTAGCATGGGACTTGTAGATGTTTCTTTTTCTGAAATATATACAATCATTTTTAAATCATGTCTGTTTTGGAAATAAAGAAAAGGATGTTGCTTTTATATCTGAAATAAAGAAAATAATTTGATTTATTTTTCTAAAAAAAAAGTAATTATCTTTTAGCATTTTCTTTCTTGAAGTATAAAGAGTTTTGTAAATTTTGAAGAAATAAAATGAATAAATGAATCTTTTAAACTTTTGTTTATGAGAAAAGATAAGAATTGTTTCAAAATATATTTAAAAAAAAATCTGAAATAAAGAAAAGAATATAAAAGAATATTATTTTGTCAAATTGAAGTTTATGCAGTTTGCGAGTAGCATTTGAATAATTTATACGACCTTCTGTACACTGTACTACAGATTTGACAAGATGTAGACATGATCTGGTCACCTACATTGATTGATAGTTTTTAGTTTTCTCCTTGACCTTTACTTGGTTATTTTCACTTACTTTCACGTGTTCATTATCGACCCTGACGAGAAAGAAGCAGTCAGCTTAACCCCTTCGTCCCCTTTTGAACCTTTATAATGGCTCGCGGTATTTTGTAAGGTGACTTAGAACCAGTACATCGGCTAATTCAGTATGCGTCCACGGATGAAACAATTTACGTAGTGAATGGGTTGTGTTCCTGACATTTCTAAACAGGTGATCATGAAGGTAAAGATAGCTATATTCTCCTCCGTTTACTATCGAATACTGGACAGAATTGTTACATGTTTTGACAGTAATGGTTTACATTTTTCCTTGCAGTTATTTATTCAGATGACATTTTTCTCTTCATTATAATCAATGTGGTAAATATAGACATAAATTGTAACGCTGGAATTATGTGGGAACATTTAGGTTATAGTGACACTGTCATGTTACAGACGTTACAAATAATAACAAGAAATGTTATTTATAAGTTTCACTATCTCAAATTAGAACGTCAATGGGTCTCAAGCTATTTTTGATCGTGGCCCCTTTTCGAGTTTGATTTATGCATGTGTCCATTTTTACTCACATTAGTTTTAAAAGAAAGTTGTTGCTGGTTGTAATGTAAAGTTTAATTATAATACAGCAAACTTTGCTAAATAAATGTCTTCATCTTCTTTTGTTATCACACTGTTAACCGGGTTGTTGCCAAGTGTCGTGGTTTTCTGTTTTTGTTTAGCACTGTCTTCGTGGCTTGCGTGATAGTTGTATTTGTTTTTTGACAAAATTCTGCTATGCCATCTGTCCATCTTTTTCGTGATCTTCCTCTTGCCTACTTTTCTGATGTTGTGTTTTTGAAGAATCTGTGTACTGTAGAGTTTGGTTGCATTCTGATTAAGTGGCCGAACTTATTGTTCATGTTTGGCTCTGATAACACAAAGTAGGCATGAAAACGTTGTATTCATCTGTTGTTTAACTAACAGTGAGATGTTTTGGATAAAAATATGGGTTGGAATTTTATAATATGTATAGTGCATTATAAAACTAGTAATATAGAAAGAGTTACTATTGGAAACCTTATTGTTGATGGTGTCTGTGGCCTAGGGGATAGTGACTTGGTCTATTAACCCCGACGTTCTTGAGTTCGAATCACGCTGCGGAGAGTTTGGTTGCAAATTGTTTCGCATGGATGTGTACAAAAAACGTGGTACCACCACTCGTTCAGAAAGCAATGTCAAACTACTGAAAGTAATAATGCCTAGAAAAATCACAAACAGCTTTAAAAGCTAGGGTTGATAATCTTTGCATATAAGAACTCACTGCATAATAAAGGATATAGCACATCGACTTAACTTTTTATACATTATTGGCAAAGTTTACAAAATCAAAACTAATCAATCCATACATTGGACATATAAAGAGACATGCACATCACATTAATCGGTAAAACTCAAAAATGCATAACGAAGAGGAAACAGATCCGTGCGTATATTTTCTCAATATGAAGCAAGTCTTCGAAATGCTGCTCTTTAAATGTTTTTTTCTTAAAATAACCTTCAATTGTAATATTGATTTTGCTGCTTATGCCACCCCTTTTACGGTGCCACCTGATGCGGTCGCCTTTCGGTATCATAGTGCAGCACGGCCCTGATAGGAAGTTAAGGGCGACAAGTAAGAAGAAGATCCAGACACAGCCGATAGGGGAGCGTAAGAGATGGACATATTACAACCTGACAGAGTGTAACATAAGGGGATGAGAAAGGGAATGTTGAAGGTCTACTGAAGCTAATATTCGATGCGGAGACGGCATCTGACCATGATGATAGTAAAAAGGAACCCTTTCATACCTCGTGGTATATAGGTCAATACAGTGTTAGGCCTGTATTTTCATTGACCGTCGGCACACGATGGATGATGTGGTCAGCATCACGCCGGCCACCTTTACTTTCCCAGAGCATGTCTGGTACCCAGTTGAGGCTGGGTCGACCTGAGAGCCGTCGCGGTCGGGAAAATTTCCACGCACACTGCGGGAGTTGAACCCAGACCACCAGCCTTGAGAAGCGAGTTCACTAACAACTATGTTGATAGTAAAAGAAAAAAATTAAGGAACTCGTTTTATGGCTCGGGGTATATAGAGTAATACGATGTTAGTCCCGCATGTTTCATTGACTGTCGGCATACAATGGTTGATGAGGTCAACATCAAGCCGGCCGCCTATATTTTACAGTGCTTTTCCTGGTACCTAATTGAGGCTGGGTCGACTTGAGAGCCATGAGGGTCAGAAAAAATTCCACGTCCACTGCAGAATTGAATCCGGACCACACGCATAAGAAGTGAGTTCACTAACAACTACACTATTGCGTCTCTCTATGATGATGATACCCTATTGTGTCTCTCTATGATGATGATACCCTACTGTGTCTCTCTATGATGATGATACACTACTGTGTCTCTCTATGATGATGATACACTACTGTGTCTCTCTATGATGATGATACACTACTGTGTCTCTCTATGATGATGATACACTACTGTGTCTCTCTATGATGATGGTACACTACTGTGTCTCTCTATGATGATGGTACACTACTGTGTCTCTCTATGATGATGGTACACTACTGTGTCTCTCTATGATGATGATACACTACTGTGTCTCTCTATGATGATGGTACACTACTGTGTCTCTCTATGATGATGGTACACTACTGGTCTCTATGATGATGGTACACTACTGTGTCTCTCTATGATGATGATACACTACTGTGTCTCTCTATGATGATACTACTGTGTCTCTCTATGTGATGATACCTACTGTGTCTCTATGATGATACTACTGTGTCTCTATGATGATGATACACTACTGTGCTCTCTATGATGATGGTACACTACTGTGTCTCTCTATGATGATGATACACTACTGTGTCTCTCTATGATGATGATACACTACTGTGTCTCTCTATGATGATGATACCTACTGTTCTCTATGATGATGATACACTACGTGTCTCTATGATGATGATACACTACTGTGTCTCTCTGATGATGATACACTCGTGTCTCTCGATGATGATACACTACTGTGTCTCTCTGATGATGATACACTACTGTGTCTCTATGATGATACACTCGTCTCTTATGATGATACCTACTGTGTCTCTCAGATGATGATACCTATATTAATATAAGTGAACACAATTATTGTCATAATATTATTATGCATATTCTATAGAGATAGTGCTGGTAAACTAGAACTTGTGTTCAACATTGGCTGATTGTGAGATTTGTACAGTGTAGCTACACAACAACACAACAAGCGCAATCAGTCTCAACAACAACAACACAACACAACAAGCACAATCAGTCTCAACAACAACAACACAACAAGCACAATCAGTCTCAACAACACAACACAACAAGCACAATCAGTCTCAACAACACAACACAACAAGCACAATCAGTCTCAACAACAACACAACACAACAATCACAATCAGTCTCAACAACAACACAACACAACAAGCACAATCAGTCTCAACAACAACAACACAACAAGCACAATCAGTCTCAACAACAACAACACACAACACAATCAGTCTCAACAACTAACACAAAAGACAATCAGTCTCAACAACACAACACAACAAGCACAATCAGTCTCAACAACAACACAACAAGCACAATCAGTCTCAACAGCAAACAACAAGCAAATCAGTCTCAACACACAACAAACAACACAATCAGTCTCAACAAAACAACACAACAAGCACAATCAGTCTCAACAACAACAACACAACAAGCACAATCAGTCTCAACAACAACAACACAACAAGCACAATCAGTCTCAACAACAACAACAACAACAACAAGCACAATCAGTCTCAACAACACAACACAACAAGCACAATCAGTCTCAACAACACAACACAACAAGCACAATCAGTCTCAACAACACAACACAACAAGCACAATCAGTCTCAACAACAACAACACAACAAGCACAATCAGTCTCAACAACAACACAACAAGCACAATCAGTCTCAACAACAACACAACAAGCACAATCAGTCTCAACAACAACAACAACAACAACAAGCACAATCAGTCTCAACAACAACACAACAAGCACAATCAGTCTCAACAACACAACACAACAAGCACAATCAGTCTCAACAACAACAACAACAAGCACAATCAGTCTCAACAACACAACACAACAAGCACAATCAGTCTCAACAACAACACAACAAGCACAATCAGTCTCAACAACAACAACAACAAGCACAATCAGTCTAATAGGAAACTGAAAATGTAAAGAAATAAAAAAAATTGTTATCCCTTCACAAAAATGGAAACTTATCTACAGATCAATACTACTCGAGAAATTCTGTTTGACGTTTCTGAGTGAAACTGAACTAGAATATTGCTCTACAGGTCAATCATACATTTTTTTGTATTTACCTCAAATGGATTCACGACACGTTCTAAAATATCCATCTATAACAGGTCGTTGAACCACAGTTGCAGATCACTGCGTAAATGTTTCGAAATGTTTAACATATACAAGAAGATCATCCTTATATATTTCTGTGTCGACAGTTGTCAGTGGGTTTAACTCCATTAATTTCGTGCGTCCAATGTTACTCATGAATAACATGTGTTTCCTCAGGGAAAATGTTAATGTCCGTATTACAGGATGCCAGATTCAGGTTTTTACTTAGAACTGTTTGTTCAACAAATTCAACTTTTCAAAACTCTCTGATAGGCAAAATATGGAACATTTAGCAGCAGTGTTAACTTATCAACGTTGTTTCTTATTTTATTTAGAGATAAGATATTATTATTCAAATGTGCAGCAAATAGCGCAAACAATTTTTCTTTTGATAACCAGAGTATTTCTCTCTCTCTCTCTCTCTCTCTCTCTATATATATATATATATATATATATATATATATATATATATATGAAAGCATGTATAAAATGCATGACAATTACTAAAGATAACGAAAGTTGATTGCATTTGAAAATAGATTGCAAAAAATAGAAAATAAAAGTCTACGAAAAATAACTAACATAAAATAATTGAAACGAATTCAGAAGTGATGAAATCAGAAAATGTCTAGTCGATCACTAGTAACAACTATTACAAGAAGGTGAAGATGGAGATATGTTGGACATAACTTGAGAAGAAATTATCAAAGAATACCAAAGCAGACATTGAAGTGGGATACAATTCTCAAGAAAGAGAGGACAACCTAAGGAGACGTTGAAAGGAACTTCGTCGAAAGAGGCAAAACATATCGGTATCAATTTCATGGAAGAGATAGAGCGAGTTGCTCAGGACAGAGTGGTATGGAAAAATTAATCGCAAACCTCATGTAGTGTATAAAAGTACTAGATTAATCATGAAATACGTACAAACAAAGTACTATAGTTTTACAAAATACAGAAACAGTGACGATAAACAGCAACGTTTCGACCAACAAGGCCTTTATCAAGCAAACGAACAAACAGGAGTGACAAATTAAAATGAAACACAAATGGACGACCAAATACAAACGTATCTAAGGAACATCTGGAATAAAATAGATTAATCATTATTATATCAAATCATAATTTGTGCGATAATGTTAATAAATACTACTTGAAGTGTATTTAATTTAAAGAAAACAGTTTGTTTTACAATTGCTTTGCACTTTTACAGATATCCTGCCCCTTTAATAAAAAAACAAAAGTTGTTTACAACCTCACGTGGTTCATGCATGCAAAGTTAAGAACATATTTAAAAAAAAAAATTATAAATCTTTATATTTGTAAATTCTCGAGCTTTACCATCACTGACAAATGCTTGTATATTATATAGTGGAATATTGGTGTCTCTGAAATATTTATAACTTCCTTAAGAAATTGTCATCTTACTTTTGATGTCTGTTTTGAGATGTTTAACGAAAAGCATATTTTTATTTAGCTGATCCTCTTTCAATGAACTCAGCAAACATTATCAAAATGGTTTCGTTATTTCGTAAAGTGAATATATTTTCTATGTGTCTCTTTTACTTTATTTTTCCAATATGTTTTTATCAAGAAACATTATCAAAAATAGGTTTCGTTATTTCGTAAAGTGAATATATTTTCTATGTGTCTCTTTTACTTTCCAATGTTTTTAGCAAACATTATCAAAATGGTTTCGTTATTTCGTAAAGTGAATATATATGTTCTATTTCTCTTTTACTTATTTTTTTATTACGTAAAGTGAATATATTTTCTATGTGTCTCTTTTACTTTCCAATGTTTTTGGTAAAATACCAAAGCAAATAAAGAGCCTATGAAACGAACAATTTATCCATCTTTGGTAACCATTAATAAAAAGGTGGAGTTGGATTTTATATAAGTTGTATTCCAGTAGGGACATTGACTAGAATAGCTCTCTGATAGACGGCGGATGACAAAAACAGACCTGGACGCCCAAAGAAAGTATGGGAAACTGTGGAAAGAGAGTTTAAAGATTGTGAAACATGGGAAACATTTAGTAGAAAGGTGACAATAGAAGTCTCTTGTGAAAGTCTTATGTGTCAAACGGACCTCGAAGATAGTATAGATAGATATGACTTATATGTTCCCCAAGAGACCTTTTATACTTTGCTGAGGTTTGGAAGGTATGCATAAACGAACAATTGGACTCAAACTGGAAGCAATAATAATACAAACTGCTAGAACAAGGTTGTGTTTAGGAACAGGTGATAGTGAAAACTAAACTACTGTCTATGATATCAATGGGAAATTCAACTTATATGTAGTATGATAATTAATATAAAACAAGAATATTGTGATTAAATTAGATGTTTTCGTTGTTGCGGGTCTTCTTCAAAGATCATTCTTAAATTTTATTTTTTATTATATATTCAAGAAAAATCATTTTCACATACCGACTTTTCTGTAGCCCATTAAAATAAATTCGTTCCTTCCTCCTACATTTTTTTCAGTTTTTAATTTAATGACCCTCTCTCCTGTAATATAAAGGTGTGCCCCCAAATCTCCCCACCCCACCTCAAGATACATAATGTTTCCTGTTGAAATCCGTTGTACTAATCCATATCTACATCCCTAATTATATTCAACAACTCTTCTCTTAACATTCTTTAAGATTATCATCTCTACACCTGCCTTAATTTACATTAAAAATAATAACAATTTAACAAATTTCAAATAAAGATTATTATCATAAACCTCATCATCAAATAGCCTGTCCTGAGCAGAACTTTGCCACCCCAACAGTCCTCCGGAATTTCTCTCTAATTTGCCAGATGTCCTGTCTCTGCAGCCATCATGTTCAAACCATCACTTACATCCTGAATCCATTTTCTCCGTGGTTTTCCTCTTCTTCTCTTTGCCGGTATGCCTCCTTCCATGATGGTCTTCTCCAGCCTTTCATGTCTTGTTTTATGTCCAAAATATCTCAATTCTCACTTTCTTATTTGTAGCATCAGCCAGTTTTCTTTGATTTCGATTTAAAAACTTACACAATTCAAATGAGAGGGAAGGTGAAATCTTTAAACATCCGATATCTTGCGGTCAGCATTAGTATGTGCAAGAATATGTGCAAGTTAGATTCAATTACTTTCCCCCTTCTTTCATCGAAGACGTAATATGCCAGCAGTCACAGACATGGTTGCCCAGAGATGGATGCCCTGAAAATGGATACCCAGATATGGATGCCCGACATGGATGCTCCGACATGGATGTCTAGAAATGGGAAATTGCTGCACACGTACGCATCATATAGTTACTGACTAAGCTCAGATATTTTAAACTGAATGAGAACTACCCGTTTCAATCATTACTGGATTCATAAGACATATCTCTATTTGAACTTATTCTTAGAACAAGAAACAGAAGTCACAAAAGTGTTCTTGCTGCTAAATTGTTCAAAATATATAATTTAATTTATGGTTTTATTAACGAGGCGTGGCAGCCATTACTATAATCATCCCACCTGTTCAAATCATTTTAATCATCCTTTCTCTTTACCTGAAGCAATCTCAAGTGCTAAGTATTATTGAAAACTTAATCATATTTAGTGGCTAAAGTGTTACCTTTCACGGTGAGCAGCACGTGTTGTCTTAAGTGTCTGAGTCTGGAGCTGACCTGGCACTCGTATACCCCAGAGTCAGATAATATCACCTGCTGGATAATGAGGTTCCATGTTCCTTGTCCTGGTTCGTGTTCAACCTGGTACCTGCCGTTGTTATGGAAGGACTCATATCCCACTGTCAGAGGGTTAAGATCAGTTGCCTTTCTCCATATGACCTGGAGTAGATAGGATGTCAGTTAAATGGTATCATGAGAAAGTTGGTTATTAAGTTGGTCAGTCAATTGTTGGTCAAATGTTGGTCAGTCAATAGTTCATTTCCTCACTCACCCACCCACTCACTCACTCACTCACTCACTCACTCACTCACTCACTCACTCACTCACTCACTCACTCACTCACTCACTCACTCACTCACTCACTCACTCACTCACCACTCACTCACTCACTCACTCACTCACTCACTCACTCACTCACACACCCACTCACTCACACACTCACTCACTCACTCCCTCACTCACTCACTCACTAATTATTCCCCGAAACCGGCGACCATGACCTTACTGTGAATTCTAACTGCATTGCTTCGAGTATGATAATACAGAAAGTATTGCACCCCAAATGAAATATGTCAGATCACTAACCGTGCACTGCAGATTTTGAAGCACATCCTTTGGCAGCACAGTGTGCACAGAGTAAAAAAAATGTAGTGATACCATATGGTATATTTTGGGAAATACTGCATTAGATCCGTTTGTTTTCTTTGACCAATGGTATACATACGAGTATATGTGATATAATGAACATCACTGAGGTCACCCATCTATCTATATACTCTTTGTGTCCATATTGACACATACGGTTTTCACAAGAAACTTTCACTGTTGCCGTTCTGCTGACTTTCTAACAGCCGTCTCCCACGTCAGGCCACACTTCTTAAACTCTCTTTCCTCCTTGCCCGTCTGCGTGTTCGTAGCGCGTTGGACTACGGGTGACAAGCTCCTTATGAGTGCGGGTTCAATTCCGCGGGCTGGCAGAAAAGCCACAAGTTCACCAGATTAACGGTGTTCGTGGCACTGAATCGAAGGGTTACGATGTCCATGGCACCGAGCCGAAGAGCGGAAAGCTCAAGTGCTTCTGGATCGGTAAAAAAAAAAGAACTCTCTCTCCATCGTTCTCCTCCATGTACCCTTTAGACGTCCAGGCCTTCTCTTCCCATCCGTTGTCCAACTGTGAGAGCTGTCATAGCCAATGCCCCCACTGGCATAGGACAAACATGTCCGAACCGCCTCCATCTTCGTCTCTTAATGATGGTCTCCAAGGATACACATTCTGTTTGTTTCAAAAGCTCCTTATTTGTTATGGTATTTGGCCAACAAATTTTGCAAGATTCTCCTCAAACATTTATTCTGAAATGTATCCAACTTATTGAGGTCGTCCTTACTTCAAGCAATTTCTGATAACCGATTAGGATTATGTTGACCTGGTAACCGTTTGCGGTTGAAAAGTTCTCATTTCAATTGAAGATTAAATCGATCAGCTTATCTTAGGTGTAAATGCACAATCAATGTGCAACCGTGGCGTTCATAGCACAACTCACTTATACTCGAATAGATCAAATCAAAAAACTATTATCACAAAGAGATGTTTATAACGTGGTTTAACTTGAAACAACATATCACAAAGATATGTTTATTCTTCTTACTTCAAATTTCGTCACACTGTTAACGTGGTTGTCTCCCATAGAAGAATACGTGGTTTACTGTTTTGTACATGAATATCGGGTGGCTTTTGATGATGTAAATCTTGCTCTTCAAGAAGATGCTGCAGATCTACATCTTTCTCATGAAGTCTTTCCCTCTTGCCTATCTTACTGAAGATCTTCTTTGTAGAGATATTTATAACGTGGTTTACTGAAACAACATAGAAGAAATACTGTGAGATCTTACTGTTGTACATAGAATAAATACTGTGAGATCTTACTAAAAACTTGTACATAGAAGAAATACTGTAAGATCTTACATAGAAGAAATACTGTAAGATCTTACATAGAAGAAATACTGTAAGATCTTACATAGAAGAAATACTGTAAGATCTTACATAGAATAAATACTGTGAGATCTTACTGTTGTACATAGAAGAAATACTGTGAGATCGTATAGTTGTAAATATTATACACATCAACCTTACCGCATGCCCTACTATGGGATAACCGTTTAACATGTATAGTATCTATAGGGGTCTTCTCTATGGTGAAGTGGTTAAGACGTTTGCCAGGAGTTCTGAAGGTTGTAGGTTTGAATTCAGACTGAGTCACATGTGTATCTTTTACGGAAATCCATAGTATCGTTGCTGGAGCTAAGGAGTTCATGTTATATTCAACACTCTCGGCAGATTGTGTGCTATTTCTGTCGAGAAGGAAAAAACCATAGGAAAACACGACGCACTGAAGTCCATCTGTCGACTTTGGGTAGTTAATAATTTTATGTACAGTAAATGTGAATTAAAAATAAAAGCGGCGGAGAAGATCATTAATGACTTTAAATGTAAATGCTACAGAAGAGTACTTAGAATATCATGGACAGAGAAAAGAACAAATGCTTCTGTTCTGCAACAGCATTATATTAAATAGAGTTGGCTATTAAATAGCATAACATCAAGGAAAATTAAATATTTCGGACACACTGAAAGACATGTGTGTCTAGAGAAGATACTCTTAGAGGGAATGGTGCATGGAAGAAGAATGGGAGGAAGACCTAGAAGAAGATGGGTGCAAGATGTCATTAAGAATCTGAGCATGACTGGTGCTGACACCGGTCAACTTGCACAGAACAGAATGTTTTTCAGGTCTGCTGTCATGGAGCCATATGTGTAACTACGTCTGGAAGGGACAAGATACTTGATGATGATGAAATGTGAAGCGATGTAACTAGTGCAGTGCTACTAATGCAACTTTCAAAGTAACACGTAACTCATTTATAAACTTCGCATATGTTACAACAGACTGAGGAACCACCTGTTCAACAAGATGAAGATATAAACGTATGATGTATGGAGATGGGACACGACCTGTCTGACTCCTAATTATATATCATGATAGATTCCACTCTAATTCTCCAGTCTTATTTCTCTACTCTGATTCTCTAGTCTTGTAACTGCGCTTTGTAGCCAGTACACATTTTCAATAAAAAGCTCACTGCGGTTGAAATGAAATGCTGGAGGATGGCAGTTGGGGTCACCAGGAAAAATAGACTACAAAATGAGGACATCAAAAGCATGAGCATAACTTCATGCACCGAATACATTGAAAGACAACAAATGCAGTGGTTTGAAATGCAATTAGAATGGAATACAACCAACCACCAATAACAGCATACAATAAAAAAAGATCGGGTACTAGAGCTAAGGAAAGACCAAGAAAAAGATGGAAGACAATATCAAGATCACACTACATAAACATGGATATAACACAACAAGGGTGACTCATTTGACCATGGAACGCAAATTAAAGCTCCCACCCCTACGCTTAACGGCAAGAGTGGACAAGCAATTCAATCATCCACCTGGGGAAAGATAATAGACAGTAGACACATATTCAATCAGTTTCTGCTCTTTCCCATCAATATGTAAACTTTCTAACATGTGAATTAGTTCTTGAAGTTGTACAGCAACAATATTATAAATTATTTAAAATTTATTAATGATCTATTTAAGTTTTCAAATCCTTTCTAGTATTATACCAATTTATTTTGCATTTCTTTTACACAAAAATCTCATTCCTGAAATATTTCATCTCTATCGTTTCTATTTTTGTTTTCTTTTACTTGGAATTGTGTCAATATAATTACATTTTTAACAATACTTTCTAGTTTTTGAAGTGCATCTTTTTATGTTTTGTCTCAGTTCATGGGACGATAACAAGAAATTCTAGACGGCAGACACAATACGGGAGAGAACCCGATGGGGGTATTTCAAGTACAGTACTTTGTGTTTGATCTATTCAGTTAGATCTCCGGCTAGTTCAGACTATTCTACTCAAGTAATCAAACCGATCATTCGTGTTAAAGTAAGGATGAGTCAGTAGTTTTCAAACGATACTTGTAGACCGTGATTGATATGTTTAGTGCTCTGATACTAAAACAAGAAGTAAGAAAACTCCGGCACGAGAACCATATGTAGTTTGTAAGAATGAACATTTTTATAGCCCTCTGAAAAGTATGTTCCATATTTATAAACACACGAAAGTAACTTACTTGTTAAGATTTTGTTCGTTTAATATGTGTATTCATATACTAATATATATAGTGGGCGCCTGCAGCTAACAAGATAAGAATGTGCTGTTTAATAATAAATATATTATCAGAGTGTATCAGAACGTTGCAACTCTTATTTAGAAATAACATAATTCATTTTAAGTTCAATATAAACATGTTCATATGATTTATGTTGTTGAGAAAGCTAAGAGGAGACTCAATTACTTAATCAATAAAATAATGAATTCAGTGTCTTGTATGTTTGGTGCAGTCGAGGACTTCCAGTTATAGGAATCTTGATTCACTTGTCGATGAGTTCATTCCAATTCCAGTGTTGTCGAGTCGTTATCGAACAACTAAGCTGATATAGTGCCGCCTTTTAAGATTATAATAGAATCATTGCAGGTGCTCTTGTAATGTCATTTCATTTTATCGATACAACAAGCGATAGAGGAGATGTTGGGTAGAGATCGTTATGATAAGACTAAGCGACTATAAGGGCGTTGTGTGTAGAGATTAGATTCGAATTAGTTTCCAAAATGATGTCGTATATTTGATCTGGCAATAGCAATATATCAAGAAAGAAAGAGGAGAAGAAAGAAGGGGAAGAGGCGAGAGAAAAGAAAGGAAAGAGGAGATATGAGGAAAGGAGATATATAAAGAAAGGGAAAGGAGGGAGATATATAAAAGAAAGAGGGGAAAAGAGGAAAAGAGACGATATATAAAGAAAGGAAAAGAGGCGAGACGTATAAAGAAAGGGAAAAGAGGCGAGATATATAAAGAAAGGGAAAGAGGCGAGACGTATAAAGAAAGGGAAAGAGGCGAGATATATAAAGAAAGGAAAAGAGGGAGATATATAAAGACAGGGAAAAGAGGCGAGATATATAAAGAAAGGGAAAAGAGGCGAGATATATAAAGAAAGGGAAAGAGGCGAGATATATAAAGAAAGGGAAAAGAGCGAGATATAAAGAAAGGGAAAGAGGTGAGATATATAAAGAAAGGGAAAAGAGGCGAGATATATAAAGAAAGGGAAAGAGGCGAGATATATAAAGAAAGGGAAAAGAGGCGAGATATAAAAAGAAAGGGAAAAGAGGCGAGATATATAAAGAAAGGGAAAAGAGGCGAGATATAAAGAAAGGGAAAAGAGGTGAGATATATAAAGAAAGGGAAAAGAGGCGAGATATATAAAGAAAGGGAAAAGAGGCGAGATATATAAAGAAAGGGAAAGAGGCGAGATATATAAAGAAAGGGAAAGAGGCGAGATATATAAAGAAAGGGAAAGAGGAAGATATATAAAGAAAGGGAAAGAGGAGAGATATAAAGAAAGGGAAAGAGGCGAGATATATAAAGAAAGGGAAAGAGGCGAGATATATAAAGAAAGGGAAAGAGGCGAGATATATAAAGAAAGGGAAAAGAGGCGAGATATATAAAGAAAGGGAAAAGAGGTGAGATATATAAAGAAGGCGAATATAAGAAAGGAAAAGAGGCGAGAGTATAAAGAAAGGGAAAAGAGGCGAGATATAAAGAAAGGGAAAAGAGGCGAGATATATAAAGAAAGGGAAAGAGGCGAGAAGTATAAAGAAAGGGAAAAGAGGCGAGATATATAAAGAAAGGGAAAGAGGCGAGATATATAAAGAAAGGGAAAGAGGCGAGACGTATAAAGAAAGGGAAAGAGGCGAGATTATAAAGAAAGGGAAAGAGGAAGATATATAAGAAAGGGAAAGAGGCGAGATATAAAGAAAGGAAAAGAGCGAGATATATAAAGAAAGGGAAAGAGGCGAGATTATAAAGAAAGGGAAAAGAGGCGAGATATATAAAGAAAGGGAAAAGAGGGAGATATAAAGAAAGGGAAAAGAGGCGAGATATATAAAGAAAGGGAAAGAGGCGAGATTATAAAGAAAGGGAAAAGAGGGAGATATATAAAGAAAGGGAAAGAGGCGAGACGTATAAAGAAAGGGAAAGAGGCGAGATATATAAAGAAAGGGAAAAGAGGCGAGACTTATAAAGAAAGGGAAAGAAGGCGAGACGTATAAAGAAAGGGAAAGAGGCAGATATATAAAGAAAGGGAAGAGGAAGATATATAAAGAAAGGGAAAGAGCGAGATATAAAGAAAGGGAAGGAGAGATTATAAAGAAAGGGAAAGAGGCGAGATTATAAAGAAAGGGAAAGAGGCGAGATATAAAGAAAGGGAAAAGAGGCGAGATATAAAGAAAGGGAAAGAGGCGAGATATAAAAGAAAGGAAAAGAGGCGAGATATATAAAGAAAGGGAAAGAGGCGAGACGTATAAAGAAAGGGAAAAGAGGCGAGACGTATAAAGAAAGGGAAAGAGGCGAGACGTATAAAGAAAGGGAAAAGAGGCGAGATATAAAGAAAGGAAAGAGGCGAGATATATAAAGAAAGGAAAGAGGCGAGATATATAAAGAAAGGGAAAAGAGGCGAGATGTATAAAGAAAGGGGAAAGAGGCGAGATATATAAAGAAAGGGGAAAGAGCGAGATTATAAAGAAAGGGAAAGAGGCGAGATATATAAAGAAAGGGAAAGAGGCGAGATATATAAAGAAAGGGAAAAGAGGCGAGAGATATAAAGAAAGGGAAAAGAGGCGAGAATATAAAGGAAAGGCGAGAAAAGAAGGAAGACGAGATATAAAGAAAGGGAAAAGAGGCGAGATGTATAAAGAAAGGGAAAAGAGGCGAGATATATAAAGAAAGGGAAAGAGGGAGATTATAAAGAAAGGGAAAGAGGCGAGATGTATAAAGAAAGGGGAAGGAGGCGAGACGTATAAAGAAAGAAAGGAGATAAAGAAGGAGGAAGTATAAAGAAAGGGAAAGAGGCGAGAGTATAAAGAAAAGAGGGAAAAAGAAGGCGAGACGTATAAAGAAAGAAAGAGAGGGAGATAGCTGAGAGACAGAGATATGAAAAAACGGGAAGAGTTTCCTTTGATTTTCAGTAGTGTTGTAAATGTTTTGTAGAGAAGATATTTCCTCACACCTGTTGTAAGCGAACTGATATTTCCTGTGCTACACACAGAAGCCACCAGAAGTTATCTTTAAGCTATCATGTAATTTGTAATAAGTTAGGTAATAAAACGAGTTTATGTTAGTTTGATAGGTACATACAAAATTGAGGGTTACATAAGAACATTGCTCTACAACAAAAACGTCAGCACAGGCAGCACCCGACGGCACTATTGAGCCACACACAACAAAAAGAAAATAAAAACTGAAAAACCTGTAAGAATAACTATCTAGTACTCAAGATACCGCTGTAGACGCCCAGTCCCTTTCTGTTAGCTGATATTGCCTGCGTTAGAATATACGCATTAGCTGTGGTAGTGATTTAGATTTCTTGCCAAAACTTAAATATTCTTTTACCATTGTTTGTTGAGCATATTATGTAATATATTGTACATGGAGGAGTCTCGATATTTGGTGATTGAATCTAACGTACTATCGTTGTGTTGCAAATACTCATTGTGTGAGTCTAACGTACTATCGTTGTGTTGCAAATATTCATTGTGTGAGTCTAACGTACTATCGCTGTTTTGCAAATACTCATTGTGTGAGTCTAACGTACTATCGCTGTGTTACAAATACTCTCCCTAAGAATAACTACTGAAGTAATAGACTGCCTGGCAACTTTAATGTATATATATATATATATATATATATATATATATATATATATCATATCAGCTGCCCAGGCTAGGCACAAAGAGATTATTGCGAAAGGGCGCAGTGTCTTTTGAGAAGAGACTTATGTATGAGCTGAACGACAAGAGAGAAAAGCGAAAACTCAGAAGTTGTCACAGTAAAACACTTGCCAATTGACCGTCTGTAAAGACGAAAAAGGCCGTATATATACATACTAATTGGAGAAGGAAGCATGTGCTGAGAAAGGAAGTTTTAAATCACGTTGTGACAACAGATGAAATAAACAGAAGACGAGACGGAGTGAAACAGAAAGGGAAATTCTAGACAGTTTAGCTTTATGGCAAAGCAAAGTGTCAGCATTGGAAATCTTCTTCTTCTTTGCCTCCGTTCTTTACGACCAATTTAAATCACCTTTTGTGATATGTTTGATCTTTGCCAAGAACGTGTATACGTTGCACATTGGTTTGGTAGGCCCCTAAACGCAACATCGGAAATGATAGTCATCATCAAAGACAAACAGTTATGGAGATCAGTGATCACCCATGTCAGCCTGGCCGGCAAATGATGATAATACAATATATAAAACACTGTCAGTTCAGCGCTTTGTTCCCATATTTGTCAGAACATCTGGCCGGGGATTGTGCAGAGAAAAGGCAATAAGGCCACTTACCCTAAGCTGCCGTCACGAGTGTACAGGTCATCAGTTTTATTTTCTCCACAACAGAAAAAGCTTTTGATCTTACGTATGGGTCGAACACCGGATGTTTCCGACAGGAAACCCCAAAAAGAGTCATTTAATCATTCGACAACTTTTAAACATACAACTTTCTAAATAAGTGTCAATAAAGAACATCTTTTCCAGTTCAATTTTTGTTTAACATAAACTCAATATAATTATAATGATGTTGCAAAATGTTGCTTATTTGATGGACGCATGAGAATGAGAACTTACAGTAATATTAGATTTTTTTAAATGTAGCATGCAATAAATAGCCTAGCCCAGGGGTCGGCAACCTTTTGAGACGGAAGAGACAAAAGTTATAATTTACAAAATTTCTCAGTTTTTAAAGAGCCACTAAAATTGTTGTTTCAATATTATGGTATTTGATTAGGATTAGGTATATAAATTTGATTTTTGATTTAAAATAAATGGCTTTAAATACGAAATAATATTTATTCATATCAAAAATTTAAACCTGAAATAAATGATTTTAATAGATCGCTACAATAGTTACATCAATGGGAGCATTGGCCGTGCATGCTTTTTGAAAGTTGGGTTAAATCTGGCTCATAACTTGTTATTTTCAGTTTCAAGCACGCCTCTAGATTTTTATTTGTTAGTTGGCTTCTTACTTTACTTTTTATGATATTCATGCAAGAGAACGTTTGCTGGCACGAATATGTTGACCCGAAGATCGTCAGCACTCTAAATGCCAACTTCTTCACCTCACTGTAGCATTCTGGAAGAGACATCGAAAGAGACACAACTTGACATCGAAAGAGCCGCATGCGGCTCGGGAGCCGTAGGTTGCCGACCCTGGCCTAGCTGCACACGGAGAAGAGAGCTGGAGGCTAATGTTAAAAGCATATGGATATAATTGGAATGGATGACAGGAGAGAGGAAGAGCTGGACGAAGTTTGTTGAAGACCTGTGCTCCTTTGGGAGCTGAAATGTGAAGAAGAAGAAGAATTAATAGCATGCGCAATCTTCTTTCTTACATATGTGCTAGAGAATACTTGGTAGTTCTTTATCAAGCATTATCAAGGGCATGATTGAGATCAAACTGACATTGATAGAATCGAACGATCGAATAAGTGTATCTGTTGTTTATGTCAAAAGGAAATTATTTTTTACTTAATTCTTGTTTAATCTTGTTGTGACACATGAGTTTTTGATAAGGGCTTTTTGTGCTTCAAAGTCATTTACAGTTTTCATTGCAGTGTTGAACCTCAGAGATAACAGATGCGACGAAAGACACTATTGATGAAGAGCACAGAAGGCCTCGTTCTAGAAATCTTTTCTTATCCTAACGCTGTGAGACAAATCAGGGTTGGAGAAAAGAAAGACTGCAGTGTTCCATGTAAAATATTCCATGATTATTCTTATTCCCTCGTCTGTCTTCAAGTTTTTGGTCTATTTGCTTCTTCTTCACTATGGTGTCTAAAATAATGGCTGTTTCTCACATGTATGTTAGAGTTTAGCTCATTACATTTCCTTACCATTTCAATCTATTTTTAAAAGAATATTTTCATAACTCTTGTATAACAGAAGTCTACTTGTTGACACTTTAATTGACCAAAGCTTATGTCGAAGCCTAAATCGGGGTTAAAAGGCGTGTGGAGAGAGAGAGAGAGAGAGAGAGAGAGAGAGGAGAGAGTAATCGTATACCAGGTTAATTCCATTAGGAACAGCACATTTATTGGTAGGAAATGGTAAGTGTATTGGTACTAAATGGTAAGTATGTCGACAGGGAATAATAAATGTGACGGTACAAAATGTTATGCGTGTTTGCTGGGGAATGCGAGACGTATAGTGAGGAATTCCATAAAAACAAGAACTTTGTCTCTATGTCAATGGATGTGACAGGTGCATCTGTAAGGGATACGAGTATAGGAACGAGGGGTGTGTCTGCAGAGGATTCTATAATAATGGTAGATGTGTTCAAGTTGGTTCCATAAGAATGAACGGCGTGTTTAAGTTAATAGTAATTGTGCATATTATAGACTAACAATAAAATCAGTAAATAAAACAAGAAGAGACCATATAAGAAATGAGGAAATTAAAAGAACAGTCGCAACAACACCTGCTATTAGATTTATTGAAAAACAGAGACTCAAATGGTTTGATCACTTGGTCAGAATGAACCCGAATACACCAGTTGCAAGAGCGTACAACCTGAAAATGGAATCATCAAGAGGAAAGGGCAAACCAAGAAAAAGATGGGTTGATGGAGTTACAGACATCTTAAAACTCCACAATACCACAACATATCAAGCAACCGAACGTGCATTATCTCGGAAACTGATCATCAGTTAAACCTGCTACGTCTAGCAGCAAAAAAAGCAGAGAAGAACAAAAGAAGAAAGAAGATGGACAGAAAAGAGAACAAACAGATATATCAGAAACAACTCAAAATAAATTTAAAAACTGGCTAATGCTACGAATAAGAATCGACAAATTTTGTATTTTGGACAAATAAACAGACATGAAGGATTGGAGACGACCATTATGGAAGGAGGTATTCCGGCAAAGAGGAGAAGAGGAAGACCAAAATAAGAAGGATTTAGGATGTAACTGATGATTTGAGCATGACAGTTGCAGAGGCGGGGCATCTGGCCTTTGAGATAGAGATTTTGAAGGACTGTTAAAGTGACACAGTTCTGCTTAGGACTAACTATTTTATGGATAATTTTATCATTTGTCATCAACTAAAACGACACCAGGTTGACGATCTCTAAATATTTCAAGTATAACAATAATTAGTGATAATACTTAATAGCTTGATAAGTTATCAGTATTGAATAATTTTTTAACAAATATTGAATTTTAATGTTTTTAAATCAACTAACAATACAATATTTTGAACACGTTAAGAAACATTACATTGTCGAATATTTGTTTATTTATTATGTATGTGATTTAAAGTCTCTTTAAGCCAAGGCACGCATCTTTCAACCCAAGGACGAACCTTGTGTTTGGTTATATCAGTGTGTAGGTCAACAAATATGAACAATAAGAATTCACCTTTTACTGTGAATCCAAATTTATTGTAATAATATTTTGAACTGATAATGAGCGTAATTTAATAACAATGGAAAATCAATGTTTTAGAAGAAATGTATGAAGTAACAAGGAATGATAAAACTAGAAAGAAAGAAATGAGAATAAGAAAGAATTGAAACTAGTTACGAAATGTAGTAAACTACAACAGATCAAGGGGTATGGATGTCTTACAAGAATGTGCAGATGTCTGCTTCAACAGAAATCCCTTCTAGAAAATATCATGACTATAAGTCAGTAGAAAGTGCACGTAAAATATGGAGTGACAACATCAAGAATAGTCTTTGAGAAATGAACATCAGTTTATAAGATACATTGGTTGTTGTTTGTTTAGTAGGGGATTAAAGCCTCTTTAAGCCGAGGCACGCCCTTTCAACCTAAGACGAAACTTTTATTGGTTATATCAGAGCGTGTAGGCCAACAAACATGAAAATAAGAATTAACTCCTTTCGGAGAATGCAAGAAATACATTGGTTCATGTACACACGTTTATTATGTATTTTTCCTCAATACTTTACAATGAGGTAAACGGAGTAAGCGAGAATGAAAAAATAAATGTCTATACCAAGATGGTACTCGATCTGATAAAAGTTAAGAAGATGTGTATATCCTATTAGAACTTTTGTTCTGTCACGAATTATATACACTGTTTAGTCTAAGAAGTGTCAACGTAAGAGAGAAAAAACCAAGAAAGGATTCATAAATCTGCGAGGGAAAAAAAGCAGAACAAAGGGCAAAAATAGTGAAGCTAATTCGATTTCTCTTTCTAAGTTTACAAATCTAATGTTATTTTGAGTACATTCCTTGTCATTGCTTTCTGTGCCATCTTTTCAGGAAACGTTACATCTTGCACATAGATTCCCGCTGCAACGAACACACATTTGAGAATACAGTGTAATCTAAATTAACAAAGAAGATCTGCTCACCAGTTAAAACAATATCTCATTATCTCTCCATCCTATCATCACTTACAGGTGAATTACGTACGCAAATAAATCGAAACAGATAAACAAAAGAAAGAGAGAAAGAGAACTAACGAGCGAAACCATATTATTGGCAATCTATACCTCCAACATCTTGAGCGATAAAACAGATACAGAAAAATAACTTGTTGAATCTACCATTGGAATCTGATTTTCAGCCAAACTGTGGAATGTTTTTTTTATTTCATTAGACATGAAATAGTCTTGTTGTATTTAAATAGATATTGGTAGTTTGGAGATATAAAAAGACATGAAGGGCTGGAGAAGACAATCCTGGAAGGAGGCATACCGGCAAAGAGAAGAAGAGGAAAACCATGGATTCAGGATGTAACTGATGGGTTGAACATCACGGTGGCAGAAGCAGGATATCTGGCCTATGAGAGAGAGTGATTCATGAGGACTGTTAGGGCGTTAAAGTTCTGCTCAGGACAATCTATTTGATGATAAGTTTGAATGAAGTGGTTTGGCCACTTAATAAGAATGCATCCAAACTCCGGAGTATACAAAGTCTTCTACAACAGAACATCAGGAAAAAAGGCGACAGGAAGACCATAAAAAAGATGGTCAGATGGCATTGACGAATCCTGCCAAATAGCAAACATAATCACCAACGCCACCAGAACAGGTGCAAGACAAAAACAGAAAACCATGTCACTGGTACAACCGGAACAGTGTGACGACAAACAAGGAGATTGTAGTTTGAAAACTAACATATTGCTTTACTTCACAAGATCTGGGACGTATTGTTGATTCCTTTAGATCTGAATACAATGCGTGTTTAATTAAACATGGATATATAGTTTTATTCTTTAGACCTGAATACAATGCGTTGTTTAATTAAACATGGGACATATAGTTTTATTTCTTTAGATCTGGAATACAATGCGTTATTCCATTAAACATGGACTAAGTTTTATTTCTTTAGACCTGAATAAATGCTGTTCCATTAAACATGGGACATATAGTTTTATTTCTTTAGACCTGGAATACAATGCGTTGTTTAATTAAACATGGGACATATAGTTTTATTTCTTTAGATCTGGAATACAATGCGTTATTCCATTAAACATGGGACATATAGTTTTATTCCTTTAGATCTGGAATACAATGCGTTGTTTAATTAAACATGGGACATATAGTTTTATTCCTTTAGATAGGAATACAATGCGTTGTTTTATTAAACATGGGACGTATTGTTTTATTTCTTTAGACCTGTAATACAATGCGTTCTTCATTAACATGGACGTATTGTTTTACGTTTTATTTTCTAAATTGTTTTAATATTTGTTGCTTCTTAGAATTACAGACAAAAACCAGAAACAACAAACACAACATTCTTAAACCAGGATAATTTAGTACGACAATTAAAATATACGTAATTTTGTATAAAGAAATGAGAATAGTGGTACAAGTAATACATCATAGTCAAATAACAACAATAAATCGCAAAGTTGAAACAGCCAGTAAAAAGAAAGAAAACGTATAGGAATCATTTTTATACCACTTGGTATTAGGGTGATACGGTATCAGACCCGTATTTTTAAATGACCGTCGGCACAGGATGGGTGATGTGGTCAACATTACGCCTGTCGTCTATACTTCCAAGTGCTTTTCCTGGTACCAAATAGAGGCTAGGTCGACCTGAGAGCCGGTACGGTAGGAACACATTCCCCACCCATATGTGGAATTACAGTGCATAATTTTCAATAATAAATCGCGTAGACATTTAGTCTATTGCTGGCACGTACCAATTTCATAAATCTTGAAAACATATTGCTGGCACGTACCAATTTCATAAATCTTGAAAACATATTGCTGGCACGTACCAATTTCATAAATCTTGAAAACATATAGTCTATTGTTGGCACTTGAAAAAAAATGAAAATCGTGGCATATCCTAAAGGACGTAGCCATCAACCACAGTAAACGAGTCGTTGATTTTCTAGGCACCACTTATACGTTCAGTAGTTTGCCATTGCTTTCTGAAGCAATTAATGTAATAAATTTCGAAGATATATAGTCTATTGCCGGCACGTACCAATTTCATAAATCTTGAAAACATATATTCTATTGCTGGCACCAATTACTGGATTTGATTCAGATCCGTGCTGTGCTATGATACAGAGAGGCGGCCGCATCAGGCGGTTCCATAAGGGGGGCGGCATGAGCAGCAAAATCAAATCACAATTGATAGTTATTTTAATGAATAAAGCACATTTAAGGGGCAGCATTTCGAAGACTTGCATCCTACCGAGAAAATATACTGCACGGTCCTCCTGATTGTATACGTATCTCTTCCGTCTTACATGAATACATCTGAATCAATTCTGAATCCTTCCATCTCCTGTGCTGTAATTTTCATCTTAGATAATGTAATAGTGAGCTCAAAGTCATTGCCTTTGAAAAGATATGATATATCTCTGCCATTCTTTCAAATAAAAATATTATCAGTCATATATTTGGAAAATTTTGCTCATCATAGCTCAGTCATTTCATTTCACAAGTTGTGATGTTTCAATTTATTGTTTAATTTTAATCGTCGTGATATTCGTTTTATCATCAAATAGTTTGCCCTGCGAAGAACTTTTCCACTCTATCATTCATTCGGAATTACTCTCTCTCTCTCTCTCATATGCCAGTTCTCCCACCTCTGCTTCCGCCATGCTCAAATCATCAGTTACATCATGAGTCCATCTTCTTCGTGGTCTTCCTTCTCCCTATGGATGTCTCCTCCAACATAGTGTTGCCCAACCCATCATATCTTATTTATGTCCAACATACTTGCATTTTCTTATTCTTATGTGTAGCATCAGTTAATTTTTTTTGATTTTGTGATAATGATATATGTTAAGTGAAGCGTCTGGTTCAAGGAATTAGAGAACGGGCTCCCATGCGGAGACCCAGGTTCATTCTACGGTAACACCATTGAGTCTTTTTCTATCGGGAAATAAAGAAAATTCCTAACCTGAACAGTTTGGCGGCGACTGCACTAACCATGCGGCCATTAAATACCACAGGCTCATGTCCCTCCTGTCCTAGACCGCCCTAAAAAGCGGTATTACAGACAGTAAAGAAAGTAAATGTTGTTTAATTTAACATGAGAGAATGAACATATGAGACTGAAAGATTAAATCGACGAGAACAAGGAAACGAAGAAAGTATAATACGTGACAGTGTTAGAAGACATATAAATGTGATAGATATAATCTGATAGAAAATATGTGAAGGAAACAGACAATGAAGAATTATAAGGAATCTTATGAGACATGAATAGTTATAACTTACACGTCTATCGTCAAGATCTTCAACTGCGCACTCCAAAACGGCCGTAGAACCCACTTCCACTACGTAAAAAAGTGGGGTCTTTAAGAACTTTGGATGAAGTCCTTGTAATTCCAGAGCTGTGAATGATAATAAAAGTATTCTATTGTAAAAGTGTAGATTCACTGGAAACTTGTGAATGAGAATCCTTCAATTCTAGAGTTGTGAACGAACATAACAGTACTATATTGTAAAGTAAAGAAGTAAAGGAACACTTTCATATCTCGTGTTATATCGGGTAATACAGTGTTAGGCCTCTATCGTTCATTGACCGTCGGCACACGATGGGTGATGTGGTCGTATCCGCCGCCGCCTGTACTTTCCCGGAGTATGTCTGGTACCCAATTAAGGCTGGGTCGACCTGAGAGCCGTCGCGGTGGGGAAAAATTCCACGCCCACTGCGGGAGTTGAACTCGACCACCACCTTGAGAGCGATTTCACTAACAACTACGCTACCACGGCTCTTACTATATTGTAAAAGTGTAGTTTTACTAAGAACTTGTAATGGAAATCCTGCAATTCTGTAGAACATGTGTAGTTTATAAAACTTGTGAATGGAAATCCTGCAATTCTAGAACTTTGAACGAACATAAATCTACTATATTGTAAAAGTGTAGTTTCAGTATAAACTTGTGAATGGAAATTCTGAAATTCTAGAACTGTGAACGAACATAAAACTACTATATTGTAAAAGTGTAGTTTCTTTAGAAACTTTGTATGAAGTACTTGCAATTGTAGAACTATTAAAACTGAAATAACACTATTGTAAACGTGTAGGTTTTGTAGGTTTCTGTGAATGACGATCCCACAATTCTTCTTCTTTTTCTTCAGCGAACGCTCCAAATCGATCACTTATTAAACAACTCTTTATGGTTTGTATGTGATCTGAGCCTAAGAGCGATTGTGCGTTGTACTAAGTTATGCGCCTATGGTGCTGGCCAGCACATTTGATTTCTTGCCACGCATTTTTATTTACCTGAGTAGCTTTTCCTAGAGCTGAGGTACGGATGGACTTGCCACTACTACGTCATCTTACTTGGGTAGGATGATCGGCGTCCGAAAAGTATAGTCCTTCGCGAATGTTTAGGTTTGTACCTGTCAACCTTTACATTATCGGTCTTACTTTTCTTTCAACGGTAATTTTTTCCAGATTAAGAGTATTCTCAGCCGTTTCGGAGCGTGTGTCGACACTTGGCAATTTGCGATGTCTACTCTGCATTTTCCCTGTCTCCCGGAAACACTGGACTGGGACTGTGCACATATATTTTAGAGGATCGTTTCATTCGGCGCTAGCAACGCAACTGAGATTTTGTGCTCGCCAACATCACACACCCCAGTATTTCCAGGAATGTTAGTTGTTAGTGCAACAGTAACTTTACGATTTGCGCTGAGCACCTTACCCAATATATGTATCTGCGCTTGACCTCTGATACAGAGTTTATTGCAATCTTCCCTCGTGTCGTCACAAAAATCTGCATCTTTTCAGACGATTCATGCCATTCCGGCAGGTTTGGTAAGACCATTTTCTTCCAGGGGACGTGCCTCCTGACGAATCGCAATATGTCCATTCTTTCAATTCGTTTCCATTTATTCATCTTTTCCCATCGGCCGGGAGAGACTTGAAGAAATAGTCACTCTAGTATTCCGCTCGTCTGCGATGCGAGGAAATCTTATCAAACGTAACTGCGTTTGCACCACTACTTATACTAGAGTAGCTCTCCCTCGATCCCTAGCCTCTTAACCAGACATGCTCCTCTGTTTGTTTCCAGGTTCACCACATGGAGGTAGGGATAGGATCTTGATTAGTGCCAGCTCACTAAACCTGGCGCGACGTTGTCCCTATAAATGCGCCTTTGACCCCACACAATTCTAAAACTATTAACGCACATAAGACTACTATATTGTTAAAGTTTAGGGTAGCTAAAAACATTGAATGAAGACCTTACAATTCCATAGCTACAAAAGAAAATGAAACTAATATAGTGCTAAATTCCTCAACCTACAATGAAAATGAAACTAATATAGTGCTAAATTCCTCAATCTACAATGAAAATGAAACTAATATAGTGCTAAATTGCTCAACCTAGAAAAGAAAATGAAACTAATATAGTGCTACATTCCTCAACCTACAATGAAAATGAAACTAATATAGTGCTAAATTTTTCAACCTACAATGAAAATGAAACTAATATAGTGCTAAATTGCTCAACCTACAATGAAAATGAAACTAATATAGTGCTAAATTGCTCAACCTACAATGAAAATGAAACTAATATAGTGCTAAATTGCTCAGCCTATAATGAAAATGAAAATCCTGACATGTCTTTTAAAGAAAGTCGCCATCATCCATAGTAAACAAGTTGTTGATATTTTAATCACCACTTATACGTTCAGCACTTTGCCATTGCTTTCTGAACGGTAAGATTTATTTTTACGGTTTGTATCTACATGAACAAATTTGCTTCCAAACTACCCGCCGCTGTTTTGAACCAGGTACTCTTGGGATGTGATAGAGCTCACTATCTCTAAAACACAGACGCCGAGAGACTACAATGCAGAAATGAAATTACCGCAAAGATTTTGAACACAATGCATAATGTATTACAACTTTTTTTGAAGGTTAACTAATAAATAAATTTGTAGGGACACATAAATGAAGGACTTCTCTGTGAAAGTAAGAGGGAAGAAGTTATTGTAACAGTAAATGAAAGGCATCGTAAAGAAAGGAAAATGAAAGATCTCGTTGTGAAGATGGAGGTAGAGACATCGTTGTAACACGTTGTGAAAGTAAAAAACCATATATAGATACATCTGAAATAACAGAGCTATTTGGAAAAATGAAAGATGTCGTTGTGAAGATGGAGGTAGAACATTGTTGTAACACGTTGTGAAAGTAAAAACCATATATAGATACATCTGTGAAATAAAGAGCTATTTGTGAAAGTAAATGAAAGATCACACTTGAATATAATGACATTTCACGCTACGAACATAAAATAAAAGTTATATTTGCAAAATTAAAGTGAATAATCTAAATGTTCAAGCGAAATGAATGATTTAATTGCGAACGTAAAATTAAATATATCTTGTGAACAATGAAATATCCATTTAATTTAGTCACAGTTACATCACAATTTGTTATGAAAGTCATATGATAGATCTAGATTTAAATTTGAATTATTGAGAGACTTTGCTGTGAAAGTAAAGTTAAATGCTTTTCGTTGATAGTAAAATGAAAGATCTAAACTCAGAAAAAAACACCAAAAAGATAGAAATAGTTATGAGAGGGAACCGAAACATCTTTTAGTGGTGCTAAAATGAATGACCTCGTTGCGAAAGTGAAAGGAGAAATCTTGTTGCCAAAGATCAATAAAAGATAATGTAACATTGAACTTTAATCTCATTGTGAAAGTCAAATAAAAGATCAAGATATAAAGGTGAAATAAAGGGTCTTATTGGTAAAGTGAAAAACCACCCGAGTGGTTACCAGGGCCCAAATTTGGGGTGTAAAGAATAGAACCACTGTTACCTGCCATGCATGTCGTTAGAGGCGACTAAGGAGGTTTGGCTGAAATCGGATGCATGTGTCCTAAACGTGTAGAAGTCTATGCGTATAGGGGCCTACTAAACCAATGTGCAACGTATACACATTCTTGGCAAAGTTCAAACATATCACAAAAGTGATTAAAATTGGTCGTAAAGAACGAACGCAAAGAAGAAGAAGAAGGTAAAGTCAAATAAAAAATCAAGATATAAAGGTGAAATAAAGGGTCTTATTGTGAAAGTGAAATAAAAAACTGTTTTGTGAAAAAGGGATTGTATAATAATTGTGAACGGATAGAATGGTAAGCTTCCGTTAGAAATATTATGCGCACGTATAAACAACTCAAGAAATGTTGCATTGTTACTTTGAAAATATGTTGTACTGTAACATTGTGAAATGGATATAGTTGCAAACAGACGAAGCGATGGAAATCGTGTTTTGACTGGTTTATTTTAGCAACTGCGTATGTCAGTGATTGATTGTCCAACGTTATTGAAACGTCTGTTTGTTACACACCATTATTGAAACGTATGCCACAAAGTTGTATACAACAATAGAATAATGGTTTTACGATAATTGATTGGAAGAAACACACACACATGTTTGAAAGTTAAGAATTCTGGTATTTCGTAGCGAATTCAACTAATCTTCTTTCAGGGCATATTTCTTTTTGTACGAAATATGTTCAAGTAACTCTATCTTTAACCGAGCATGTTAATTAAACCTTAATGAACGCACAGCAATAGAGAGAAAATTGAAGTATTTTGGAGATATAAAAAAAGACACGAAGAGTTGTAGAAGATCATTATGTAATGAGGTATCCCTATATACGGGGCAGAAAAGTACTACGGTGAAGATTGATTCTGAATGTAACTAATGGTTTGAGCATGACTGCTGTAGATGCCAATGAGAGTGAGCAATTTCGAATGACTGTTAGTTTGACAAAGCTCTACAAAGAGCAAGATATTTGATGAGAATGAACCCACACATTTATACTTTCATATACTAATTCCTGTTCAGTTGTTTTTTTTAATCAATATCTTTTTATTTCTCTTCTTCTTTAACTTCATCTTCACTTTCTTTACCTACTTCTACTACTTCGAGAATGTACACTGACTAACGTGTTTACCTCAGTTGACGAACAACAATGATACGATACATGTTCCAAGACCTAAGGAAGTAACTCTTATTGTAATAAAGTTAACTAGTGAATATAAATGTAAGCAATTAATATAATCTCCACTTAACAATGTGCATTTGTTGACTTGGAAAAAAAATAATTTTGTGATTTAACTTTTCAAACTCTTAGAATAGAAAAATACTATTTAACGATTTCAACTCTATGACTATAGAAATATATCTCTCATTCAGCAAAACAAACGCTTGAGCATTTCAAAGTTAACTCATTTTTACAAAATAAATTATTCAACTTAACACAACGTTGTGCAGATGTGGAAAACTAAACACAACATTTTTGAGATATAAAAAACAAAGTAGTCAAAAGTGAAAAAATTAACACAGCCTTCTTTAAACAGGGTAAACTTAAGAAAGAATTCTTCAGATTTTAAAAATATATATCTTGTTAAGATTGACAAAAATATATCGCCTACTCTTCTTTCTGAAATGATCAAATGCTATATATATCCTATATTAATGTATGGCTCGAAACATGGACAATGAACAAGCAGTTAGAAGACAGAATTGATGCATTTGAGATGTGGATATATAGAAGAATAGGCAGAGTTTCATGGACAGAAAAACAGACAAATAAACAAGTTTTAGGAAAACTAGGCATGAAGAAACAATTATTAAGAGAAATAAAATTCAGACAAGTAAAGTATTTTGGGCACATAAAAAGACATGACACCATGATAAAACATTTACTAGAAGGAAAAGTTGAGGGGGGAAGAGCAAGACCGAGAGATAAGTGGGATGGAAACTTTAAGAAATGGACAGGTTACAGTCTGGCAGTGTGCAACACCAAGGCAAAGACAGAGGATGCTGGAGATTCATTGCAACCAACCTTCGATGTGGAGACGGCACCTGATGATGATGAATGTTATCTCATTTGTAACTATTATTGAACACGACATGTTCTTGCCGTTATTACCTACTACGGAACTCAACTAAATCTATGAACATGGCACGTACGAAGTAACATATTTATGATTACTACGGCATCAAGTTTACTTCCTGGGAGTATCAATATCATCTTAATATGTTTGATTATACTGTAAGATGACATATGTCTGACATATCTAGGTCAAAAACATCTTGTCGTATCATAAACTCTCCAGAGACTTTCTAGCTCGACGTGTCCCAATTCTTGAGATCGATTCATTCTAATTGTTTGTTTGTCTATTTGAACACACTCATGTCATTGTAGATGTGAACTATATTATAGTTATTTGTTGTTTCGTTTCTGCGTTTATGTTCACTAGTACCAGACCTGTTACCATCTCCTCATTTTAGTTTGGACGTAACGAATAATATCTGTATTTGTTACTTATATCATAATCTTTTCTACGTCTTTGTATTCTGTGATGTTTCATTCTCTTTATTTCTCTTTTTTCCCCATTTATTTCATCTTGAATTCTAGTATGTATTATGTATTTATCAAAGATTTATATATATATATATATATATATATTGTGTATACAACGCTGTATTTTTCAGATCTGAATCTTAATATTTCATTAGTAGGTTTTTATCCCCACATGAATGTTTTATTTGTTCTATTTCTATTGAGATTTAAGTCAGTTCAGTTTATATCATATTTCATGTTATGCTACCCAGCCATGTGTTGCCGTTGCCAGCAAGTGGAGCAAAGAATAATAACACTTCGACATACATGATATATGTCGTGAGAGGAGACTGAGGTAGGGGCCTAGGGAAACTACCAGTGGCGGCTCGTGACCATTGTTGCTGGTGGGGCCAGACAAATATTTTAGGAAAAATCATGGATTCGGGTTGTTATTTTTAATTTATAAAATAATAAATACACGTTACACATTATTTTTGGTGAGGCCCATCACCACTAGCCCTTAATGACAAGCCGCCTCTGGAAACTACCATAGTAATTAAAAAGCGTCGCAGAAATCAAATGTACTGGCCTACTTGTAGACGCATAACTGACACAATGTATAATCGCTGAAAGTTGCAGATCACATAAATCATAACAAGTGGCTTAACAAGTGGTCGATATGGAGCGTTCACAAAAAAGATGTGTTGGTGCTGACAGTAAATGGAGCTGAATGGCAGCATGTATTTTATAATTGAATATAACAGCGTTTGGGTATTGACATATCTGTGAGTCAATGTCTATATTTATACACAAATGTGAAGTAAACACACAATTATCACTTCAAGTGTAATTTCAATTACCGTATGTCTACGAACGACTCAAATGTTAATACTAGCAATGTGTGTGCACTTAAAGTCTAATAACAGCCCCACACAGGAACATTTGTTGACTGAAATTGATGGAATGTCCTCAAACGACAATTTTGATGCGTTTCTTTGTTGAGATTAAATTGATCGTTCCCACAAATTGCAACTATGTCAACAACTAGGACTATGGTCGATCATGTCTTTGACTGAACAGTCTAGACTACGGCTTCAGCAAACGTTCACAGAAACGGATCTATTTATCTTGACATGCTAATTCTAGCACTACATTTTAAAACAAATACCCAAAAATACTTTGACCTTTCAACTCATTCTCACTTCTGGTGATAGATGGATATAGTTTGCTTTTAAATTGCTAGAAATATAAAGCGGAAGTTGCATAAACGAGAAACAGGAAGTTGCACATTTGATGTTTAGCCGCAATATTTTTTGGCCTAATCTTTACAAATACTTGTAAAGTGAATTGTGTTTTTTTTCTGAGAAGTGCTAATGAAATTACATTTTAACATACGATTTAATTGATGTTACAGGCTCTACAATTTGTTGATTTTTTTAGTAATAATAATACTTAATTTGTATAAAAAATGAAATGAAATTGAAATTGAATGAAAAAAGTGCCTGTGGTTGGAGCATGTCGTGAAAGTGATATTCAGGGATGCTTTAGTTTAAAAAAAATGATTGACATAGTTTGACAGGTCGTAATGCTTTTCTATTAGTAATAGAGACAGCATCGATTGTTGGGGAGTTGAAGATGGATAAGGAGGATGTTCTTCGCGATTGGTTGTTGGGGGAAGACACTAAAATAGATGCTCAATCGATCCAGCGATTTAAGCAGTTTGGAGTTATCCGTTGTACATGTATAGCTGGATTCTTGAGGGGCAGAGTGAGAGTTGTCTAATCAGATAGAAACGAGGACTTTCAGTATGTATACTTTTCGATATCTGTTGGGGGAGACTGAGCACCTATGTGTCTGCCCGGAATCAGTTCAGTAACCAGTAACCAATATTATTAATAATTATACAGATGTTGTAGGTTATACAGATGTTGGTGGTGAACGTTAAGGTGGTGATGGTGTTGGTTGGGATTGACTTTATGTTAATCAAGGATTTGTGTTCTGTAGTCAAGTACACAATATTTAAACTTTTAATCCTGATTAAGTCGAATGTTTGAGTTAATGAAAATCCAAAGTCATCACTGGAGGCTAAGTACGTTGAGGCGTGTATTGAAAATGGGAACTTATAGAGGTGACGTGTCTGTGGTAATGTGGATTCTTACCAGTTATCCTGTCTTGTATCATGCTTGAAGTGAAGTCGATTCTAACCAATTTTTCTGTTTTGTATCATGCGTGTAATGTGATTGTTTGTAACTAGTTTTCTAGTCTAGTATCATGCGTGCAGTAGGGTTGTTTGTAACTAGTTTTCTAGTCTTGTATCATGCGTGCAGTAGGGTTGTTTGTAACTAGTTTTCTAGTCTTGTATCATGTTTGCAGTAGGGTTGTTTGTAACTAGTTTTCTAGTCTTGTATTATGCGGGCAGTATGGTTGTTTGTAACTAGTTTTCTAGTCTTGTATCATGCATGCAGTAGGGTTGTTTGTAACTAGTTTTCTAGTTTGTATCATGAGCGCAGTAGGGTTGTTTGTAACTAGTTTTCCAGTCTTGTATTATGCGTGCAGTAAGGTTGTTTGTAACTATTTTTCTAGTCTTGTATCATGCGTGCAGTAGGGTTGTTTGTAACTAGTTTTCAGTCTTGTATCATGCATGCAGTAAGGTTGTTTGTAACTAGTTTTCCAGTCTTGTATTATGCGTGCAGTAAGGTTGTTTGTAACTATTTTTCTAGTCTTGTATCATGCGTGCAGTAGGGTTGTTTGTAACTAGTTTTCCAGTCTTGTATCATGCATGCAGTAGGGTTGTTTGTAACTAGTTTTCTAGTTTTGTATCATGCGCGCAGTAGGGTTGTTTGTAACTAGTTTTCCAGTCTTGTATCATGCGTGCAGTTGGGTTGTTTGTAACTAGTTTTCTAGTCTTGTATCATGTTTGCAGTAGGGTTGTTTGTAACTAGTTTTCCAGTCTTGTATTATGCGTGCAGTAAGGTTGTTTGTAACTATTTTTCTAGTCTTGTATCATGTCTGTAGGTTGTTTGTAACTAGTTTTCCAGTCTTGTATCATGCATGCAGTAGGGTTGTTTGTAACTAGTTTTCCAGTCTTAATCATGCATGCAGAAGGTTGTTTGTAACTAGTTTCTAGTTTTGTATCACTGCGCAGTAGGGTTGTTTGTAACTAGTTTTCCAGTCTTTATCATGCGTGCAGTAGGGTTGTTTGTAACTAGTTTTCAGTCTTGTATCATGCATGCAGTAAGGTTGTTTGTAACTAGTTTTCCAGTCTTGTATTATGTGTGCAGTAAGTTGTTTGTAACTATTTTCTAGTCTTGTATCATGCGTGCAGTAGGGTTGTTTGTAACTAGTTTTCAGTCTTGTATCATGCATGCAGTAGGGTTGTTGTAACTGGTTTTCTAGTCTTGTATTATGCGGGCAGTATGGTTGTTTGTAACTAGTTTTCTAGTCTTGTATCATGCGTGCAATAGGGTTATTTGTAACTAGTTTTCTAGTCTTGTATCATGGTGCAGTAGGTTGTTTGTAACTAGTTTTCTAGTCTTGTATCATGTTTGCAGTAGGGTTGTTTGTAACTAGTTTTCTAGTCTTGTATTATGCGGGCAGTATGGTTGTTTGTAACTAGTTTTCTAGTCTTGTATCATGCGTGCAGTATGGTTGTTTGTAACTAGTTTTCCAGTCTTGTATCATGCATGCAGTAGGGTTGTTTGTAATCTAGTTTCTAGTTTGTATCATGAGCGCAGTAGGGTTGTTTGTAACTAGTTTTCCAGTCTTGTATTATCGTCAGTAAGGTTGTTTGTAACTATTTTTCTAGTCTTGTATCATGCGTGCAGTAGGGTTGTTTGTAACTAGTTTTCAGTCTTTATCATGCATGCAGTAAGGTTGTTTGTAACTAGTTTTCCAGTCTATATTATGTCAGTAGGTTGTTTGTAACTATTTTTCTAGTCTTGTATCATGGTGCAGTAGGGTTGTTTGTAACTAGTTTTCCAGTCTTGTATCATGCATGCAGTAGGGTTGTTTGTAACTAGTTTTCTAGTTTTGTATCATGCGCCAGTAGGTTGTTTGTAACTAGTTTTCAGTCTTGTATCATGCGTGCAGTTGGGTTGTTTGTAACTAGTTTTCTAGTCTTGTATCATGTTGCAGTAGGTTGTTGTAACTAGTTTTCCAGTCTTGTATTATGCGTGCAGTAAGGGTTTTTTGTAAACTATTTTCTAGTCTTGTATCATGCGTGCTGTAGGGTTGTTTGTAACTAGTTTTCCAGTCTTGTATCATGCATGCAGTAGGGTTGTTTGTAACTAGTTTTCCAGTCTTGTATCATGCATGCAGAAGGGTTGTTTGTAACTAGTGTTCTAGTTTTGCTATCATGCCGCAGTAGGTTGTTTGTTACTAGTTTTCCAGTCTTGTATCACGTGCAGTTGGGTTGTTGTAACTAGTTTTCTAGTCTTGTATCATGTTTGCAGTAGGGTTGTTTGTAACTGGTTTTCTAGTCTTGTATTATGCGGGCAGTATGGTTGTTTGTAACTAGTTTTCTAGTCTTGTATCATGCGTGCAGTAGGGTTGTTTGTAACTAGTTTTCTAGTTTGTATCATGAGTGCAGTTGGGTTGTTTGTAACTAGTTTTCTAGTCTTGTATCATGCGTGCAGTAGGGTTGTTTGTAACTAGTTTTCCAGTCTTGTATCATGCATGCAGTAGGATTGTTTGTAACTAGTTTTCTAGTTTTGTATCATGCGCGCAGTAGGGTTGTTTGTAACTAGTTTTCCAGTCTTGTATCATGCGTGCAGTAATGTTGTTTGTAACTATTTTTCTAGTCTTGTATCATGCGTGCAGTAGGGTTGTTTGTAACTAGTTTTCCAGTCTTGTATCATGCATGCAGTAGGGTTGTTTGTAACTAGTTTTCTAGTTTTGTATCATGCGTGCAGTTGGGTTGTTTGTAACTAGTTTTCTAGTCTTGTATCATGCGTGCAGTTGGGTTGTTTGTAACTAGTTTTCCAGTCTTGTATCATGCGTGCAGTAAGGTTGTTTGTAACTATTTTTCTAGTCTTGTATCATGCGTGCAGTAGGGTTGTTTGTAACTAGTTTTCCAGTCTTGTATCATGCATGCAGTAGGGTTGTTTGTAACTAGTTTTCTAGTTTTGTATCATGCGTGCAGTTGGGTTGTTTGTAACTAGTTTTCTAGTCTTGTATCATGCGTGCAGTATGGTTGTTTGTAACTCGTTTTCCAGTCTTGTATCATGCGTGCAGTTGGGTTGTTTGTAACTAGTTTTCTAGTCTTGTATCATGCGTGCAGTATGGTTGTTTGTAACTCGTTTTCCAGTCTTGTTTCATGCGTGTAGTATGGTTGTTTGTAACTAGTTTTCTAGTCTTGTATCATGCGTGCAGTTGGGTTGTTTGTAACTCGTTTTCCAGTCTTGTTTCATGCGTGTAGTATGGTTGTTTGTAACTAGTTTTCTAGTCTTGTATCATGCGTGCAGTTGGGTTGTTTGTAACTAGTTTTCTAGTCTTGTATCATGCGTGCAGTTGGGTTGTTTGTAACTAGTTTTCTAGTCTTGTATCATGCGTGCAGTAAGGTTGTTTGTAACTATTTTTCTAGTCTTGTATCATGCGTGTAGTATGGTTATTTCTAACTAGTTTTCTACTCTTGTTTCATGCGTACTTTAAGGTGGATCCAAGCCAGTTTTCTTGTCTCGTATCATATGTCTAGTAAGGTTTACTCTAACGAGTTTTCATGTAATGATTAAATGATATGACCATTATTAATGTACTTCAGTGAGTAAACTACTGCAGTAGAAACATTTCTCAACTAACTTGGAGATGATATATCAACTACTTTCCGTTATCAAAATGGGTCTCTTCCATAATTCAAGTGCCAATTCCCAAGTCAGACTCAAAGTAACATTGTCTATCTCAGTGAACACAATCACTCTATAGATGAACTTTTACATTGAGACGGTTTGTGATGTATAACTTTATTGTAGTTCCTTGACAATGAAGATGGCAGATACCGTGAGGTATATGTATTTGATATGTTGGTTGTATGGAAGAAAAAGACATTTACAGATTGTCTAATGAATGCTGTTATCTAATATGAGTGCTGCTATCAAATTCATAAATAAGAATTGAGAAAAAAATAGTAGCGATGTGAAGAGAAAAGTGAGAAACGTTTGAAAATTAACGTGTGTTCTCGGGCCCCTACAGCGAGTAAAGAAAATAACGATGCGATCTACAAGACATGTCGTAAGAGTGTACTGAGGTAGGAGCCAATGGAAGCTACCCTAGTAAATAAAAACTTCGCAGAAATCGGATGGGCTGGCCTACTTGTAGGCGCATAATTAACACAACGTACAATTACTCTTAGGCTCAGATCATATACAAATTACAAAGATTGATTAACAAGTGATCGATATGGAACATCTGAAGAAGAAGAAGAAAGAAGAAAAATATTAACCCTTTCAGTACGTAATTGTTTTTACATCAAGACGCTTTTCTTGCAATGTATACTGAAGTAGCCAGTCTACTGGCTTTGAGTCATATTAAAAAATACTACCACCCTGTACATTGGCTTAGAAGGACGAAGTGGTTAATGTTACAAGAATATAGGCAGTAAAGAAAATGGTAGTATATCAGGTCAATAGTTATTTTTTACCAATGTAGGAATATTGTATCTGTTTTTAACCAAGGATTTGCCAATGTTGTGTATTCTGCAAACGTGTTCATTTGTCCATATCATAATGTTTCTCTACTACAAGTTGTATCGATGCAATCTTGCTAGTTTACCTATTACGCATTACTACACAGAATTCATAAGTATGTATTTATATGCATTACATGTTATAAAGATTCGGAATGCACGCATGCAACCTTGGATAAATCTAAACCTGTATATATGTATGCTTTTGCAACTGCAAAGCAACGTCCATGCATTTGAATTTATATTTTAAGTATATGCAAACATGCAACTATGTCAGTTGTTGTATTTATGTTATCACTGATGTATTTATCTGTCATAAGAACGAGATTTACTGGAATGTGAATGTTGTTGTCGGTACATGTTTCTGGTATTATTAAAGTAGTGTTAACTTATATATGGTAGCCAGTTTCAATTTCAAATATCTTCTGTGCACTACGTACAATATATATTTGTATATATGCTTCGAACTTCTATATCGGTCCCAGCACATGGGGAAAAAACTACCTGATGACAGAGTTGTGTGGAAAGCGATATTGCGCAGTCTTTTGAGAAGAGACTTATGTATGAGCTGAAAGAGAAGAGAGAAAAGCGAAAACTCAGAAGTTGTCACAGTAAAACACTTGCCAGTGACCGTCTGTAAAGATGCAAATACATATGTTTCGAAATAATATTGAGTAGGCTTACGGAAATCTTCGCGTTGAAAGGTGGATACCAGTGGCGTCTCGTCATTAAGGGCCAGTGGGGCCGGGCCTCACCAAAAATAATGAATAACGAGTACTTATTATTTTATAAATTAAAATATAGCAACCATAAACCATGATTTTCCGGGAAAAATGTCTGGCCCACCAACAAAACTGAGCACGAGCCGCCACTGGTGGATACTATTCGGAAGTCACACCTTATGAGTCCCTCATATTTTCACCATCTTCTAAATTACACCGGGGACACCCGCCGGTGCCACAGAGTTTGTGCACTGCCGCTGAGATCTTCCTGTGTAAGAAAAAGATCGGAGCACACATGGTTACTCACCAAAGTGCAATAATGATGGTTCTATCATCAATCAATCGTATGACGCTGACTTGGCTGTGGACACTTACATATGTTGAAGTTCAGGGCAACTTCATCTTCGAGCACTCTATATCGACCACTTGTTAAACCGAGCCTAAGAGCGATTGTACATTGTGACAATTATTCGTCTACAAGTAGACCATCATATCCGATTTCTGCAACGATTTTTTTTTTTACTATAGTAGCTTCCTGGTCCCTGCCTCGGTCGCCTCTTACGACATGCCTTGTAGGACCTAATGGTACTATTCTTTGCTACCTTGGGGCCCCGGCACCTCACGGGAGACACGAATATATAAAAACTTTGGATTGCACTGATCTAAATGTATTTTGTATGTACCTTTGCAGATAAGAAGACTACAATAACCACTTATGTGTAGTTTTTATTTGCTGAAAACTATATTGGTTTAAATGCGCCTGTGTGTTGAGAGCTACACTCACAGTTTCAACATGGAAACTTCCGGTTGACGGAAGAACACATGGAGGCAGCAGTCAACACTAATGATTCAGCACTAGAAAGTGACATTATTTGATGACTGATCATTACTGACATTTTCACTGAAATTGTATTAGTGACCCTAAAGTTGCGGAAGTAAGACTCGCGCCATGAATGAGCTTAAATGAGCTATGCATTTTTGAAAATTTCGTTTATACTCTTGACATGCCTCGTTTATTTCTTCTTCTTTCCGTATCCGACTTTTCCCGACGATCGAAAGTGGCTGAAATTGAGAATCGTTTGGCCAATTCCGAAGTGCAGTATTTTATTAGAATGAATAGTTCTAACGGTTAAGCTTGTGTACATGTTACGGGGATATTTGGTTTTTCTGTTTATGGTATTTGTCCGTTTCAGATGGTGTTATGTGGCGTGTGTGTGGGTGTGTGCAGGAAAATATTGTTATCAGAGATGATGTCAATGATGCTGAAGGCTTTGTTGAAGAAATTTACGAGAGCAGACAATACTGTACCTCCATTGGAGATTCCGCTATTGTGTATGAAAGTATTGATATGAGTTGTTAACAGGTTGTAATAAGAATATGAATTGTACTGACCAGTAGCCTGTGTATATGTAAACTTAAAGGTAAAGGAACTATTGTTATACCACGCAGTATATAGGATACATACGGTTTCAGTCCTGTATTTTTCATCTCTGTCGGCATACGTTGGGTGATGTGGTCAACATCACGCAGGACTCCTTTACTTCCCAGTGCGTTTTCTGGTACCCAATTGAGGCTGGGTCGTTTGAGAGACGTTACGGTGGGAAACAATTCCACGCCCACTGTGGAACTGAACCCGGGCCACTACTCTAATAAGCGAGTTGATTAACATCTACACTACTGCGACTCTGTATGTATCTGTGTGTGTGTTATTTTCAAAGTATGTTCTGTCTGTATGTATCTTGTGTGTGTTTGTTTGAAGTGTGTCTGTCTGTATGTATATGTGTGTGTGTTGTTATGTTCTAAGTGTGCTCTGTCTGCATGTATTGTGTGTGTGTGTGTGTGTTATGTTCTAAGTGTGCTCTGTCTGCATGTATCTGTGTGTGTGTGTGTTATGTTCGAAGTATGCTCTGTCTGCATGTATCTGTGTATGTGTGTGTTATGTTCTAAGTGCGCTCTGTATTCATGTATCAGCATTTAGAATAAATGATGTAAGGACGAAGGCTTGACTTGTGTGCACCAGGTTTGACCCCATATGGCTCTGTACATCTCCACAGAAATGGCACGACACCTTCCAAGAGTATTCCAAGAGTATTTACAGAGCACGAACTATGTAGTTCCGGCAACAATCGTATGGATCTCTGGAAAAAACTACACACATGAACAGAACCTCGTGGTCTGTATTCGAACCAACAACAATCAGAACGCTGTGCAAAAGCTTAAGCACTACGCCACAGAGACACCCTTGCATTTAGAATGCAATGATATACCAATTTCTGTTGTGTTCTAGGTTCCAGAATTAGATTTCTAACAAAAACTCTAAACCTTCTAAACACGGTAGATTCTGGAAATAGATAAACTTCAGTTTACGGATTGTTTGTCCAACTCTTATGGATCGAATACCAGTTCTGTTCCAGTGCATCCATATATTAATATCTGACACATATCCATGGAATTAAATATGTTCTCACAACAGATCCCAGCACCAGTGTTAAATTACATCATCTTGGTCTGTCCACGAACCTTGTCTATGTTATGCACCTGGATTATGCTGATAGTATGTTTGCACATGGTTAATTTTGTTTGTGGTTAAAGTTTCCTTATTTTCTAACTGGAAAATATAAAAAAATAGTCTAATTTTATACGAAGACCCAAAACCAACTATCTCATAAAAGACTCAGGAAGTTGTTCCTTGTTCCAATTGATTTCCAGAATGAAACGGGTCAGTAATTTGAAGTTCTGTCGCAATTTAAAAACTCTTGGGATCTCATTTTCTCTTGTCGAGATTCCACTACCAGTTTACATTCCTGTTTCCTGTGCAGGAACTGAAATTTGTGTTTTGGATTATAGATTGGCGAATCTCTAGATTTAGAAGAGCTGGCGATTAAAGACTCGAGTTACCAGAAAAGAACAGGCACAACAGGTATGTAAGTAGGCTCATCAATCGAGCTGGTTCAGTCAGTTGCTGTGCGCTGTTTAGGATATTGCTATGGAGATTGGAAAAACTATGGACATGTGAAGAGTGCAATGAAGATATTTCAAACTGAAACTGATGAATATTCCGAGGACTCTTTCATCAGTCCAAGTTTCCTTTTAAAAAAAAATCAGAATCCTACAAATTTTACCCAATTTTCCAATTTATCTTTGAAACTTCGTTTCTGCGGAGATTGTTGATGTCGCAGACACTGTACTATGCCCAACAAGAGATCAGATCACACAATGCTATTCATCAGAATGTAATGATCATGATACATGATTTAAACAATCATTCAATCAATATTCCGAAGCTTTCTTCCACATCCTTGTGTAATTCATGACTCATAATATCGGTGAGTAGAATGTCACGAGTTGGGGAGTAATTTATTCCTGAAGAGACTCTTATGTGACTTTTTAGAATTTCAAGGCGTTCTGAAGATGAAATTATTGATTTCCTCCTAGCATAATTGTATCGAAATTATAAACAGGCTATATAACATCAAAGATGATGTCGATTACTGGTATGTTACATTAAGCAATCGCTTGTTTCCAAGGTACAGTCCATTAATATGAAAAACAGATCTTAAGAAGTATTTTTCCTGGTCCTGTCTACTCTTACTGCGCAGAACAATCATTCTCTTAGTCATGTTTATTTCTGATAGAATTCATCACATGAAAACAACATATGTCCCAAATGTCGAGGATTACGATTCCTTACCAGCAGCGATCTTTTTGTGAAAACTTCTCAGTTCCATTCGACTGCGCAGGTTTGTGATCTGTAGACGTAGATTGAACTGTCGATAGCAAGAAAAGCTACATATCCTGTCATGTAGACAGTTTGTGTGTGTGTCCTTTGTTAGCTATATAGGATTTTAATAACACGCATGACTCTGAAGTAGTTGAGTACACAGGAACTCATACATGCGTGTATATTCAGTGACTCATTCAATTTGATCAGGAACATTCAGATTAGCTGTATGGCGCTAATGGTTTGTCATTTTGAGCACGTCCCGACTGACCCATTTAACCGTTATTTTTATATCAGGGCATGCAGGAGTGTATTATAATGCGTCAACAGACCTTCTAGCTGATACAGCAGTTATCAAGGAAGGACAGTCAATGGATAGTGCAGTTATCAGTGCCATAAGAGAAGCAGGGCGTATAGATGATTTAGAAGATATGTATGAATCTCCATCTCTATCCAGAAGGGTATAGATGAAAATGAAGATGTGAAGCTACCAGACACGAAGATTTTGATAGAGGTATGATACATTTAATCAACACAGAACAAGTGTGAGTTGTCTTTATGCGTTAGTAACAATATGTTGGAGGAAGGAGATCGCAGCTTCTTTGGACATGTCCGAAGTCCTGTGTTTATGATGATCCTTGCAAATCGCTAATCACATATCAAAAGTGGATGTGCTAGTCAGGAAGACAAACACTAAATATTCGTTGTAAACCAACATCACAGTGTTCTAATTCTCAAACCACAAAAAACATATACTAGGTTTAGAAGAGAGAAGCAGAAGAAGAAGCGGCAGGGGCATGTAATGTGCCAATTTCTTATTACAAGATTTCTTTTAACAGTAAGTACAGTACTGATGTTGAAGCCACTGTATTAGTGTACCTCTTAAAGAAACAGTACTTCATATAAACCGCATACACTTCAGTGAATAGGTCCCACTGAAACGGAAGCATATGATGTCTTTCAATTGAACACTATTCTAGTTAGTCATGACTTGGCTAGGCTTCTTTTTCTTATTCGATCGCCCTAAATCAACCACTTTTTAAACACCTCTTTGTGATTTGTATGTGATCTGAGCCTAAAAGCGATTGCATGTTGTGCCAGTTATGAGCCTACAAGTAATCCAGCATATCCGATTTCTGCGACGCTTTTTATTTACTAGGATAGCTTCCTATGCCTCTACCGCATGCCTTGTAGGACGCAGTGCTACTATTCTTTACTCCCTTTGCGAGCCCTGACAGCACACAGGCGGATCATCCTAGGCAACGCTGCTGTCAGAAACTAGAAAGTAATCTTATGCGATGTAACATATAAACCTGCCACTATTTCTTGGAATCAAATATCAACAATTTCATATTGTGAAAATCATAGAATATAAGCAAACTTCTGACACAATATTCCAAACATTGATGGCAAATTAACTGACAGCTGAACAAACGTAATCAGTGCACCTTCTCTTCAAATTCTCTAGAACAGTTCTTCATCTGAAGCAATGTATCGTATCTCGAATGAAGAACAAGGCTCTGCCAATGTTTGACCAGCTATAATTAACACTAGAGACATGTTAGTTGAGACAAGTGTAAAATATTGAAAGAATATGACAGATTTAAGCACTAGTCCTTGTCACATTCTCCCTTTAAATGTGTGAAACAAAAATCTCAAAAACAGATCGTTTGAGTGTCAGTATGAAACATTATTTCAATAATAAATAAACAAAGTAATCTTAGATTTAAAATCGAAACAAATGTAAAGAAAAATATATGGAAACGTAAAATAATTGGCATTATTGTTGTACATGAAAATATAAACCACATGTACAGAAGTAGGATACATGAGAAGACAAGAATATATATGAAATAGCATGTATAATGATCAAGATATTAAGATTCAAATAAGAAGCTATGTCACCAGTGCAGAACATGACCAATAACATTAGCTAATGTGCGGGAAATCATAACAACGGAGATGAGGTGCATGAGAAGAGCTGCTGGAGTGACATGACATTCAAGAAAAAAAAGTAGAAATAAAGAAATCAGAAGAAAACTAGATGTGAAACCAGTCATGCAGTTCATAAAGAAACAACATATTAAATGGTTTGGTCACTTGACGCGAATGCCCTGGTATCGAGTACAACAGAGAGAAAAAGTTAATTGCATATACCTTACAGGACTTTGCGAATCAACCCCAGCTTTTTAACGCTGTTTGTGATTTTCTAGGTATTATTACGTTCAGTAATTTGCCATTGCTTAATGAACGGGTGGTGCCATCGTCCTTTTGTTAAAATCGACGCAAACAATTTGCAACCAAACTGTCCGCAGCGTGATTCGAACTCAGAACGTCGGGGTTAATAAACCGAGTAGCAGGTACAAGACCGCTCACTCAGAACACCTAAGCCACAGACGCCACCACAACAGAGAACCACACTGAAAAACATAACGAGTACAGAGCAAGAGGAGGACCACGCAAAGGATGGATCGACGGCTTCAAGACCAACCTTAAGAAAATTAACAGTTGCTTAAAAAGTGACTTGGAACAAGTGCACACACGATCACTCCATCCTCCCGGCCCCCATCACTTATATAAAGAAATAAATGGTGGAAGAAAAGAAAGAAGAAATGAGAAACATATTCTAAATAAGAGTTCACATTAGTATTGAATAGTTTTCATTTATTGCTGCAAGGTTAGATATACAAACAATCAGCTTGCAGCTGGAAGATATCATTAGGACTTTGATTTGTGGACACACATTCAAATATAGCACACTTGGTGCGAAGATAAATTAGATCTGACAAATGGAAATATATGTTGAAAGTTATATGTGGCAGATTTGGTGAGAAGATAAATTAGATCTGACAAATGGAAATATATGTTGAAAGTTATATGTGGCAGATTTGGTGAGAAGATAAATTAGATCTGACAAATGGAAATATATGTTGAAAGTTATATGTGGCAGATTTGGTGAGAAGATAAATTAGATCTGACAAATGGAAATATATGCTGAAAGTTATATGTGACAGGTTTGGTGAGAAGATAAATTAGATCTGACAAATAGATATATATAGTGCTAGATAAAAAATAGACAAATCAAATAGGTCTTATATGTGACGAGGCAGAGCCTTTTGAAAGATTGACGAGACAAATGCTGTTGGACATGTGACAAGACGATTTCAACATGGTGATTCACATGTACAGTAGTCATTCAAGTAAGTCTGTCCCAAAATGTCACCATAGATGATTAAACAAATACCAGAATATCTAAAGCCAGTAGCATCTTTGGCAGACTACATAGAAATGTCTGGCACAGATGTGGTATTACCAACCACAAAACTGAATGTATATCGAGCTGTCGTGCTCCCAGTCCTTCTTCACGCATGCAAAACTTGGACTGTATATCAGAGACACGCAAGGAAGCTAAGCCACTTTTACACAGTCTGCCTTAGAAAAATAATGAACATCAAATGGCAGATATGATCCCCGATACAGAGGTCCTAAAAAGAGCTGCTCTCCCCAGCATCTATACAATCTTGATGCTGTCCCAGAGACAAGATGGGCAGGACATGTGGCTCGAATGCCAGATTGCAGAATACTAAAAACGACTCTTATATGGTGAGCTGCATAGCGGTAAAAGCTCACAGGGGGCCAGAAAAAGCGATTCAAAGATACACTCAAGAACTCGATGAAATCCTATGGCATAGATGTCAACAACTGGGAGAATGCTGCTCAAGACAGATCATCCTGGCTCACACTTCTTCGACACGGTTCCTCGGCCTGCGAGGCAGGTAGAACAGCACGGATGGAACAAAGGTCAAAATAAAAAGGCAGTAAAACTTCCCACAAGTGCAAGTATACCTTGCCCACACTGTACAAGAACATTTCAAGCCCGTATCGGGCTCACTAGTCATCTACGCACACAGACAAACATAACGCAACTACATTCCCTTGGATGAAAATTTGTGTGTTCATCATCACCCGTGATGGACGAACATCATCATCATCAAGTCATTCAAGAAGAATTTGGTTAAATCAGTGAATTTGTAATTGGCATATAAGTAGTTGGGACATAGAATATCATAGAAGAACCAATACATAATCATCATCATCATGTTGCCCATGACGCTCATACTCGTTATCAAACATCTTTTAAAACGTTTAATTTAAGCACCGATTCCTAGTTTGACAGTTGACAATTCTCTCTGTCATCAATTTTATCTTTCAGAATTTTCCTGTGCGTCGTTAGCTGTCAAGTCATATAGGAAAAACCCAACACTGAACGATAAAAAGTATGTTATTATCCTAGTCACCTTTTATTACGCTTGGTTGAATTCTATTAACTTTGTTGATGGTATATTCTTGTTTATTTGATTCTTACATTTGATATTGATGTCTAAGAAAGTCATCCTGTTATCCATTCTATACCAGAATACTTAGACTTAATAGCTACATCTAGAGGCACTGCATAAGAAAAAAAGCCTTCACGCAAAAATCTGTCAAAGTTGCCATATTAAGTACCATTATTACGTCTGAGTTTATAACGAGCGAACGGAATAAAAAGGATAATAAAGGAGAAAAAAAGGCCAAAAATTAGCTTAATATATTCTAATTTCCAACAATGTCGAAAGATATTACTTAATAATTCGAAAAAAGCTTCAAATTGACAGAATATTTTACCAGAAATAATAGAATGTAAAAGGATGATTGTCTTTTCTTGTTCCAACGTATGTACCAGGTCACGGTCAGTTCCAAGTCTCTCACAGAACACTAATGGGCTAGATATCCATTACAACACGTACACAATTACTCAAGACAACTTCTGTATTTTTGAGACAAGAAATGAGGGACTGGTGAAGACAGCTATCAAGTAAGGCCTCCTGTAAGAATGACAAAATAAAGACCACGAAAAAATGGATTAAGCAGTGATAGATGATTTGAGCATGTTTCCGATAATATTCTCAATTCATTCATTCTTCTTTTAATCCTATCCGAACGTAGTATTTTCCATTGATCGTTATCATTATCATCTATCATTTTATCATCAATCTTCTCTCTTTAGCCTGTTACGCCCCTGGCGTTTAGGGCAGCAACAAACATACACCATTCTTCCCTGTTCATGGCCTTCTGTATTGTGTTCCAGCTATGATTCATTTCCTTCGCTCTTGCTCTATCGTTCTCCTCCAAGTCGTCTTGGGTCTTCCACCTTTCGCCTACCTCTGGAGTCCATCTCATGCAGTTTTCGTGTCGGAGCCAGTCCCCATGCGCATCACATGTCAATCCATCTCCAGCGTCGTCTTCGGATGATAGTGCCCATATTCTCTTGTTGGCATCGTGCAAGCAATTCTTGATTCAGAGATAGTAGTCGGCCAGTACACGCGTAAGTTTTTTCGCAGACAAGTTGTATGAAAGGCGGAGGTCTGGACATATCCTGTTCTGTCATTCTCCAGCATTCCGATCCGTACAGCAAAGTTGACCTTTACAGCTTTTATAGATACTAGTCTTGGTTCTGATGCTGTATTGGGCAGATTTCCCAGGCGGTCTGAAGGGTCATGAATGCACTTCGTGCTTTACTCAGTCTGTTTTAATGTCAGATCCAGCGCCTCCTTCATTACTATAACCTTCCAAGGTATGTAAGCGTTGTATCTCGAGGAGTTTTACCTTCTAGTTTGACTGGTGCTGAGTTGCTATGTTCCAAGTCATTACTTGTTTCTTCTGATTTATTTTCAGCCCAACCATCTCACTATATTGGTTAAGGCGGCAGGTCTTTTCCTGGATATCTCTATGTGTGAGATAGGAGTGCGATGTCATCTGCAAAATCTAGGTCTTCCAGCGTGGATGTGAGCGTCCATCTAATACCTCTTGCCTTATCTTCGTTTTTTTGCATCACCCAATCTATGACAGTGTTGAATAATAGGGCTGACATAACACATCCTTGTCGCACGCCTGTTTTACTTCAAACTTTAGTTCTGAAGTTTCAACACTGCATGCAAACTTGCTGAAAGCAGCTTTTATAATATTTATAAAACACAGTGGATTCCATACCATCTTAGATACGCCATAGATTTTCCCATGGTGTATGCTATCAAAAGCCTTTTCAAAATCTACAAAGTTGATATAGAGTTTGCTTTTCCATTCTGTGCATTGTTCTATGATATTTCTAAGAGAAATCTTGGCCATACAGCTCCGTCCTCTGCGAAATCCTGTTGTTCCTTTCTCAGTTTCTTACCCACAGCGTCAGTAATTATTGTCGATGTTTTTGCTTAAGATTTTACTTGGGACAAAGCAGTGTTATTCCACGCCAATTATTACAATCGCAAGGAGCCCTTTTTGGGTATCTTGATGATGACTCCTCTTTCCATGCATCAGGTATTATTTGGGCATTCCAAATAGTAGTAAACAAGGGTTGCAATATATTAGCTGCAAGTTCTGGGTCTATTTTGAATAGTTCTGCGTTTAAGTTATCATTCCTGGTGCCTTGTTATTCTTAAGAGATTTAATTGCTGTAATGATCTCATCCTGGCTGGGTGTTTCAATGCCAATTTCTAACTCCTCTGTTGGTTCTGTTATGTCTGCTACTACCGTTGGAGGTGGTCTGTTTAGCAATTCTTTAAAATGCTCTGTCCATCGTATTTCTTTTTCCTTTTCCGTTGTCAATAGTATTCCATTCTTATCCTTTATGAAGTATTTGATCTTCTGTAATGTTTCCCTTATTAGCTTTGTATTTTTGTACACTGTTCCTGATCACACTTTTTTGCCTTCTTCTGCCTGTACTGCCAGGTCTTAACATACAATTCTTTTGTCAGCTCTCACAGCCCTTTTGATTTCTTTACTTGCGCTTTTGTACTGTTCTTGGTATCTTGCTTCAGTCTTTCGGACTTTGCTTCTAACAATTTCTTTTTTAATATTCTTCAGCTGTCTATTATTTTCCATGTTGTTGGTGTTATCCATTCTTTTCTTTTCTTTGTGCAGTACCTAGACATGTTCCTGCTCTTACTAATAGATGCTATGTTGTCCATGTTCTATCTATGTTGTCAGTTTCATCCGTAGTTTCATTACTTTCTAGGCTTGGAATCTGTTCTTTATCTGCATTATAAACTTATCCCTTACTTCCGTGTCTTTAGTCTATCCACATCGAACCTCTTTTGGAAGTTTTTCTGTTGTCCTGTTTTCTTAGTTTAAGTTTGACATAAGCTGTGACTAGGTGGTGGTCACTACCAACATCTCCCACCTCTCTTGATTACAACATCTAGCAGCAGAGCGTCTCCAGGGTCCATTGATCATTATATGGTCTATTTGGTTTTATCTCTGCCATTAGGGAATCCATGTTAATTTGTGGATATCTAAATGTTGAAATAGGTTCCTCCTATAACAGAGATTGTTCATGCTGCAAGTTTACTAAACGTTCCCATTTTCGTTCATCATACCACATCCATATTTTCCCATAGTTCTATAACTATGCGTGTTGTCTTGTCCGACCTTCGCATTTAGATCTCCCATAACATGATAACATCATGGGATGGTGACATCCTAATTCTGCTTGTAGGTTTCGTAGTACGAGTCTTTCTTTGTATCTTCGCTATCATTAGTTGGCGCATAGCATTGTAGGATTGTGATGTTTGTATGCTTCCTTTAGTCTGATCTTAATCAAGCGGCTGCTGATAGGTTTCCATTCTAACAGACACTTTTCCGCCCTTTCTTAGGATTACTGCTACTCTTCATGGTGTAGGTATCGTCTCGTCAGAAAAGGACTGTTTCACCTGTTGCAGTGGTACTTCTTCATTTCTGTCCATCTGCTCTCACTAACCCTAGGATATGTAGATTATATCTTCTCATTTCTGCTGTTTTGTGATAGTTTCCAGTTTACATTGTTCTTACATTCCAGCATCCAATTCTGGTCTTGGTTTTGGCATTCAGGACTTCCGTCCCCATAAAGTAAGCTTCTTTCGGCTTTCACCACTTCAGTCATGTGAGTCAATGACTCTGGGAGCCCTTCATGCCCGTAGATAGGTTGTATGTTTGTTATTGTTTCCGTAACTTTAATTTTTTTAAGAGGATGGGGTTGTTAGTCCCAGCCCCCCCAACCTGGAGGACCAGGAGACCATGCTTCGTCTGTCCTCTCTTCAGTGACCTTTCCGGCAGGTAACCTTCCGGGAACATAAGTTCCCCCCGTCATACTCACTGTATCATTGGAGACCAGCCTCCCCCACCATACAAAGTAATGGCCTCATGGGAGGATCAATCTTCTCGTATGTGTTATTTTGCTATTATTTATTCCCATCATTTTCTCTTTTTGTGGCTCAAACTATTACACTGCATTCTCTCCATTACCTTTATTTTATCAGCACAGAGCAATTTGTCCACCTCTATATTTAAAGCGAATGTAACCACGCTGGTACATATCACTGCACATGCTTGCTCCAAGATGTAACCTGAACCTGTTATATGTAGTTCAGAAAGACTGCCCAAACTAACTAGCAATTGTTAGAGAGTAGCAGGTGCTGCCCAATCTTCCATTTTTAACAGTTTTTTTTTTGTTTTTTTAACCGATCCAGAACTACTTGAGCTTTCAGCTCTTCGGCTCGGTGTCATGGACATCGTAACCTTTGGTTCGTGCCAAAACACCGTAAATCTGGAGAACCAGTGGCTTTTCTGCCAGCTAGCGGAGTTTAACTGCACTCACAGGGTGCTTGTCACCCGTCGTCCAACGCGCTAGGAACACGCTGGATAGACGGGCGATTTTAAACTGTAAAATCTAGCATTCTATAACAATTCTTTCTATCTGCTATGGTGTAATCGTTTTCAAACATTATATAATTATATTCCCAAGCAAACCGATCTCTCAGTTCTAAGGTTCAAATCCCGGTAGGTATTTTATTGTGTTGAGGGCAAACAAAATAAGGGTTTTAAAGCCGAATGATTGACTTCATTGCACTGGGTCTTACCCCATATGACTCGGTCCCTTTCCGCAGAAATTGTAAGTCAAATGCCGAGAGCAGACAGCACGAACTCCGTAGCTCCCGCAACAATCTAGGTGTCTTTTGAAAAACTGCACTCGTGAACAGAAAAGGGGCGGCCCAGGGTTCAACCCACGACCTTCGACTCACAGACAAAGGCTCAACCACTTATCCACAGAGACCCTCGCAAACAAAATAAACTACCAGCTGTATACTGCGAGGCGACAGCTATGGCATAGCGGCCGTTTAAATATCCAGTCTGATGAAACTTTTATCTACTTCTCTAACTAGGAAAGAAGATATACAATAGTTTATTTTCAAGCTTGATTGCGATGCAGATCAGCTATCATTTCTATTCCTAACTATACATACACTTCGCCATATACTGGCGGACACTGAGTACATACTGGACTTTCTGCAGTACTATTACCAATTCTGCTCAATAACCAACGATCAATTAATTTCTGTACAGAGACAATCACAAACACATGTAATCAATAACATGTAATATAAAACAGATGTCGATCTACATGTCATAGACACTAACAGTAACTGGCGACAAAATACATACAATTGAAATGATTTAAGCCTAATTTCATAATTTTCACTGTACTTTCCCTTGTAATAATTTCTATTTACAACAATTTCTACTCATCATTTCTACTTGCAACAATGTATACTTCAACCATTTATACTCGCCCATTTCTGCTCTAACCACTTCCACTTGCACTAATTTCTACTTCAATAATTTACACTTGAAGCCATTTATAATTGCAACCATTTAAACTTGCAACCATGTCTATTTGCAACCTTTTCTGCATGCAACCATTTACGATTGCAACCATTTCTACATGTAACCATTTATACGTGCAGCCATTTATACTTGTGAGCTTCTATAGCTCAAGCAGTTGCGAGCTCGATCACAAACCCAAGCGTACCTGGTTCAAACCCCACAATGGGTACGCTTGGAGAAGCAAATTCTTTTCCATGAGATTTTTACAGAGAGGTAAAAGTAGACTTCACCGTTCAGAAAACAATGTCAAACTACTGAACGTATAAGTGGTGCCTAGAAAATCAACTGCTCGTTTTCTATGGTCGATGGCTACGTCCTGTAAAGGATATGCCACGATTTTCATTTATTTATACTTGCAACAATTTATATTTACACTCATTTATACTAGCAACCACTAGTACTTCTTGAAACCATGCCAAGTAAAAAAGCAAATATAATTGTTTTGTGGAATCTAATTGCCTTGATCGATGTGCAATATCATTCAGTAGGAACGATTTCGCATTCAATTCTATCAATGATGACTGGTTTTGTTCCCTGCGTCACTAGTGTCTGATGTTTGCAATAACTACCTTCAGGTCCAGTATTGATGACAAACTGATAGCATAGGAAATGTGATAGTCCAATAAAGCACGAACTTGAGTTTAAGGATGGCTCTATAATTATAGTGTGAGTCACAACAGATGGTAGTTTGTGTTCTCTTGTCTCTATTTTGTGAGAGTTGGTATCGTGCTGTGCTCTGATGAAATAATACTGTCTAGAACGTAATCCTTGATTCATCCGCTAGTCTCATTTATTTTTTTCAGTCTTTTGTTTCATTGAAACACTGTGGGAGGCTAGAGTTTTCAATTATTATCTAAATGAGTTACGTATTATATGATTTATGTGATTCTGTCTATATCTTGGTTTTGTTTATGTTGTAATATTAAAGCTTCTAATACAAACTGAATGCATGTGAAAACTGATGGTTATACTGGATATTTGTCTCATCCTCTTAAAAATCAGTTATATTCCATGTAAAGTGTAGAATCTACGATTTTTATGTCCTAATTTTCAGTTAATCTTTCAGGATTTTACACACACACACATATATATATATATGTGTGTGAAAGAAGAACAGAGAATGAGAAACGGAGAGACAGAAACTACACTACTAAACACAGAATGGTTGATATTTAAAACACCAGACTAGCAGCCAGCCACAAGGTTATCGCCACATTTATTACATCCCCATTTTAAGAATAGCAACGAATATATGGTCGGTAAACACAGTCTTAGGAAGAGCATACTCGATAGTAGACAACTATCTAATGCAGGAATGGTAGACCATAAAACATACACACTCTATAAGGTGGTGCCTGTGCAACAAATAAGCTCAATAAGATGTTGTCCACCCAACACACATCCTCAATAAGATGATGTACACACAACACACACACTCAATAAGATGTTGTCTACACAACACATACCCTCAATAAGATGATGTACACACAACACATACCCTCAATCAAATGTTGTCCACACAACACACACCCTCAATAAGATGTTAATCTAATTTAATTATAAATAACTAATAACAAACTGAGAGAAAGAACTAAGTAGATACTAGTGGAGAAAGAGCTCAGGAAGAGGCGCTGGTGATGGATTGAACACACATTGAGAAGACCGATCGATAGCATTGCAAAATAAGCAATATTTTAAAACCCGCAGGGAAAGAGAAATAGTGGAAGGCCTATACATACCTTGGAGAGATATGAAAGGGGTAGATAAAACATGGAAAGATCTGAAAGGGATGGCATGAGAGATGGGAGATGAGAGAGGAAGAGCTGGAAGAAGTTTGTTGAAGACCTGTGCTCCGTTGGGAGTTGAAAGGTGAAGAAGGAAAACTAATAACTAATATATAAATATTATAACTAATATAACTAGTAAGATATTATCAGCAATAATATTTGAACGTTAGAATCATAGAACATTAACCAAACATGGATCGCATCGAGTTGTACTTAACTAATCAAGATCTGTAATTTGGACGACAAAACAGCTGATAATTCGTTGATCAGGAACATGTTCGTATCGATATCCAGCTCATTTGCATGACAACTATATTTGATAGAGTAAATGAAGCAGATCAATGGTTTAATGAGACTACATTAGCATGCACATGTGTGACTCATCAGTTCTATAGATGCCGCAGGGTAAATGAGTAGTTGGTCGAGCGATCTCAGAAATGAGTAAGGACAGAATATGAATGAATATTAGCACAATTGTTCGCTTGTTAGCAATTCGGGTTATATGGCTGTTGAAGTGGAGTGGTAAGAGAACAAGTGAATATATAGATGATAGACTTGAAGAGTAATTAATAGTAATAATTCTTCTCGTACCGTTATACGTTACAAAGGGCCTGTAAGTAATTTCTCCATACCGCTCTAACCTGGGCAACTCGCTTAATGTTCTCCATGGAACTGATATCGATATTTCTTGCTTCTATCAGCACAGTTCGTTTCAGGGTCTCCTCAGATCGTCCTCTCTTTCTTGAACTCTTTGTATTCCACTTCAATGCTTGCTTGGATATTCGTTTATCATTTCTTTTCAAGGTGTGCCCAACATATCTCCATCTTCTCTTTCTTATAAAAGTTGTCACTAGTGGTTGATCAGACATTTTGAAGAATAAATACTTGCTCCGAAATTAGTTCATTCTTATTGTTCATGTTTGTTGGTATACATACTTTGATATAACTAAAACAAGGTTCGTCCTTAAGTTGAAAGTGACGTGCCTCAGCCTAAAGATGTTTGAATTCCCTATATAACGAACAAGCACAAATAAATGCATGATGTTATTTATGTTTAATGAACACAATAACATAAACATATTATGAGGAACGCATGACTGTTAAATGGAACCGTTAAATTATTATTATGATTAAACAATCGTTTATTGAAAAGGAAGCATTGGTAAGAGAACTTAATGTTAACATTTTGAAATGAAAGAAAGACACAGAGCAAGAGAGAGAGAGAGAGAGAGAGAGAGAGAGAAACAAAGAGAGAGAGTGAGAGAAAGAGAAAGAGAAGTGGGTCTTGTGATAGCTGGAAATCAATAAGCTTGGGGTAAACATGCAAATTTACATAGTAGATTATCATAACTAAACAATAACAAATAATAATAATAACGTCGAGTGTTGTCATTGTTCATATTTAATCATGTTTGTCCTTGCTAATGTCACACTGCAATAAACCTGTCTTTGTCCCTATCTACATAATATTCGACCGAGTGGTTACCGAGGCCCAAATTTGGGGTGTAAAGAATAGAACCACCGTTACCTGCCACACATGTCGTAAGAGGCGACAAAGGAGGTTTGGCTGAAATCGGATGCACATGTCCTAAACTTGTAGAAGTCTATGCGTTTAGGGGCCTACCGCCCGAGTGGTTACCGAGTCCCAAATTTGGGGTGTAAAGAATAGAACCACCGTTACCTGCCACACATGTCGTAAGAGGCGACAAAGGAGGTTTGGCTGAAATCGGATGCACATGTCCTAAACTTGTAGAAGTCTTATGCGTTTAGGGACCTACCAAACCAATGTGCAACGTATACACGTTCTTGGCAAAGATCAAACATATCACAAAGAGTTATTAAAATTGGTCGTAAAGAACGAACGCAAAGAAAAAGAAGAACATAATCTTTTTATTCCTTCTTGTTCCTAATCATGTTTATTTCTCACATCGTCAAGATAAGAAGAGAGTTGTAGAACGATGTTGGAATCGTTAGATGTGGCATATAAGTATAAAGTCTACTGTTCTCATGCGAATATGATCATCTGCGGAAGTTTATAAAAAATGTTTGATGAATTAGAGCTGTTTACAGCTTAGATCTGTTTAAAGCTTAGATCTGTTTAAAGCTTAGATCTGTTTAAAGCTTAGATCTGCTTATAGCTTAGATCTGTTTAAAGCTTAGATCTGTTTAAAGCTTAGATCTGTTTAAAGCTTAGATCTGCTTATAGCTTAGATCTGTTTATAGCTTAGATATGTTTAAAGCTTAGATATGTTTATAGCTTAGATCTGTTTATAGCTAAGATCTGTTTATAGCTTAGATCTGTTTAAAGCTTAGATATGTTTAAAGCTTAGATCTGTTTAAAGCTTAGATTTGTTTATAGCTTAGATATGTTTATAGCTTAGATCTGTTTGAAGCTTAGATATGTTTATAGCTAAGATCTTTTTATAGCTTAGATATGTTTATAGTTTAGATCTGTTTGAAGCTTAGATCTGTTTATAGCTAAGATCTGTTTATAGCTAAGATCTGTTTAAAGCTTAGATCTGTTTAAAGCTTAGATCTGTTTAAAGCTTAGATCTGTTTAAAGCTTAGATCTGTTTAAAGCTTAGATTTGTTTATAGCTTAGATATGTTTATAGCTTAGATCTGTTTGAAGCTTAGATATATTTATAGCTAAGATCTGTTTATAGCTTAGATCTGTTTATAGTTAAGATCTTTTTATAGCTTAGATATGTTTATAGCTTAGATCTGTTTGAAGCTTAGATCTGTTTATAGCTAAGATCTGTTTATAGCTAAGATCTGTTTAAAGCTTAGATCTGTTTAAAGCTTATATCTATTTATAGCTTAGATATGCTTAAAGCTTAGATCTGTTTAAAACTTAGATCTGTTTAAAGGCTACGGACTGATTTAATTCCAGCCAATTATCTCAATTAGCTCGGCCATTATATGCAAAAATGGCACATTATCTGTCATGTGTATTGCACAGAGTACGAGCGTCGTAGCTTCGACAACACTCACAAGGATCTCTGGACGATGTATACTCGTGAATCGAACAACGCGATTTAGATTCGAACCTACGACCTTCGAAACACAAACCGACGGATTGACCACTTCGTCACAGTAGATCTATTATAATCAACATCAAATAGTTTTTCTTGAATACAAGTTTGTCACTCTAACAATCTTTGTAATTGCTCTCTCTAGTAAGCCAGATATCCCATCTCTTGTTCTATTTGTAGAGATACCTCCTTTCATAAAGATATATTATATTTCCCTATATATTTCGTATTCTGCCAAATCTATTATGGTTGATGATTACTATCTTGGTTCTTTGTAGAAAAGTGGATGACTTGCACTTCTCCATTCTGCCACCAGATCTGGACACAATATTATCTATCTCATTTCCTGTAATTGTAAAGTGGGAGGGGTAGCGTCTGACAGACAACAACTGAAGCTTTTTCGCCGTTGATAACTTCCAGTGTAATTTCATGCAGCAGGTGTTCGTTTGTGATAGCCTGTATTGATTCTAATAACAATGTGACCGGCAACACGATTTAATAGAACCCATTAAATAACAGAAATGTATGGGGGGCGAAGAATGAACGAGCAAATTTACAGACCAGAAAATGGATGAATAAAACTCAAATAGAAAAGACATAAAAAGAAACATAAGAAAATGTATTGTTGTTGTTGTTGTCCATTATGATAAACATGGAGTAAGAACATAAATAAGAAAGTATGTTATTTCTAAAATTATAGATAAGAGGTGCTAAATTGTTTCCGTTGTGGAACCTTGGTCTCCTTACAGAAATAGAAAGTATACCGTTACAGGGATATTATTAAAGGCTATTATCAAGATTCGTACACAAGGCCACCAATTCTGTGATATCAAAGCAAAATATACAATAATTAGAACGTCAACGTTTAACGAGTTTAATGTAGGGTTACTGATATCAAAGGTAAATATTTAACTTAGGGTTAATGATATCAAAGGTAAATATTTAACTTAGGGTTAATGATATCAAAGGTAAATATTTAACTTATGGTTACTGATATCAAAGGTAAATATTTAACGTAGGGTTACTGATATCAATGGTAAATATTTAACTTAGGGTTACTGATATCAATGGTAAATATTTAACTTAGGGTTACTGATATCAAAGGTAAATATTTAACTTAGGGTTACTGATATCAAAGGTAAATATTTAACTTAGGGTTACTGATATCAAAGGTAAATATTTAACTTAGGGTTACTGATATCAATGGTAAATATTTAACTTAGGGTTACTGATATCAAAGGTAAATATTTAACGTAGGGTTACTGATATCAATGGTAAATATTTAACTTAGGGTTAATGATATCAAAGGTAAATATTTAACTTAGGGTTAATGGTAAATACTCTCTTTTTTCTTCGTCAGAAATGAACATGGATGAATGCATGTTCTATATCATTAGAACACGAAATTCATGAACATGGATGAATGCATATTCTGTATCATTAGAACACGAAATTCATGAACATGGATGAATGCATGTTCTATATCATTAGAACAGAAATCATGAACATGGATGAATGCATATTCTATCATTAGAACACGAATTCATGAACATGATGAATGCATATTCTATATCATTAGAACACGAAATTCATGAACATGGATGAATGCATATTCTATATCATTAGAACACGAAATTCACTTTTGTTTATTGTCTTTCCCTATGTGGATGATGGAATTAGTCGTTCAGCGAAGTTAAGCGAACGGGTGGGAGCTTTAATTTGTGTTCCATGACCAGATGAGTCGTCCTTGTTGTGTTATATCCGTGTTTATTTGGTGTTGTCTTGATATTGACTGTCCATCTTTTTCTTGGTCTTTCCTTAACTCTAGTACCTGGTCTCTTTTTGTTGTATAAAAGAAATTAAGTTATGTCACAGAATGTCAATATTATTGTCAATACATAAGTTGGAACAGAACAAAATTCCTAATGGCAAGAAATAATGATGATGACACTATTATGGTAGATTCATGGTAGATGACTTCAATATTTATTCAAACTAACGACTGTGATCTCAAAGAAAGCTGAGTACAGTGTGAACATTAGTTAAAGTTTTCAGAAATCATAATCTGTATCACAGACCTACTCAGATCAAATAGATATGTTTGAAACTGTGCAGTAACACATCCAATTACTAAAATATTTGTGGTATGTATGTCAGGTTTGAAGAATGAGAAAATTGGAGTAATATGGACTCATAAAGAGACACGAAGAATTGAAGAAGAACATTCTGGAAAGAAACATCCCTGCCAAGAGGAGAAGGGGAAGCGAAGGAGAAGATGCTTCAGAATATAATTAAATGATGATTTGCTCATGACGGCAGCAGAGGCAGGACAGCTGGCCAATGAAAGAGAGAAATTCCGAAATACTGTTAGAATTGTAAAATCCTGCTCAGGACAAACTATTTGATGATGATGCCATGTTGAATATTCGTGAAACAATTCCATTGTTATAACCGTAAGAAGTTAGTAAGTATATATCTCTTTATTATTGAATATATATGTATCAGTTTGTTGCAGTAAGATTGCATACGTGTACATATAATTTCTATTTGTTTCAGAGAATTTCATATATACATACATATATATATATATATATATATTAATTTGGGCATACATTGCCCCATATATTTTTGCTACTATTTGAATAAACATATGCTCATTTCTTACTTGAAACCTACTGTACTTGAACTTATTGTTAGAGGTTTTTTGTCTTGTTCGTTCGACTTCTATGCATTCAGGCTTACTAATGGTGCCTAATCGCCCGAGTGGTTACCGAGGCCTAAATTGGGGTGTAAACAATAGAATCAGTTAGCTGCCACGCATGCTGTAAGAGGCGACTAAGGATGTTAGACGTGTGGCTAGCAACCCCACCCCGTAAAAAGCACTAAATGGCTACAGAAAGCACAACCAGGGAAATTCATTGTTCGCCACCCGTGGATAAGGATGGCCTTGGATAAGGATGGCGACGAATATCGAAATAGGGGAAGACTGCAGTAAAACTTGGTAAATAGCGAAACACGTACAAACAAAGTACTATAGTTTTACAAAATACAGAAACACTGACGATAAATAGCAACGTTTCGACCAACAAGGCCTTTATCAAGAAAACGAACAAACAGGAGTGACAAATTAAAATGAAATACAAATGGACGACCAAATACAAACGTATCTAAGGAAAATCTGGAATAAAAACGAATAACGAAATAAATGTAACACAAAAACACACATAAAAACTAGAAATAGAACGGAAAAGAAACAATGAAACATCTAGTAAATATATAACTTGAATACATGCAACATATACCCATATAGATTACAAAGCATGGGAAGAGAAAGTACTAAGAAGCATAAGAATGTAATACGTTGAGCCCGCGTGGTCGCAAGGTACCATACAAAGAAATCAACCGATTCTCCAGAGCAAATCGACTACGATCATCAGAGGAACATGATCGGATGGCTGTGACCTGGACATCGCAAGCTCCTGAATGGCCAGTATCATTGAAATGGGTAGCTACAGGGGTCACAGAGATATTGGCGTATATCGTGCACGTGTTGGGCGAATCGGTCACTGAGTCTCCTGCCGGTTTCCCCAATATAGGCCTTGTTGCACCGCTTGCAGATAATGGCATAGATAATATTACGGGACTCGCACGTGAAACTGTCTTCAACAAAGAACCTGGCTTTTGGAAAAGACACAGTGCGGGTCTGTATTACATAAGCACAAGTGTTGCAGCGCCGACGGCCACACTGGATGGTGCCAAAATGACTCTGGATATTAGGCTTGAGGCGACTGTGAACCAACATATCCTTAAGGCTTCTGTCCCGTCTGTACGCCACCAAAGGATAGTGTTGGAAGATTGAACGTGTCCCAGGATCAGACTGAAGAATGGAGAGATGACGGAATAAGACTTTCTTCACAAGGGAACTATGAGGGTGGAAAGTTAAGACAAGTTTCACCCTGTCAGAATTGGAAGTTCTATGCTGGTTAGAGAGAGCCTCCTGGCGAGAAATTTGCTGAACGCGCCGCATAGCAGAAGCAAGCACCTTATCCGGGTATAAGCGCTTACGAAAGAAATCCAGCATCTCGTGAGCTCTATCGAGAAAATCGTCGTCCTCGCTACAGAGGCGACGAAGGCGCAAGTTTTGAGAGAATGGTAAAGAGTCACGACAAGCCTGGGAATGGGAAGAGGTATAAAGAAGAAAACTATGTGCATCAGTAGGCTTGTAGTATACTGATGTAGTGATGGTGGATAGGCTGATAGTGATAGTGATGTCAAGAAAGTTGACACAAGAGGTAGAGATGTGAGATGTAAACCGAAAAGCCGGATTGAAGACATTAATGAAATTAATGAAGCGTGACAAATCGGCTTCATGCATATCGGTAATGCCAATACAATCATCAATGTATCTATGATACACAGACGGAAGAAGGCCATCATAGGAATTCCATACTAGGTGCTCAAGATGACCCATGAATAGACAAGCATAACTGGGTCCTATTTTAGTACCCATGGCGACCCCACTGATCTGCTCAAAGAACTGGTCATTGAACTGAAAGGAGTTGAGAGTTAGAACTAGTTCTGCAAGACGAAGGAGAGCCGAGGTGGAGACAAGTGGGTTAGTTCTCCTGTCGAGAAAAACTGGAGAGCTTGAAGTCCGTCGGAATGAGGTATGGAGGTGTACAATGAGCACACATCAAGGAGGAAGAGACGGTAAGTCCTGCCAGGCAACAACTCAATAGACGAAAAAACAGACAAGGTGTGGTTCGTATCTTTCAAGAATGAAGGTAGTGTGGTGACTATAGGATTGAAGATACTATCAAGAAATTCGGAGATATGTTCCGTAGGACAAGAGCAAGCAGAAACGATGGGCCTACCCGGATTGTTCAGTTTATGAATTTTGGGGAGCATATAAAAGGCGGGTTTTCCTAAATAGCTATCGATGACACAAAGTGATGATGCGCCGGTAGGAAGGTCGTTAGAGGCACATAGTTTTCTTCTTTATACCTCTTCCCATTCCCAGGCTTGTCGTGACTCTTTACCATTCTCTCAACTCTTGCGCCTTCGTCGCCTCTGTAGCGAGGACGACGATTTTCTCGATAGAGCTCACGAGATGCTGGATTTCTTTCGTAAGCGCTTATACCCGGATAAGGTGCTTGCTTCTACTATGCGGCGCGTTCAACAAATGTCTCGCCAGGAGGCTCTCTCTAACCAGCATAGAACTTCCAATTCTGACAGGGTGAAACTTGTCTTAACTTTCCACCTTCATAGTTCCCTTGTGAAGAAAGTCTTATTCCGTCATCTCTCCATTCTTCAGTCTGATCCTGAGACACGTTCAATCTTCCAACACTATCCTTTGGTGGCGTACAGACGGGACAGAAGCCTTAAGGATATGTTGGTTCACAGTCGCCTCAAGCCTAATATCCAGAGTCATTTTGGCACCATCCAGTGTGGCCGTCGGCGCTGCAACACTTGTGCTTATGTAATACAGACCCGCACTGTGTCTTTTCCAAAAGCCACGTTCGTTGTTGAAGACAGTTTCACGTGCGAGTCCGTAATATTATCTATGCCATTATCTGCAAGCGGTGCAACAAGGCCTATATTGGGGAAACCGGCAGGAGACTCAGTGACCGATTCGCCCAACACTTGCGCGATATACGCCAATATCTCTGTGACCCCTGTAGCTACCCATTTCAATGATACTGGCCATTCAGGAGCTTGTGATGTCCAGGTCACAGCCATCCGATCATGTTCCTCTGATGATCGTAGTCGATTTGCTCTGGAGAATCGGTTGATTTCTTTGTATGGTACCTTGCGACCACGCGGGCTCAACGTATTACATTCTTATGCTTCTTAGTACTTTCTCTTCCCATGCTTTGTAATCTATATGGGTATATGTTGCATGTATTCAAGTTATATATTTACTAGATGTTTCATTGTTTCTTTTCCGTTCTATTTCTAGTTTTTATGTGTGTTTTTGTGTTACATTTATTTCGTTATTCGTTTTATTCCAGATTTTCCTTAGATACGTTTGTATTTGGTCGTCCATTTGTGTTTCATTTTAATTTGTCACTCCTGTTTGTTCGTTTGCTTGATAAAGGCCTTGTTGGTCGAAACGTTGCTGTTTATCGTCACTGTTTCTGTATTTTGTAAAACTATAGTACTTTGTTTGTACGTGTTTGGATAAGGATGGCCTTGGATAAGCGGACTTGGAAGGCCTTGGTTGCGGACCTATGCTTCCCTAGGGCGAAGGGTGATGAAGAAGAATGGTGCCTAAAAAGGCGTATCTATCTGAATTTGCGTAAATGCTTGTTTTCCTTATTACCAGTGTCCCTCGGCATTCGAGTAAGTAATCTAACTGTAGAGGTATTTATAACTTAGATCTCCAAGTAAAGGATCAGGGTTTCCTATAGTCTAACCGTCTACCGGTGTGCACACAGAGAATATTTGGCTCACGCTGGCCACGAACACCGGAATTTCCACGGCACATAGTCACTAGAGCAGCATGTTACACCAGTCGTTATCTGTAACCCCATATTTGAGTTCACGTATTGTTGATGTTGAAGATGCTGATGGAAGCAAACGTTATGTACTTTTCTTACCTGTGCAAGGTAGGGAAGTTTGTAATTTAGACTCCATATTTACGTTTCCTCTGACAACACTTTCTGAAGGTACGATGTTTTTTTAGAGCTATATTTCAAATCTTAGAATACTGTTTGACAGCTTGGCGGATTGCGGAAATGTCATTGAACTAGTCAATCTTCTACACAAGAGATAAACTTTGTCATGATTCTCGAACAAAATCAGAAGGTAGGTTGAAGATGTCAGGGTTGTTTATTTTTCAACAGGTAAGCATATATATTTGTTTGTCGTCACCATGACGGAAATCATATCGACCCTAGCTTTACTACTCCATGGCTGACCGATTATTTGATAGTAGTATACTTCTGCCAAGAGAATAAAGAGTTTTATGAACTCCAGGGCTAATCTTCTTCTTCTTTGACCGCTAAATATAGATCACGTGTTAACCACTCTGTGTGATTTGTTTGTGATGTGAGCCTAAGAGCGTTGTACGTTGTGTGCCTAAAAGTAGGCCAGCACATCCGATTTCTGCGATGCTTTTATTTACAGGGTAACTTCACTAGGTCCTACACCAGTCGTCTCCTACGACATGCCTTGTAGATCGCAGTGGTACTATTCCGTGCTTCCCTTACGGGTTCAGGAGCACACGGGCGAGACAGGGTCAATGAACACAGGAGTCAACAATGGGAGCATTAACTAGACAATTAAACACATATTAGAGGTTTTCGACAAAGAATCCAAACTTACCAAACCATTGCACATATATGAATTATATCTCTATCTTAAACAGGACCATTTCAGGGCAGGTGAACAAGCTCTCTAGCGGGTTGTCTGATGCAGTTTTCTGGTTGGTAAACATTTATATGAATATTTTTCTTGAATTCCTAATCGACGATAATTATTTTGTCCAGGCAGCGACTTAGTTGTAGAATGTAGTTACCATTGTTTATGTCACATGCTCAACTTTAACATGAGACCAGTGTTTCATTGTTCGTCACCTATAAGACTAGGAACTCGATCTCACTTACAATGTGATTAGTGATCACTGGAGAATAGCACGATCGGTCTACACGAGAGCTTGAGGCGAAAAACCGTAACTCAACGCCGCATGACAATAGATAGTCAAACAAACACACACACACACACTAACTAGTTTAGCTATATAAACTATTAACTATATAAATATATATTCGTCAAGACTGGACAACCACGAGAGAGATCCCAGTAGGTACGGTATATCAATGAACACAGAACGGGAGTTGATAGCCTACACACACTGAGATACATGCTTGGGAGGGGATGGTAGCAATTATGGACATATCGGATGTGCGATGAAGATGATCTTCAAATGAACAATTATCTTCTCCTTCTCTTCCACCATTTACTTCTTTATTGAAGTGTTGGGGAGGGGCGTAGTGATCTTGTGTGTGCTTGTTTTAAGGCACTTTATAAGCTGATATTCATGTTCGTAAGGCTGTTCTTGATGCCGTCGCTCCATCTTTTTCGTGGTCTTCCTCTTGCCTTGTACTCATTATACTTTTTCTGTGTGGCTCTCTATGGTAGGCGATACCATTGCATTCTTGTCAGGTGTCCAAACCAGTTAATCTGTTGTTCTTTTATGAATTGCATGACTGGTTTCACATCCAGTCTTCTTCTGATTTCTTCATTTCTAATTTTGTCTCTTATTGTCACACCTGCAGCTCTTCTAAGACACCTCATCTCTGTCGTTATGATTTTCCGCTTATTAGCTGCTGTTATTGGCCATGTTTGACACTGGTAACATAGTGTTGGCTAGAAAATCATTCTTATGAGATTTGTTTTAGTTGTTAGCGGTATCTCTTTATGTGACAACAGTGGTGTTAAATGTCTCAGTACTTGGTTAGCTTTTGTGCAACGATTGCTGATTTCGCTATCGATACTTCCATCTGCTGTGAAAATTGCTCCTAAGTATTTGGCCTCAATTGTTTGTTTTATGTCTACGTTCTGGAGTTTTATTGTAAGGCATTCTAGTTGTCTACTTATTGCCATTGTCTCTGTCTTTATTATATTTATTTTCATGTTGTACTCCTCACCCTTGCTGTCAACTGAGCTCAAATGGTTCGTTAACATCACGGGTGAGGAGTACAACACGAAAATAAATGTAATGATCAATAAACAATGATCAATAACTATATAAAACTAAACAAATATACAAGGTTATCGGTAACACAATTGCAATTCTTTGTCTTTTCTCTAAACATATTTTACCTCACAGTGTCAAGATAAGAATGGTTTTTTGAAATGGACTTTTGTGTGCACTTCATAAATAGTTTTCTTGTCACCACCTCTTTCATTTCTTATGTTGACCTTTTGCGTGGACGGTATTCTGTCTTGTATGTGCTTTATCGGAGAAGCAATGCATAGAGGCGCACTGCGTGTTGGTAATCTGCTTATGTGGCCGAACCATTTAATTTGTTGTTTCTTTGATGAAGTTCAGTACAGATGATTTACCAACATTTTTCCTGATGTTTTCATTTCTAAACATGTCTCTTCTTGATGCTCCTAGCATTTTGCGTAGACACTTGCTGTATCCAGTAGAGATACAATTGATTTAATCATTAACTAAACGCAATCACTTATTTCTCTCGGCAACTCAATGCAGAAGAGGGAAGGCGAACATCTTGGCAGAGATCCCTTGTTTGTTAGTCTTCGTTAGTTTCTAGACCATGTCACTTGCTTGTTAGTCTTCGTTAGTTTCTAGACCATGTCACTTGCTTGTTAGTCTTCGTTAGTTTCTAGACCATGTCCCTTGCTTGTTAGTCTTCGTTAGTTTCTAGACCATGTCACTTGCTTGTTAGTCTTCGTTAGTTTCTAGACCATGTCACTTGCTTGTTAGTCTTCGTTAGTTTCTAGACCATGTCACTTGCTTGTTAGTCTTCGTTAGTTTCTAGACCATGTCACTTGCTTGTTAGTATTCGTTAGTTTCTAGACCATGACCCTTGCTTGTTAGTCTTCGTTAGTTTCTAGACCATGTCACTTGCTTGTTAGTCTTCGTTAGTTTCTAGACCATGTCACTTGCTTGTTAGTCTTCGTTAGTTTCTAGACCATGTCACTTGCTTGTTAGTCTTCGTTAGTTTCTAGACCATGTCACTTGCTTGTTAGTCTTCGTTAGTTTCTAGACCATGTCACTTGCTTGTTAGTCTTCGTTAGTTTCTAGACCATGTCACTTGCTTGTTAGTCTTCGTTAGTTTCTAGACCATGTCACTTGCTTGTTAGTCTTCGTTAGTTTCTAGACCATGACCCTTGCTTGTTAGTCTTCGTTAGTTTCTAGACCATGTCACTTGCTTGTTAGTCTTCGTTAGTTTCTAGACCATGTCCCTTGCTTGTTAGTTTTCGTTAGTTTCTAGACCATGTCCCTTGCTTGTTAGTCTTCGTTAGTTTCTAGACCATGTCACTTGCTTGTTAGTATTCGTTAGTTTCTAGACCATGTCCCTTGCTTGTTAGTCTTCGTTAGTTTCTAGACCATGTCACTTGCTTGTTAGTCTTCGTTAGTTTCTAGACCATGTCACTTGCTTGTTAGTCTTCGTTAGTTTCTAGACCATGTCCCTTGCTTGTTAGTCTTCGTTAGTTTCTAGACCATGACCCTTGCTTGTTAGTCTTCGTTAGTTTCTAGACCATGTCACTTGCTTGTTAGTCTTCGTTAGTTTCTAGACCATGTCACTTGCTTGTTAGTCTTCGTTAGTTTCTAGACCATGTCACTTGCTTGTTAGTCTCCGTTAGTTTCTAGACCATGCCCCTTGCTTGTTAGTCTCCGTTAGTTTCTAGACCATGTCGCTTGCTTGTTAGTCTTCGTTAGTTTCTAGACTATGTCACTTGCTTGTTAGTCTTCGTTAGTTTCTAGACCATGTCCCTTGCTTGTTAGTCTTCTTTAGTTTCTAGACCATGTCCCTTGCTTGTTAGTCTTCGTTAGTTTCTAGACCATGTCACTTGCTTGTTAGTCTTCGTTAGTTTCTAGACCATGTCACTTGCTTGTTAGTCTTCGTTAGTTTCTAGACCATGTCACTTGCTTGTTAGTCTTCGTTAGTTTCTAGACCATGTCACTTGCTTGTTAGTCTTCGTTAGTTTCTAGACTATGACTTACCTAACAGCAGCGATAATCAACGTCTTTATCTTCATCTTCTTCATCGAACCCTCCATATCGACCACTTAATTACCACTGTTTGTGATTTATATGTGATCTCAGTATAAGAGCGATTATACGCTGTGCTGTTTATGCACCTACAAGTAGGCCCGCATGTCCCATTTCTGCGAAGCTTTTTATTTACAAGGGTAGCATCTCTAGTTTCTACATCATTGCCTTTTACGACATATCTTGTAGATCGCAGTGATACTATCATGTGCTTCCCCTGCTGCTCACATCACTACACGTGCGGTATTTGTGTTGATGTCCTTGATATCAATTTTAGAATAGGCAACTATTTATTGAATGTAACATCCCTGTAGTATTACATCTTCTCATTTAAATATAAATATATATATATATATATATTTGTGAGAAGAAACATGTATTCAGCATATATTTCTTAACGCCATCGTCACTGATTTGATTAACAGTTAACTTAGTAAGGAATCAGTGATACACACAATCAGTAAAGCAATATTATCACCATCTATTTGTTTTGAACTGTTTTCCATTCACTTAGTCACTGGATTGTTCATTGTTAAATGTACTCATCGATTGATCGTGATTTGTTTAACACAAACCAAAATGAATATGTCTCATCGACTAGTTTGTTAAGTACCTTATTTTTCTTATTGATCACTATACTATTTTTTTTTCTTTCTCCTATTTTGAATGTAACAGTTTTAAATCACGGGGTCCCAAAGTGGGCGGAACGACCCCCACTCCCTGTTAGTGCTGAAGCCTTCCAGGTGGGCGATACATTCAGGGGAGTTTTTTATTGTGATTTTCTGATTGATTAATAATTAAAAATTATGCATTTAAATTCATCTTATGCCCGTCTTACACAATCCATTTTTTCATAAATTTTCTATTTCATGCATATAATCATTTGAAAATTCACCATGTATGACAGAAATATATATCAATTTTCTATGTCCTAGAGAAAATAGAGCATGTATGTATGTGGGAGGGGGCGTTGGCAAACTGTTATAATGTGGAGGGCGTTACAAGGTTTATGTCGTGCAAAGTGGGCGGTGGGCCGAACACGTTTGGGAATCTATGGTCTAAATGGTCTGAAGGAGAAGGAATGCCGACACTACATCGGTTTCCCCCATATTGTTCCGTCTCTATCGGCAGAAATGCAGAGAGTGTTACACAAAGCACGATCTCCGTAGCTTCAGCAATAATTCTAAGATGTTATAAAAATTGCAAATGTGACTCGGCCCGGATTCGAGCGAACATCTTACAGAACGCCAAGCAAACGTCTTAACTACTGCGCCATAGAAACCCTTCTATTTAATAGTAAGAAATTGCAGGTGGTATTCGTCATATAACGAGAAGCAAGACAATATTGTGAACTGTTAGATAGTCTCTATACAATATATCAATTGAAGAAGTTTGCAAACAAATTAAAAAACAAATCCAGTTATTGAGTTTCGATGCTGAGTTGGTACATTCTTTTGTCCTTAACATTAAGTTGTTAAGGAGCAATACGTTTAATAGTCCCATGTATTTTCTTTCCCAGCATCTCCTATGTTTTATTATTACTGCTGCATTGATGCTCGTCCATCACGGGTGATGATGGCCACACACATTTTATCAAGGGAAAACTGCTGCATTTCGTAGCTAAGATCAACAGAAAAATTACAATAAACTAACTAAGATATATAGATGACACAGTTTTAATTGTTAATTTGCGTTCTAGGGCCAGATGAGTCGCCCTTGTTGTGTTGTATCCGTGTTTATGTAGTGTGGTCTAGATATTGTCTATCCATCTTTTTCTTGGTCTTTCCTTAGTTCTAGTACCCGATCTATTTTTATTGTATGCTGTTATTGGTAGTTGGTTGTATTTCATTCTCATTAAATGTTCAAACCACTGCATTTGTTGTCTTTCGATGCATTCGGTGCATGACGTTATGCCCACTCTGCTTCTGATGTCCTCATTTCGTAGTCTATCTTTCCTGGTGACTCCACTGCCTTCCTCAAGCATTTCATTTTACACGTGGTGAGCTTTCTGTGGTGTGTTGCTGTAAGAGACCAAGTGTGGCAAAGAAGCCATACATAAATTTAAAAATACACTGAGAACTACTGAATCAAGTAAACAGTATCTTATATCTTGGACACATCTTACAGAAGATGGCATATGTCGAACAAGAGATTAGAAAGAGAATAGGAATGTCTAAAAGTACATTCAATGACATGAGCAAGTTATTCACATCCAAGCCGATAAGAAAATGAGTCAAAGATGACAACTATCAAAAGCTATATTTACTTGATATTTTGGTATGGTACCGAAACATGGACAATGAGCAAACATTTGGAAGACTGTATTAGTGACTTTGTGATGTGGAAACAGAAGGATTGGACATATTTCATGGAAAGACAAAACAGACAAGTAAGGAGGTTCTGGGAAAACTATGAAATAACTGCTACATGAAATTAACAAAAAAAATTTTCAAACACATAAAGAGACAAGACACGATGATCAAAACCTTATTAGAGTGAAAAAATAAAGACTGATGAGTAAGAGGAAGACCGAGACACAAGTAGGAGAGAAAGCATAAAGACATGGCTAAATTATAGCCTGACAGAGTGAAAACACAAAACAAGATAATAGGATGTTAGAGATCATATGCAGAACAGACCAGGTCATTATATTTCGACTACGCACCGGACACTGCAAACTCAACAAACACTTATTTAGACTAGGAATAAGTCAAACAGCTCTCTGCCAGTGTCAGCAGGCGGAACAGACACCAGAGCATATATTGAAAGACTGTCCTCTCCTGTGTGAGCTGAGAAGCAACATATGGCCACACTCAGTCGACCTGAAAACTAAGCTTTGGTGAAACCTGACAAACCTGAAGCTGACTGTCCAGTTTGTGGTACACAGTAAATTAAGCGCATGACCAGAGATCGCTGAAGAAGAAGAAGGATATGCAGCCAACCTTCGACGCGTAGACAGCACCTGATGATGATGATTTCTTAACAACAATACTGCTGAAACGTTTTCCTTGACCTTTTTTATGATTATGTCAGAACTATATTTAATACATATTTTAAAATATATTTTGTTAGTAATTTACTGTAAATAATCCTATTTATCTGTTACCATACAGGGCCGTATCGTGCTATGATGCAGAGAGGCAGCCTCATCAGGCGGCACCATAAGGGGGCATATGCAGCAAAATCAAAAGGTAATTTTAAGTAAAAGCATTTAATGGGCGGCATTTCGAAGACTTGTATCATACTGACAAAAATATACCGCGCGGTCTTGTAACCATTTTAGATACCTTCTTTGATTTTATCATAGTTTTGTCATTTATCACCGCCAATTAATACTGAGGAAAGGGAAAAAACACTCTTTGACATTTGAAACCAGTTTGCACGATCATTTCAAATTCATTTATTTCAGGATCTGACTGGCAATCAGTTATAATTTGTAACGCTCAAGTTAGTTTGTATGATCATTTCCTCGTCATTTATATTCAAGAGTTTACTGTTAATCGATAGTGGTTTCATTTTATACTAGGCAGAGTCGGATGTATCTAGTGCTCTATGTTTCTCTAGACGTGTTAGAGTCGAGTGTCTATGTGCTCAATGTTTCTCCAGACGTGTTAGAGTCGGTGTCTCTGTGCTCTATATGTCTCTAGACGTGTTAGAGTCAGTGTCTCTGATGCCTCTATATTTCTCTAGACGTTAGCTATTTCATCTGAGTCAAGCTGAAATAATGAGATTGACAGTCACATGTGTATGTTAGCACCGGCGACGAATACTAATTTAGCATACAACTCCAAAAAAAGTTATGTACTAATTTTGAGCTGAATTGACTAGAGAATCGAATGTACTGGGAACTGAACCCAATGATATAGTACAGTTGAATCTACTGCACTGCGTATATTGCCATTTCGTCTTTTCCTATTTCAGACGTCAACTTATATATACTTAACGAAGACGCAGAGATCTACTTCTTCTTGTCGTGATCTTCAAGACGTTCTCATACATCAGGATGTATGTAGGAGAAATGTACATGCTAAAGGCATTGATATTGATTCCTGGTAATAGGAAACTCTGAATATAAGAGCATGCATGTGGATGACTATAATTAAATTGGCACAAACAAAACTTGGTTCTGTTTGTTAATATTGTTTCTTATTGGACTTCATTAACAATCATATAATAACATTATGGATTTCCCTCTCCAACCGTTCCAATTAAGTGGAGACTTAAGAAACAAATTGAGCGGGGAGGAGTTACGGCTAGGACCAAAAAAAAACTGGGCACTTGATTGAATATTATGAAGAAGTTTAGAAATAGAAATACGGTCACCTCATGATCCAATTTAAATGAAAAACAATTATTAAATAAAGTCACGCCCATGTAAAGATTGATTGATTAATATGACCATTATAATTGCACTTCGGTGAGTTACTAAATGCGCTTCGATCTCTTTCCCGTGTATTTAAAACAATGCCATATATATATATATACTTATAAAGCATCGCTCCGTGCGATTTAAAACACAACCATTTGCTGAAAACATCTCTCATGTACTTATAGCTCAACAATAAAACACAATTACGTATATAAAGTGTAAAATATATTTACAATTAAACTATATGTTTACATCTCTCGTCACGCGTTGAAGTGCATGCTCCTGTATTTAAAACCCAAAGCATGTATTTAAAGTAACTAACACATACTGGGAAAAACAAAATCTATATTTCAATGTGGCAAAAACCAAAATAATGACAGCGGATAAAATAAGCATGACAAAGGATCTTTTTATCAACGGAGAGAAAATAGAAAATGGGAGCAGTTTTGAATATCTATATCGATTCGCTGTTAACAAAAAATAGAAATGGGATAAAGGAAATTAAATGAGAAACAAATATGGCCTCACACACAAATTATACAACTAAAAACAGTATGGAACGGAACTAATAGGAAAACACAAATCAGAATACTAAGAGCATGCATGTTACCAACGGCAACATATAGGGAGTAATCATTGACTTCTAACAAGCAGTGGAAAAACATATATATACTTTTGAATATGTATTACAGAAGAGTCATTCGTATATTATATACAGAAAATAGAACAAATAGATCAACCGAGAAATAACTCAAAATTAAAAAAAAGAAACTGTCTGATGCTATAAATTATAATGAGAAAATTGATGTATTTTGGAAATGTAAAGATAAACGAGAGTTGGAGAACACCATTATGGAAGGAGGCAAACCCGGCAACCATTATGGAAGGAGAGCAAACCCAGGCAACCATTATGGAAGGAGGCAAACCCGGCAACAAGGAGAAGAGGAAAACCATGGAAAGAAACTCAAGATGTAAATAATGACTTGAGATAAGTACGTTGACGGTATATAAAGTAACCACTACGTATATAAAGTAACCACTACTAGTAACTACGTATATAAAGTAACCACCACGTTATAAATAACCACCATATATAAATAACCACCACGTATATAAAGTAACCACCCGTATATAAATAACCACCACGTATATAAAGTAACCACCACTAGTATAGTAACACCATAAGTAACCACCAAGTATACAAAGTAACCACCATATATATAATGTAACCATCCCTTAAATAAATCTTCAGTCGTGTAATTAAAACCCCCATTATGCATATACAGATTTTATCAACTTCTTTAAAACTCTCACTATGTATTTAAAACCCTCACTATGTATTTAAAACCCTCACTTTGTGTTTAAAACCCTCACTATGTATTAATAATAATTATTATTATTATGTTTTTAAAACCATCGACATATTTTTGTTTCTAACGCAGACATTTCGTAGCAGACCCATGATGTATTACTACTGATGTATTGAAAGAGATATTAATGAAAATGGCAACTGTCAGATACGAGCACTTTGTTAGAGGCACGAGACATTTGATTAATCAACACCGAACAGTTGGCATTAGACTTTATAAGCTGGTAAATATATTGGGAAGGAAATCTGAGCATCTGTGGATCTGAGCGGAGAGATTTGATGATGTTCCTCAATGATGACTGATCATGACGTATTATACTTCTCAATGATGTATTTATATTCGGAACACTGTTTTGTCTAGACCGATACTAACTAACGAATCTGTTACAAAACCATATTGTGAGTTTGTCACTAATACATGTGAGTTTGTCCTATACATAATGTGAGTTTGTCACTAATATATCATGTCTCTAAATCTCTTATATATAATATCCTTATATATCCACATGTAAAATATTAAAGTACATTGTCCTATTATATCTTCACAAACAAACCACATTGCATGAGTCACTTTTACACAAGTTACAATTTCTCTACATTTCATTGAAATCAGCTTTACCCAATAAAAAATAAAACAAAACCCACCATAATATAGTAGACTTTTATTAATGAAGTGTCTGCTTTTCTATATCTTCTGATATTTGCTATGTGTGTCACACATATTTCTTCAATCTACTCTACAATATCCGTTAAACGTGTGATAGTGGAATTTTTATAGACTAGAACCAATCTGTTCTTCAAAGAACGAAGTGTCTGCAGAAAATCTCCAAGCTAAATGCATCATTAGTGAAATTAATTGGCTTGTTTTTCTTACGTTCTGTGAATGGGTGGTCGTTAAGTGTATTATTCATGAGTATTTTCATTGATTTGAAAACATATTTTTAACTAAGTAGTATTTTCTTATCTTATCTCCTCTCTCTCCTCTTCGTTCCCGCTCTTATCTTATCTTATCTTAACCACATTTGCCATGAAGCGCCGTGGAGAGAGTTCGTTTTCTATCTTGTGTCAGGTGTGTTGCGCTTGACGCCAGTCCATGCTTTTGCAGGGACTGAGATGTTATCTATCCATCGTGCTTTTGGCCTGCCTCGTGCTCTACTAAGTAGTAATTGAGGAATATTAGTTATAAATATTTTGGCTCTTGGAAATATTAACTGAAGTTATGTTACCAGTTATCAGTTATTCGATGACTTTCATCCTAGCACTCTGGACACGTCCATAGGTGCTCCGATCTCCGTCTCAACATATCCAGCAGCCTCCAGAGGGGTCCAACATGCCAATGCGATGTTGATTAATCAATATCTTTGCATATTTGGTATGTCTTTCTTTTCGGGCTGCACCAATATTGACCGCGTAGATAGGCACAAGTTGTGGAAAATACTAACAACCTATGGGGTTAATGAACACCTAATCAACCTTTGCAAGAACATTTATACTGACAGCCAATGTACGATTAGAACAAATACAGGATTATCAGAAAAGTTTCACGTAGGGTCAGGAGTAAGACAAGGTTGCGTACTATCCCGCTGCTATTCATCACGTACATTGACCACATTTGTAAAATAGCTAACACCAGCGAAGGAAACAACCTCGGAGAACTCTTAAATGAATTTCTTTTGCAGACGATCAGGCAATCATATCAACAACAGAAGAACAGCTACAACAACACATCAACAGACTCCAGTTAGCATGTAACGAATACAACATGAGAATTAACATCGACAAAACAGAAGTAATGACATTCGCCAGAGAGGAAAACACTACCAATATCTCCATCGATAATCATCTACTAAATCAAGTAAAAGATTTCACATACCTGGGAGCATTTTTTCAGCAAATGGAAGAATAACTAATGAAATTCAACACAGATGCAACAAAGCAAATCAAATGATAGGCAAATGGCGCCAATTTTAAGATGCAAACACGTCACCATGAACACAAAAGAGCAATGTTCAACACAATCTTTCTCCCCACATTATGTTACCAGTGCCAAACCTGGACGCTGACAACAAACGATAGAAGAAAACTAGTCACAACAGAGATGAAGTGTCTACGCAGAATGCTGGGTGTAACAAGAAGAGACCGGTTGAGAAATGAAGACATCAGGAAAAAGTGGGTACAACATCAGTACTAGACTTCATCAAGAAACAACAAATTAAATGGTTCGGTCACGTAAGCAGATTACCATCAGACAGTGCACCCAAAGAGCAATGCTGCTTCGATACAATGGGTACAAAGCAAAAGGCCGGCCACGCAAAGATGGACCTCAGAGATAACAGAGGCGACGAAAGAGACTATCTACGAAGCGCATACTAGGGCCCGTTTTAGAAATCTCTTCCTGACCTGACGCTGTGAGGCATACAGGATTCGAGAAAGAAAGAAAGAAAGAATATTGACACCCATCTCTCTCAATCTGGTCAGCGAGTGGGATTCACAACACTGAATCTCCTCTGTTCGTAAAGACTGCCTCAATGAGTTAAAAATGTCATTTCGGTCCATGGCAGCTCCTTCTGATATTATAGCCAAGCCAGCCAATCTAACAGTTCCTTCATTACCACTGACTCCTGCGTGCTCAAGGACAAAAATGAAGATGTTTTCTATAATCACTGTCTGTACCAGTACTGACTTTAGTTATGTGTTGATGTCTGGTCATATGTTTTAATAGTGTCACAACAATGAACAATAAAAGAGCATAGCTCAACACGATTTGTCCCCCAATATTATGCTATCAGTGCCAAACCTGCACGCTAACATCTAAACGATACATGAAAACTAGTCACGACAGAGATAACGTGTCTATGCATAATGCAGGGAGTATCAAGAAGAGACCGGTTTAAAAGTGAAGACACCAGGAACAAGAGTGCATATCAATACTGAACTTCATCAAAAAACAACCAAATTAAACGGTTCGGTCACATAATCAGATTACCAACAAACAGTGCAATGTTCAAAGAGCAATGTTACTCCTTATACAATGGTTACAAAGCAAAATGCCGTCCACGTAAAAGTTAGATTTCAGAAATAACAGAGACAGCGAAAAACACTATTTATGAAGTGCACATGCAAACACCCGTTCTAGAAAACTCTTTTTACCCAGACGCTGTGAAGCAAAACATAATAAGAGACAAGAAAGCAAGAACAACAATCATATCCATGAGATACAATCGCATTTTTGTTTTTCATTTCTCATTTTAATTAAAGAATGAATACGCTAACAGTTAAACGTTAAACTCTAAGAATGAGTTAGAAATCTAATCTGGATACAATCAGAACGAGTGTCTTCTTTACAAGATTGATTGTAATATATCTTCAATTTCGTTTTTGTTTCCAGCAGTCGGGAGCAATTGATTTCAGAGAATACAATTCCTTTGTGACCGTTTGTTGGATGAGGCTGATGTCATTTGTTACACATCAATGATTTGTTTCAATCAATTCAGAATCAAAAGTTGTGTTTGTAGGTGTGGGAACATTTCATTCAAAAACAAATGTAAACGTTGTACATATGGGAACATACAAGACAGAACACAATGTTACGTTTATAGATCTAAGAACAGACAAGACATAACAAAATGTTACGTTTGTAGATCTAAGAACAGATAAGACATAACAAAATGTTACGTTTGTAGATCTAAGAATAGATAAGACATAACAAAATGTTACGTTTGCAGATCTAAGAATAGATAAGACATAACAAAATGTTACGTTTGTAGATCTAAGAACAGATAAGACATAATAAAATGTTACGTTTGTAGATCTAAGAACAGATAAGACATAACAAAATGTTACGTTTGTAGATCTAAGAATAGATAAGACATAACAAAATGTTACGTTTGTAGATCTAAGAATAGATAAGACATAACAAAATGTTACGTTTGTAGATCTAAGAACAGATAAGACATAATAAAATGTTACGTTTGTAGATCTAAGAACAGATAAGACATAACAAAATGTTACGTTTGTAGATCTAAGAACAGATAAGACATAACAAAATGTTACGTTTATAGATCTAAGAACAGATAAGACATAACAAAATGTTACGTTTATAGATCTAAGAACAGATAAGACATATAACAAAATGTTACGTTTATAGATCTAAGAATAGACAAGACATAACAAAATGTTACGTTTGTAGATCTGAAAACAGATAAGACAGAACACACTGTTACATTTGTACATAATGTGTGCCAATGTGTGCCAATGTGTGCCAATGTGTGGTGCCAATGTGTGCCAATGTGTGCCAATGTGTGGTGCCAATGTGTGCCAATGTGTGCCAATGTGTGCCAATGTGTGCCAATGTGTGGTGCCAATGTGTGCCAATGTGTGCCAATGTGTCCCATAAGAAATAATGGTTTGTAGTTCGAATTATGTGTATGATAAATTGTTGTTTTCAAGAGTCCCTACATACTTGTTTAATGTCTCTTTGAACCTCAAATTCTCTTTGAACCTCAAATAGTCAGATTTCAGACCCAATACACAAATAAGACAAGAGACCAAGCAAGAAAATGTATCAAATTTTATAAGAAAGCGCCGCTGGAACTACATCGGCCACACACTTAGAATGGATGAGAGAAGACTCCCTTACCAATCCCTCATATGGACACCAGAGGAAAAAAGAAAACGAGGAAGACCAAGAGAGACTCTGCGTAGAACCATCACCAGAGAAGGCTCAACGATGGGCCTAGTAAACATTAAAGACCTAAAACAGATAGCAACGAACCGCGAGACATGGAGAGCTATGACCTCTGCCCTATGCGCCGCCCACAGGCCCAAGAGGAAAGACTAACTAACTAACTAATGTCTCTTAATTTACCATATATTTATTTGCCCCGCTTCACTGGATAAAATTTCTTGTTTAATGTCTCTTAATTTACCATATATTTATTGGCCCCGCTTCACTGGATTCAAATTTCTTGTTTAATGTCCTTAATTTACCCTCATATTTATTTGCCCGCTTCACTGAATTCATATTTATTGTTTAATGTCTCTTAATTTACCATATATTTTTGGCCCTTCACTGGATTCACATTTCTTGTTTAATGTCTCTTAATTTACCATATATTTATTGGCCCCGCTTCACTGGATTCACATTTCTTGTTTAATGTCTCTTAATTTACCATATATTTATTGGCCCGCTTCACTGATTCAAATTTCTTGTTTAATGTCTCTTAATTTACCATATATTTATTTGCCCCGCTTCACTGGATTCATATTTCTTGTTTAACGATAGGGCTATATTCCGGAAACACTTGATCTCAATGTAGGTGAGGTCGAGAGCCTAGTCCTATCGGAACCGAACAATAAAACGTAGGTCCCGTTTTCAAGTGTAGCAAGTTAATTACAATTGGTAGTTAAAACTGATAAAGTAGGCTGAAAATTGCAGCCCAAGTAAACATTATTAATTAAAATTTGAAAAAAATGTTCTACACACTTATACCATCCTGAAACTCTGGCAAGTGTAGAAGAATTCATAGACTGCCACTAAGACAATTTGTTTAAGAAAGAGATCTGAATGTACATGATTGTTCACCGATATGCAATGAGAAAAGTTCTATTGAACAACAAGTCACTCAGTAACAATCTGAAAGTCGTTTTAATGAATTGTTGTGGTCACAATAAACAGACGTATGCATTTATACTTTTTCTACTTCTAATTGAGCTGTTTCACAGATGTAACTCGATATCTCTATCCAAAGCATTCGGTGTTGATGTGTCACCATTCTTTCGTCTATTATATCGCATGTGTTGTGCCGGAGCCCGCAAGGGAAGCAAATAATAGTACCACTGCGACCTACAAGGCAAGTCGTAAGAGGCGACTGATGTAGTACCTAGAAAAGCTATCCTAGTAAATAAAAAGCACCGCAGAAATCGGATGTGCTGGCCTACTTATAGGCGCATAGTTGACACAACGTACAATCGCTCTTAGGCTCAAATCATATATAAATCACACAAAGTGGTCAACAAGTGGTCGATATGGAGCGTATAAAAATGTAGAAGTTGCCGATTATAAACAGTGCCGACTCGAGATGACCATGAACTTTGATGTCAATGGAAATTTGAAATACTACCTATTTTATTTTTTTTTTGATCCAGAAGCACTTGAGCTGAAAGCTCTTCGGCTCGGTGTCATGGACATCGTAACCCTTCGGCTCGTGCCACGAACACCGTAAATCTGGGGAACCTGTAGCTTTTCTGCCAGTCCGCGGAGTTGAACCCGCACTTACAGAGGATAGTCACCCGTAGTCCAACGCGCTACAAACACGCTGGGCACACGGGATATACTACCTATAGAAGCATTAAGTCGGAGCGGGGAGTGTATCCTCGACCACACTCCTAGTTATGACAATGTGTAATTGAGTAGCGAGTATGTTTTTATCAACCGACATGAACTTTCGTCATGCAACATCCTTGTTGTCTCACTACTATATCATATTAAATTCCATTTGTTTGATCTGTTTATCACGTTATATGGTAATTATCAATAACACAGAGACATGTTGATAAACACCCTTTTTCCCTGACATAAGGGAACATATCAGAATTCTTTATTTTCTAAAATAATAGTATTCTGTGGCATAGAGGTTAGGTTCCTGCCTCTCGTGTCTAGTGTACCAGGTTCGCTTCATCTTGGAACCATCTGGATATTTTGTCAGATATCCATGATGTCAGTGTAGGTTAGATCGAGTTCCTAGTTCTATTGGAGACGGGCGATAAAACATAATTTCCTTGTTCAATTTCAACACGTAAAAGAAACCTTAGCAGTTCAAAATCGAGAAGAGCAGGCTGGAAAGCCACTGTCCGGGCAAAATTCATTAGAAAAGATAAAAAATAAAATTCCAACATAAATATCTTCACCATCTTGAAAATTACACCCGAAACCCTCGCCGGTTCTACGGAGTTCTGTACTGCAGCTGAGAACAAAGCGATCGGAACACACTTAGTTAATCACTGTAGTGCAATGATGATGGTCCTATCCAGTGGCGGCTCGTCTTTAGGGCCAGTGGGCCGGCCCACGAAAATTAATGTATAACCTGTATTTATTATTTTATAAATTAAAATATAGCAACCAAAATCATGATTTATCCGGTAAAAATGATATGTCCCCACCAACAAAACTGAACACGAGGCGCCACTGGTCATATCAATCAATAAAATAACAACGAATTATTGCATCTTACAATGGATAAAGTTGGACTATTCGCCATTGCTCATAGTTTTACTGTAGTCTTCCCCTATATGGATGATCATATAATACATAACACTGAAATTAAGGAAAATATTTTGTACGGCACAATCTGCTTTCAACAATATTAAACAAATAATAACACACACACTAACAACCATATGAAACACATATTAACTTATACAGAACAATAGGAAGATATTAACACACACATACACACACAAATAAGCAGATAATAACACACACACACAACAATATTTCACATATATTAACCCTACAAACAACAATATTAACCCCACTCCCTTCCTTCCCTCACACAACTAAATTGAAAATAGAGATGTCAAGAATTGCACATATATTCTTCGTTTCTCCATTTCACTGAAACATGGACGTGAAGCAAACAACTTGAAAAAAAAAAATAGCCTTGAGATGTAGATTTGCAAAGACATGGACGTATGTTGTGGACAAAGAATAAAAAAAACCTAAAACAGCGAACGCCAGAAAAACAAACGTTACCGAGTTTTTGTCTTCATAACAAATCAAACAAACAAACCAAAAAAGGGGATGTAAAATGAGAAATAGAGAAATAAAATTATGATTATTGAAAAAGATGTAACTATAGACAAACCCCATTATGTTGATTACATTGCATGCTGTTGAAAACCATACTAGAGAGAAACGTTGAGAGCAGACACCATGATGAGAAGGATACAATTAAAGAAGAAAACCCGTAATAAATAATGAATGGGAAAAAACCACTATAATAATGAACCACCATTGCAAGAGACAGAAAATGTTGAAGATGCATTACATTCAACATATGTTGGTAATATTATAACTGCCACGATATGTTTACCACAAACATCACATTACGTCTTAAATCGAAGTAAGGTTTGTCTGACTGGCGAGGGACACTGGTGATAAGGAAAGCAAACCTTCACGAAAAAATCAGTCAGAGATGCCATGACTACGCCTGAATTGAAAGCGGTCACACCCAAAAAAAAACATCACATTTTTGTTTTATAAATCAGTATTTGAAGTTGTCTAATTCTTTCCAGAGAGCTTATTAAAATCAGATCAGATAATTGTTTGTGTGTTACCATAGCGACTCATTCTGTAAAACTAATTGTTGTACATATCTGAACATTTCCTTTCCTGTATTTCAAAGTAATAAAAGAAATGTGTGTTTAACATCTGAGCCATTTGATTTTTATAATGAATTAAACATTTGCTCGGGTGTCAATATATTTCTGAAATGGATATATATATATAAAATCTACGCCTTACAAATATATAAATAATTAGCCATATGGATCACATGCTTAACTTATATTCACGTATTTCATCATCTGCGTGTTTATTTCTTCAAAATTGTGCCACTTTCTCAATGTTGCTGGTTTAAATATTAAAGATTAATTCATATAACACTTCCCACCCGGCATCATTTTTATGCAGTGATGCCAAAAGGATTTTACAAACTTGCAGTGGTGACACCTGTAGTTTAACAGCAGGTCGCTTCTCAAAATATGAAAAATCTTTCTCGGAAAAATGGGCACTCTGGTAGGTAAACATTTCAATTACTCTAGTTATTCTAAACATTTCAATTACTCTATTATAGCAAGATGTTATATTGATCTCTCACTGTCTCTCTTTTTTTAAAATCTATCTAGCCTGTTCCACCCTTGACGATTAGCCTGTTATATTTATAACTCTCTGCCCTCTAGCTTGTGGCGCTCCTAACCATTAGCATGATGTTATATTGATCTTTCTCTCTCTTTTTCTCCATCTAGCCCGTGGCGCTCCTGACGCTTAGCATGATGTTATATTGATAGGTCATCTTCATTGGTCGCTTTGTCTCAGGAGACAATGGGTTGTGCGTCACGTAGTCTGTTTTGTGAGCAAAGTCGACTACGAAGTGACCTCTCCGTGATACATATCTGGGAAATGCTTATGGAGTACCTGAGTTGCCAAAGCGTCAACAACCCACTCTCAACCTTGCAGATATAATTCAGAGGAGAACAAGCACGACATCTGGTATCAGTTTGGTTGCAGAAAATGCCTATAGGGCATCATATGATGCTTCTCCGCCTTAAGGTCTCCATGCGGATTTTCTGTTTGTGTCTACTCCCATAGCTTTTGCGTCTACCGAGGCTCCGACAAGGCAATGAGGCTATTTGTCCATAACTGGAAGACTGGTTCTTGGGTATCATGGTAAACCCACGCATATAGCAACTCTGGGGGCCAGACCACCTTCGAGATTTAGTGTCGGGTTTACACCCTATAGGAAAAAAGGAATTTAAAACTGACCTAGTTTAGTCCATCTACCTGATACTGTTATATAGCATAACGATATTTTATTGAATATTGCTGTTCTTCATATGCAATTCACAAAGTCAGGGCTTGAAAATGTTTAGGACAATTATTATTGAAAATACCATCCAATAATATCATAACTAAGTCTAGCATGACACATTGCACTGGGAACAATAAAATAAAATAGACGTCGATTGTAAATTGGAAGGATAGCTGAGTGAGAGATGAACAACATTCATATTCAGTTCACGTAATTCATATTCAGTTCACGTAATTCATATTCAGTTCACGTAATTCATATTGCGTTCCTGTCGAAATTAGGTCATGCAATTTTTCATTAGAGAACTTTCAAAACCTTATAAATACAGGCATTTACAGGCTTCCAATAATTCTTCACATATCTTTTAAAAAGGACTCTTATCTTTCACACGCGTTCTCCTGCATTTGACAGTCCGCTGAACCACGTATTTGCTATTTTTGTTTATGATTAAGTTTTTCTTTCCCTGTTATATTTTCTGTGAAACCATTTATTTTATATTCTATTACTTTCTTTTCTTGTTTGCTGTCTGTACCCCTTTACCGTCCCCAATATGCATTATGCATGTGAGCTATTGAAGAGTTTCTGCCTGAGCTGGTCTTCCCTGTGTTTGCATTGCAACTATCTTGCAGTTTTACATTTTGTTTTATGTCGAGTGTTTTTTCTGGTTATGTTTGAGAATGCAGGTGCATGATCAGGTTTTCCTTATTGATTGAGGAAGTATGTTTTGCCAATATGTGTCTGAGTAAATTGTCAATATGTCTGAGAAAATTGTTGTGCCTTTTTGGTGTTTGATGTTTGATGTATTCCTACATGTCTCAGTGTCAGTACGAGTGTATGCGTGTAGATATGACTGTAGCAGAACATTATGTGTGATTTAGTGCGTTTACGAGAAAGTATACGAAACAGTATTCTTTGTATGTGTGATTTGGTGTGTCTATGAGTATCAGCAAGAATGTATGTGTGCTTTGGTGTGTCAACGAGCTTCAGAATGTATGTGAGCCTTGGTATGTCTATGAGTGTCAGATTTTCAGAATGTATGTGTGCTTTGGTGTGTCTACGAGTATAACAATGTATGTGTGTTTTGGTGTGTCTACGAGTATCACAATGTATGTGCGCTTTGGTGTATAGATGAGTGTCAGAGACAATGTGTATGTGTGCTTTGATATGTTTATGCACGTTTCAGTGCTTTATAACAGCTACTAGTTACCCACTCTATGTGAAATCTGTGTAATTTCTGTCAAAGAGAGTACTGAACGATCACCTGCACGGACAGACGTGTTGGCTTGTACTTGTTCATACATCTTCTCCTGACATTATGATGTGTTTCCCACTTGTTCATGCAACATGTTATGATAAACCTCTAAAAGTCGTTACATTTGTATCAAAAACACGTAATCACAAAGTACTGTAGTTTTACAAATTACAAAGCAATGACAAAATAAAGCAACGTTTCGACCAACAAGGCCTTTATCAAGTAAACGAACAATAGGAGTGACGAATTTTAAAAACATATGGACGACTACATACAAACGTTTCTAATGGTATGTAGTCGTCCATATGTTTTTTTTTAATTCGTCACTCCTGTTGTTCGTTTGCTTGATAAAGCCTTGTTGATCGAAACGTTGCTGTATTTTGTCATTGTTTTTTTAATTTGTAAAACTACAGTACTATGTGATTACGTGTTTTGCTAATCAAATAGTTTTACTGAAAGTCTCATCTATTTTGTGTACATTTGTATCCCCAAAACACTTCTTCCCCTTACCGTACACCATCCAAATACATCGTGTCCTGAGTAAGTATTTCTTATAACGAATTTAAAATTGTGTAAACTAGTTTGTAATGTAACGAAAGAACATATTAATGCTAAATCGAAGATTATACATTGCAGAAATTCATCAGTAAATTACTGTTATACATAACACAGTAAATACAGACAAACTGAAATGATTTAATTCAATTGACTTTAACAGCAGAGTTAGTCAAGAAGAAAAAAGGAACTTAATTTGAACATAGTTCCCGGTTGGTTTCAAATGATACACTTTGTGTTTTTTACCTCCTAAATATATATGATTTTACCTCTAATATATATAGATTTTTACCTCCTAAATATATTTGATTCTCACTACTACTTAGCATATATAGTAGATTTAATCTAATAGTGCTGCTACAGACAATGTAAGATGGTTGATTGTTAAAACATATGCAGACTACGAGAATAACCATTTTATATTTTCTATGTAAGACTTTGTTGTGCTTATTCACTGTTAGCTGCTTGTGCTGTTGTTGTTATTGTTATGTTTTGTGTATCGATCCACGTCATGGCACATTGGGCATTCCATGTTGCAGCAGCCATCATGCAAAGCCATTTGCTCACAGTACCCATGCAGAAGTTGATTACTTTTTCTCCCTCTCTACCACGAAGACGACACTGTCAAACTGATTGTCTGGTATTGTCACCCGTTGTATTGTCGACTGCTTGCATTTGTGGCGTGTTACATATTGTAACTGTTGTTGTCATTGGTCACGGCCGATGATGGTTTGGTCACTAGCTTGCATGTGGCTGTTTGTCTTTGACTGATGTGCATACTGTTGTTGTATTGTCACTGTTGTATTGTGGCTGTTGTTGAATTGTAACTGTTGTTGTATTGTGACTGTTGTTGTATTGTACTTGTTGTATTGTGACTGTTGTTGTATTGTAGATTGTTGTTGTATTGTGACTGTTGTTATATTGTCACTGTTGCATTGTGACTGTTCTTGTATTGTGACTGTTGTTGTATTGTGACTGTTGTTGTATTGTGACTGTTGTTGTATTGTGATTTTTGTTGTATTATGACTGTTGTTTTATTGTGACTGTTGTATTGTGACTGTTGTTGTATTGTGACTGTTGTTGTATTTTGACTATTGTTGTATTTTGAATGTTGTTGTATTTTGACTTGTGTTGCAGCTAGTGAGGATTGATTGTGCTGTCTGTTTACACAACTGTTGCGTTGAGTCTATTGATGATGTGCTGCGTGGTGTTTAATATGACTGTTGTGCTCGCAATAGCAGCACATCTACAAACCAAGGAAATAAAAATAAAAATAGAACAGTAAAACCAAATTTAAAAAAAAAAGAAATAGGAATAAGACAAAGAGTTACAGAGATATTCTTGTGTAAAATGAGAAGTTTGTTTAACTATGTTTACATGTGATAAATGCAGACACGCGTGACGACATGTCTGTGTAAGCGTTACTCCGTGACGGATTCGGATATTTCATGTCTGTTTTCATCTTCTTTGTCTTCTTATCACAGATACTGTGGAGACATTGATGAGTATACTGCAATCTTATTCCTGTTCTGTGCTGGAGGAACTTTTTTTTAAAATGAATATCATCTATTACGATGGCTGTTGTATTCTTCCAAGTTGTAAATCCCATTCCTATTTTGTCTGTTGTCTTTTATTTTATAATTTACTATTCATAATGGATAGGTTTAGCAACGCCTGAAGATCTGGTTACGTGATCATAGCACGGTTTCTGTTAACTTATTCCTGATTGACAGTTGTTAGGCCTGGTTAGTGGTTTCTGAACTGTCGTCACATAGCACCAGTCAGACTCATAGGTGCTCAGTTAGTTCCAGCATATGTCGAAGGGTAAGCATATTTGGTGACGGAATGAAAGAATTATATTGTTCTTTAATTTTTACGTTTACTTATAGGTGTACTTATCGGGTGAGCTACTGTAGCTTAATCGGTAGTGAGCTCGTTCACGAACAGAATCGTACCTGGTTCAAAGTCCACGGTGGGCAGTTTGGAAGCAAATTCGTTTCCGTGGGATTTTTACGGAAGGTATAAATAGACCTCACCGTTCAGAAAGCAATGTCAAACTACTGAACGCATAAGTGGTGCCTAGAAAATCAATGACTTGTTTACTGTGGTTGATGGCTACGCCTTGTAAAGGATATGCCACTATTTTTCCTCAATAAGGGCCGAGCATATTTGTTGACGGAAGGAAATAATTCTATTGCTCTTTAATTTTTAAGTATATTTATATGCTCGCTAGTTCTCAATCCTAAACTTCCAGACTTTTAAATTTGTGAATCAATATTCAATATATCAAATATCTCTTTTATTATTTGCTTTACAGAAACAATTCACGTTATGTTACTCATATTATTGCATTTATAAATAACAATAGCTAGAACAAAAGACATATAATTGTGAAATGACAAGATACCATATGAATGTTGGCATGGTAATTGATAAATAATTGAATAATAATGTTAGTAAATAACACTACCATAAACAGATATAAACATTTCTGAAGGTCACAGAGATGTGATGTTCCTGAATACTGAAAATTATATTTACTGATGGCGGAGACTGATAACACGTTTATAATGGTGGGAATGATATAATGTTTATGACGGCGGACAGGAGAGACGTTTATTATAGTAGTAACCAGGGCCGTGAGGTATATTTTCTCAGTATGATGCAAGTCTTCGAAATGCCGACCCTTAAACGGTTTTTCCTTAAAGTAACCATCCATTGAAATTGTGATTTTGCTGTTTATGCCCAGTCCTTACGGTGCAGTCTGATGCGCTGCTTCTCTGTATCATAGCACGGCACAGTCCTGGTAGTAACTGAGATAACGTTTGTGAAGTCAAGAAAGGATGCCCAGATATACAACATAGATAAGGTGTAGGTTAGCTCAAACAAAAAAAGAATTTATTAAAATGAAAAATACACTATGTGTGAATTCACTACCAACGACAATGCGGAAAAGAATACGTCAGTGCTATATTGAACCAATAATTATGTATGACAGCGAATCATGGACAACGAACAAACAATTAATAATATCGATGGATGCTATATAATTGTGGTTTTACGGAAGAATTATGTAAATTCAATGAACAGCAAAGGAAACAAATGATGAGGTTCTAGAACAGGTCTGCAGACAACAATTTCTGCTGCGAGGGACTGAGCTATATGTGGTAAATCCCGGTGCAATAAAGTCAACCCTTTGGCTTTAAATCTGATCAAAAGAAACCAGAAAATCAATCTTCGTCGGATACATAAACAAAAGAAGTTTTCAAACATTTAGTGACAACTGGTTAAAATACAGGGCAAGCGAAACTGGAAGGCAGAGCCAGAATGTGTTGAATGCTCTGAAATCTTGGTTTGACAAGCGTCGAAGTTGATAAAATGACACTAGAGAGATAGAGACACGATCGTCTACGCCAGCAGGCATAACATTTGATTGCTGAGTCATACTGTTAAATGAAAAGATTGTCGAATTACAGTATTTTCAAATCTCGAATCCTGTTTTCTGAAATACATTTGATAAAATAGATAAGTGTAGACCAAACATCAAATTGTATAACAGCTAGCCCCAACAAGCAGACGTTTAGTTCACAGAACAATACAAAACTAGGAAGTAGAGTGGTTCTTTTATTGTTTGTCGTTGCAAGTAGTTAACATAGACTAACAAATGAAAAAAAAAACACAGACTACTTCATGAAAACAAACAAACCATTAATTTCACTCTTGCTTGTTGAATTATTACTGAAGTGGTCTTAACTTTGGCGACGGAAATAACATTATTATAATACCTGCAATGAAAAATGTGTAATCTTATTTTTTGAGATGAGTTTGCGCTATTCAAGAGATGGGAATCTGAATTATATTCTCGAAATGTTTGACACAGTTTTTCGACGTTTTAGAGTTAACTTTGAAAGTGCTAACATAGAAGAATGTGTGGAAATAGTAGTGGAGCATTTGAAGCGAGCAGCAACAGTTCTGTAAAATATAGAGATATGGACAGTAATGTATAATAATACTCACAAATCTAATGTAAATTTGCAGTTCAATATAAATATTTATCTAGGCTAGTTGTAAATAAAGTCCATTGCTTCATGGTCAATTATGTAGAAATGAATATAATGTACTGCACAATGTTATTTACATAGAGAAGAATATAGTTTACGAAAGATTTCTCAAAGTTATAACATATCCTCAGACCAGTTCGAAAGAGCATTAAATGACACTATACTATTGGTTATTGGTGATTGTCTACTGTACAGCCGTCATAACATTGAGAAGATGATGGATTCAGAATATACCTAATAATTTGATCGTGACGGCTGCAGTCAGGACATCTTGCCTATGAGAGAGATACATTCCGAAAGACTGTTAGGATGGCAAATTCTGCTCAGGACAAGCTATTTGATGATGATTGACATCATACCCATAGGTTCTGAGGCTCTACCTGCAGATGTTGTAAGGTATGTATAATGACAGTTTATGTTGCTCGCTGGTTAAACACACTTCACATTCTGCATCTCAACCATACTGTTTGGACAACGTGCAATTCCAACTCCTTAAATCACAGGATAAATTCAATATAAACTTTAATAAAAGGTTTGATTATGAGACCGACGCGCTACCTACTGCGCTAGTTTTAATGTTTACATCCAACATGTGATCACCGAGAAACCCAAGTCTGTTCTCCACATCTTCAACTCTACGACGATCGAGGCTGTTGATGCAAGCATGTGTGTCTCTCACAACCCCAAACTCTCGCACGCCCAGGACAGTAGATCAAAGTAAGCCACTATTGACTAGAAACTGTGCTAGACAACATCAACTAATACATCAATCTGCTGTTTTGTATCTTCTGATGTATCGAGAGTCTCTCACAACCCCAAACTCTCACACGCCCAGGACAGTAGATCAAAGTAAGCCACTATTGACTAGAAACTGTGTTAGACAACAACAACTAATACATCAATCTGCTGGTTTGTATCTTCTGATGTATCGAGAGTCAAACATAGACTTGATCCCAACAAATAAAGGTTGTCATAGAGTCACTGGATGGCATTAGTAACAGCTTCAACTTCCAACCTCATACTACAAGTAGTTGTTCTGTAAGAGTTATGTATGACATACATGTAGCCAAGTCATGTGTAGACTAGTATATACGAATGTATCTTGTAGATAGCAAATAGGTCGGAATTTCTATTAGTGATTATCATCTATAAGGGTTTATTAAATGTAAAGAAACATTTTTTCATACCCAGAAAGAAATTGGAGAAAAAGGTAATAGGCATATATTTGCATTGACCATCGGCATAACGTAGACGTCTTTACTTCCCACTGTTTTTCTGGTACCCAGTTGAGACAGGGTCTACATGAGAGTCGTTGCGGAGGAAACGTATTATACTCCATTGTGGAATTGATTCCAGACCACGCCCTAAGAAGGAAGTGCTCTAACCGTTACATTATCGCAGCTCTCGTCAGCAACTTAATGTATCATCTGCAAATAGTTTCTGATACGAGCGCACTTAAAATTGAAATTTCTTTTCTTTTTTTATTATATCCACACCAATGTGTTTAACACATATCACGTACGGTAGTCTGTATGGCGACGATTATTTGGCATGTTGTTCTGAATGTAGCGGATTGAAATCCGGACCAAGTCATATGTGCAATTTTAAAATGATTGTTGCTGGAGCCACTGAATGCTTTTATGCAACACTCTTGGTAGATGACATGTCATTTCTGAAGACAAGTACGGAGCTATATGTGGAAACTCGGTGAAATGATGTCAATCCTTTGCATTTATATCTTTAGACTTACAGCAAGTGACCTGTTAACATTAATGGGCAGAAAACATGCAATAACAGAACATTGAAATCAAGTTCTAAAAAGTACTCGTAATATAAAGAACATATATATGCCGACTAACGATATAACTTCTAGTTTATCAATGAGAGATCTTGTCAGAGACAGATTCATATCGAAATATAAGCAATCGAATAACAATCAGACAATAAAGGTTTTTTGGACACCTAATTAGAAGGGGCAGTTTACAACAGGCAAAATATAGAGGACGAGAGATAGAGGAGAGAAAAGACAAAATTCCAGACGGCTTGAAATCGTTGTTCGACAATGCTTCGGTGACGGAGTGGATGCATTTTACCAGAGACAGACAGATGTGGAGAGACATGATCGTCTATGCCAACCGGCACGGCACTTGATTGATTGAGTTGATCTAACAATATTGATAAACAAGAAATAAAACATGAGATCATGCAACACTATATAATAAATTAATGATAAACAATCATAATACAATCTCACCACATGATAAACAACTATGTAACTTTAAAAACCAGGAAGTCTGCGCATTTTTAACAAAAACTAGTGACATTTGCGATTTTTAAACGAATCTGCTGCAAATTGAAAATATAATAAATCTTAGGGAGATTGGGAGTATTGTATCGGAAGAGGAAGTGCAGGACATACGAGCACACCCAACGTAGATTATCTGACATATGATGTGAATCATCCTTTAAATTTCTTCATCTAACTACTAATACATAAATCATGTTTCTGTTTTATCTTTAGTGTATCGTGCTGCACTTCCTTATCAAATCCTCTATTAATCAAGTGTTACTCTCCAAATCTGAAATGACTAGCGTGTAGTGAGTGATTTGACGTGCAGCAACACAGATAGGATGACTTCATTACATTCCCCGAAGAAAGAACATGTCATCTCTAACAGGGGCAGAGAACTAGCAATGTAAATCGAACATGTATACATCTCGTACAGTTAATGAATGTCTTCAGATATCTTATCGCCCAGTGATTACCGGGGCCCAAATTGGGGTGTAAAGAATAGAACCACTGTTTCCTGCCACGCATGTCGTATGAGGCGTCTAAGGAGGTTGGACGTGGGCGCTACCCACACAGTAAAAACACTAGATGGCTACAGAATGGCGAGCGAACCGAGTAAACGCTGGTTAAAACCGGACACATTGTCGAAGAATAAGCACCAGAGCTCCAAATAGTCCTGAAGATATGACGTAAAACACGGCATGGCTAAGGCAGAGCCTACTGATGCACATAGTTTTCTTCTTTATGCCTCTTCCCATTCCCAGGCTTGTCGTGATTCTTTACCATTCTCTCAACTCTTGCGCCTTCGTCGCCTCTGTAGCGAGGACAACGATTTCCTCGATAGAGCTCACGAGATGCTGGATTTCTTCGTAAGCGCTTATACCCGGATAAGGTGCTTGCTTCTGCTATGCGGCGCGTTCAGCAAATTTCTCGCCAGGAGGCTCTTTCTAACCAGCATAGAACTTCCAATTCTGACAGGGTGAAACTTGTCTTAACTTTCCACCCTCATAGTTCCCTTGTGAAGAAAGTCTTATTCCGTCATCTCTCCATTCTTCAGTCTGATCCTGATACACGTTCAATCTTCCAACACTATCCTTTGGTGGCGTACAGACGGGACAGAAGCCTTAGGATATGTTGGTTCACAGTCTCCTCAAGCCTAACATCCAGAGTCATTTTGGCACCATCCAGTGTGGCCGTCGGCGCTGCAACACTTGTGCTTATGTAATACAGACCCGCACGGTGTCTTTTCCAAAGCCACGTTCGTTGTTGAAGACAGTTTCACGTGCGAGTCCGTAATATTATCTATGCCATTATCTGCAAGCGGTGCAACAAGGCCTATATTGGGGAAACCGGCAGGAGACTCAGTGACCGATTCGCCCAACACTTGCACGATATACGCCAATGCTCTGTGACCCTGTAGCTACCCATTTCAATGATACTGGCCATTCAGGAGCTTGCGATGTCCAGGTCACAGCCATCCGATCATGTTCCTCTGATGATCGTAGTCGATTTGCTCTGGAGAATCGGTTGATTTCTTTGTATGGTACCTTGCGACCACGCGGGCTCAACGTATTACATTCTTATGCTTCTTAGTACTTTCTCTTCCCATGCTTTGTAATCTCTATGGGTATATGTTGCATGTATTACATTCTTATGCTTCTTAGTACTTTCTCTTCCCATGCTTTATAATCTATATGGGTATATGTTGCATGTATTCAAGTTATATATTTACTAGATGTTTCATTGTTTCTTTTCTATTTCTAGTTTTTATGTGTGTTTTTGTGTTACATTTATTTCGTTATTCGTTTTTATTCCAGATTTTCCTTAGATACGTTGGTATTTGGTCGTCCATTTGTGTTTCATTTTAATTTGTCACTCCTGTTTGTTCGTTTGCTTGATAAAGGCCTTGTTGGTCGAAACGTTGCTGTTTATCGTCACTGTTTATGTATTTTGTAAAACTATAGTACTTTGTTTGTACGTGTCAATGCTAAGGTTGCATGAATCAGATTTCCACATGAACAGAATTTATGGAGAAATCTGGTACATTGGTTTGGGCTGTGATCGCGAGCGAGAGAGATATCTTATACGGAATGAAGCTGTCATTGGTGACTCATCACTGGGATCATGGAGACACCTTATCTCTGTCTTCTGTCTTTGAATTTCTGAGCATGAGAAATTGATCAAACAACAAGAAGAAGAAACCAATGTTAACTTCATTTTTATGTCTGGTATTAGATAGTGGACAATAATAAAACATAGGCACATGCGATAGTTAACAAATTAAGTTTCAGAAAAACGTCACATGATGTGTGTTAGATTTAACTAATCTGTTAGACAAAGCAAAAGGCCGGCCACGCAAAAGATGGACTCAGAGATAACAGAGGCGACGAAAGAGACTATCTACGAAGCGCATACTAGGGCCCGTTTTAGAAATCTCTTCCTGACCTGACGCTGTGAGGCATACATGATTCGAGAAAGAAGAAGAAGTTAGATATCCTCTTAAAGTCTACAAAGCTGTATGGTTGTGTTCAAAATGTGATAGATTTAGTCGACTTAGTAATGAAGATATATAATTCAATTTTACAGTTAGACAAAGTGCAGCAACTGATAAAGTCAATGTTTCGAATAATAAGTTGTTTATTAAACATTCGATTGTACTCTGAAAATTTGACATTTGCATTGTTCATGTTATAAACTTGAACAGCTTCGGATGTTATTCTTGTCATGAATATTTTGAAAAGAAATAGTGAAAGCGCACATCCTTGGTTGATTCAAATGATTATATGAGTCTGTATGTCATTCATAATGTCAATATTGACGAAGACTGCAGTAAAACTATGTAGAATGTCGTTCATAAGAGGTTCTGATATGTATGTTACAAACTCTGGAGCTATGCAATGTCTGAACCACGGATTGCTTTGGTCAACTCTTTCGAAACCCTTCTTCTAGTCAGCATTATAATCTTACGTTGTTTATCTTATACGAATGGTCTTTTGCTTCATTATTAGTTTACCTGTTCAATATTTTAAATTTACAATTTATTTAAACTTTGTCAATACGTTTATATCCAGTGGCGGCTCGCGATCATTTTGTTGATGGGGCCAGACATTTTTCCGAATAAATCATGGTTTTTGGTTGCTATATTTTAATTTATAAAATAATAAATACACGTTATACATTATTTTTGGTGGGGCCGACCCATTGGCCCTAATGACGAGCCGCCACTGTTTATATCCATATCGTACATTTTTCAGGACCTCGTGACTGTAGGTTTAATTTCTAGGAAATTTGTTATACTCCTCAGAAAGTTATTTCTCAGTAGCTTGAGTCTACTTACTCTCTTAACATGTTGTTTTTGTTTATTCTTTTCTATTATGCAGAAAAGAAAAAACATAGCTCATGTGACTAGAACCAGAATCGAACCCACAACCTCCACAACAAGAGACAGATTTCAACCACTTTGCTATGCAGACAACCGACTGGACTAGAAAGTTAATTGCTATCCTTTACAAGACTTTTCTAACGCTGTAATGTTTCTAGGCATTATTACGCTTTATAGTTTGCCATTGTTTTCTGAACGAGTGGTGCCATTGTTCCAGTCGAAACAATTTGCAACCAAACTGTCCTCAGCGTGATTCGAACTCAGAACGTTGGTGTTAATAGACAGAGTCACTATCCCCTAAGCCACAGATGCCACCCGACTGGACTACAAGAGAGTAATACATTCTGAAGGACTGATATGGTAGCACAGTTCTTTTCAGGGCAGGCTATTATACAGTAATGGTAATACAATTACTTATTTCAAAGAAGCTGTATTAACATGTATTTGTACTTGTAAAAGTTGTGTTAAACACAGAACAAACATCTAGTATAAATATAATCAAACTTGGCACTAGTTAAAACTTTGTTTTGTTAACGTAAACAAGCAGTAACAGTGTCAATAAATGTGAGACAAATGGTGATGCAGATGTACAGAATGCCCTCTCATCGAGGTCATTATTTTACAATCGTTTGTGTGTCATGTTTATTGTGTGCTGCTGCCATGGAAACCAGACATGTAACTGCTAAACTACATTAGTCTTGTTGCAATCTCCATTCTATAAAACTGTAATTCTATTTAACGGCAGTATTTTGTTAACGAAACAAAATAAAGGAAGACATAAAGGGAAATTCTCAATAGATTATTCTAATGGATGTCAAAAAGACTGATAAAATGAGAATAATAACTGTAAGAACACAGGGGACGAATTACGTTGATAATTAAAATTATCACTAAAACACGAAACCTTGTTTAAACAAACATAAACATGTTTTTAAATCAATTGTCTGGCTGGAGTCACATACTTTTATCCATACATGTTTTATTGGTGAGTAAATAAGAAGGCTTAGAATGATTTAGAGGAGCAGGGTTTGAAGACAATGGCTGGAGTCATATACTTGTATCTATACATGTATTATTGGTGAGTAAATGAGCAGGCTTAGAATGATTTATACGGGCTGGGCTTGAAGACAATAGTTGGAGTCACATACTTTTATCTATACATGTTTTATTGATGAGTAAATGAGAAGGCTTAGAATGATTTATACGGGCTGGGCTTGAAGACAATAGTTGGAGTCTCTGAAGAGGTCTTGGATGACACAGATCGGTTTTATTTTGTGCCAATAGAAGCATGCATAAAGGAGAATGAACGCGCCGATAGGCTAGCGGGTATGACTACTGATGGAAGTCGACGAGAGTGGATCAGGTTGATATTATAAATGCACTAAGACATATTTAAGACATATATATATATATCCATCGAGAGAATGGAGAGAGAGAGAGAGAGAGAGACAGAGAGCGTGTAAATCATAAATTCCCAAACTTTTCTGGCCCACCTCCCACTTTGTACAACATAAACTTTATAACGCCCACTCCATATTATAACAGTTTGTCAACCCCCATATATATATACATGCTCTATTTTCTCTTTGATTTAGAAAATTGATTTATATTTCTGTTATACATGGTACATTTTTTTCAAATGATTATATGCATGAAATAGAAAATTGATGAAAAAATAGATCGTGTAAGATGGGCATAAGATGAATTTAAATGCAGAATGTAAATTTCAAATGAGTATTTAATCGTAAAATCAAGAAAATAATTTATTTTAAAATATTTATTATTAATTTCTTATTTAAGGAGCCACCTACCCCTAAACACCTGAACACCCCCCAAATTCTTCTGAACCAACTATTGCCCTCCTAGAATGCTTCAGCGCCCACAGAGGCCTACGCCCACCTTGGGAAACGCTAGTGTGAACGATTAGGGTGAATCTGCAACCCTAACCAGATTGCAAGAATATAACATTAAACGTGTTGTAGCTAGACAAGAGCACTATACTGCTGACTAAAGAAGAATAGTAAACCAACATAGAACTGGTCTCTTTAGTTGCCATACGATGAGAGCTAACTGACTATGTTCTTAAACACAATCGTTTGTAGGGCTCGGCAATGGGTACCGTATGAAAAAAGATTTTTGGTTTGAATCCCAAGTTTTGTTAATTTGTTTCTTATCTGGAGGCCTCCATTGATTATTCGCTGTCCATTTATTGAGCCCATTTATTGGCACATTTATTGGATCATTTATTGCCATTTATTGCCATTATGGCTTTTCCTCTCAGGTTTCAACTTATTCTTCTCTGTTTATAATCCGGACCATAAAACAGAAAATTGTGTAATCGTTGTCACTCAGAGATAGTACTCGTCAGATGTACAGGCCAATCTCATACCATGCGCATGAGCGTTTACACTACCTTCATATCGCGTAGACGTCTTCCCCTTCGGTGTCTTAATATGTTGTCTATATATGTCTGAAAATGAAATGACAATAGTAGCATATCTTTACAGGACTTCGTCATCAACAACAGTAAACGATTCGTTGATTTTCTAGGCACCACATATACGTTAAGTTGCGTTCTGAACAGTGAAAATGCGTTTGTGAAAAAACACATTGTTTATTTATCTATCTGTATATTGTGTAACCTAAATGTTGATATAGTTGTGTTGTACATGAATGTAACTTTCCTGTACATTTTCTCAGACTATTAAAATATAATGTGCTGTGTTCAGAAGCTTTAACAAACTATTTGAAATTTATTGACAAAAAAGTTCATATATGGCAGAAAATAGTTAAGTGTTGAAGCATTTATTCAGAATTTCTTGTGAGTGCGATCTTGCCAAACGTGCATCGTTAATTCGTTGATATTTATTTTTAGTCCTTCTACTCTCCCATGTGTTGCCGTGACTCTCAAGGGGAGCAAAGAATATTAACACTGCGATCTACAAGGCATGCCGTAAGAGGAGACTGAGATAGGGATCTAAAGTAGCTACCCTAGTAAATAAAAAATCGCGTGTGTTGGCATACTTTTAGGCGCATAGCAGGCATAACGTATAATTGCTCTTAGGCTTGGATCAGATATAAATCACAAAGAGTAGTTTAACAATTATTTGATGTAGAGAGTTCAAATAAGAAATAAGATAAGTTGATATCTCTTAGCAGGACCGTGCGGCATATTTTCTCAGTATGATGCAAGTCTTCGAAATGCCGCCCTTAAATATTTTTCTATAAAAAACCTTAAATTGGGATTTTGATTTCGCTGCTTATACCGCCCCCCTTACGGTCACGCCTGATGCGGCCGCTTCTCTATATAATAAAACGGCACGGCCCTGTTTCTGAGTCCTACACGCCATGAAACAATTATTTATTTTAAATTAAAACACAAAGATGAACAACGCAAATAGGCAGAAGTGAATACTCGAAACCTTTCTAACACTCATACATTTGCTAGTTTTCTTAACGTGGTAATTCTATTTTGGCTGCATCGGCTTTGTATTGATGCCAAATTGTCTTTCCTCCAGACCAAACTTAAAAAAGAATGTGTGATGCATATTTATATAATTTTTATTTGGCTACAACACATATTCATCTTTACACTCTGTTAGAAATGTGTGGGTGGATTTGTCGATGTGTAAGGATGAATAATGACATATCGTTAAATTCACATTAATGTTGCATGATGGCACAGACAACTAGTAGCATCAACATTTGTGTTCAAGTACAAGACATTTCACCGATTCTGATTACATCTATTTCTGAGACATAATCTTAGAGGGTTTATATTTATCTTTGTTTTTTTAGAGTTTCCGTCTCATCTTGTCATATTTGGCTTGTAAATCATAAACATTCTGCATTATGTATATCTATATATATCCCTCTCGTAACAGTATACGTTACAGAAAACTGCAGGTAATTTCTCCATACCGCTCGGTCATTGGCAACTTGCTCAATCTATTCCAAGGAATTTGGTCCGACATTTTTCCTCTCCCTCTCAGCAAAGTTCGTTTCAGGGTTTCTCTAGGGGTCCCCTCTCTTTCTTGTACCCTTTTCTTCCTACTTCAAAATCTGCTTTGGTATTCTTTAATGATGACTTCTCAAAGAATACCCAGCATATCTCCATATCCTCCTTCTGATAACAGTTAGTATATGTAACTGAAAATAAAATTGTGAACGTCCTGTGTTAATTATAACTGTTTAACTTTCAAATATTGAACGTCTACTGTTATTTGTAACTGTTTAACTATAAAATATTGAACGTCTAGTATTAGCTGTAACTGTTTAACTATAAAATAATGAACGTCTAGTGTTAATTGTAACTATTTAACTTTCAAATATTGAACGTCTTGTGTTAATTGTAGCTGTTTAACTATACAATCGTGAACGTCTAGTATTAACTGTAAATGTATTTAAGTTTAAAATCGTGAGCGACTAGTATTCATTGTAACTATTGTCTATAATAGCTCTGACGATTGATTCCAAATACCCTCAGAACTCAAATAATGTTTGTGTAACCAAGTTTAGCTGAGTTGTCTGAGAATTATGTGAATCCTAGCAATAAACTTGGTGTTCGAATCCAGCTCACTAGCCACTGTACCACGGGGCCTTTACCATTTTACAGAAACTCAACCTTGGTGAAGTGAGATGATGTAGTTTATCTTGATGACAATGCCAATCTACCGTTCCTGCACGATAATGATGCAGGATAATGCGTTATAATGACATGAACATTAAACAGCTGTTTGATAGCGTTTAAAAAAAAGACATGAGAAATAAACAGATGCTGATAATGAATTAGGCAGAGATAGGATTGTTGTTGTTTGTAGAGAACTTGATAGTGATGATTCTGGCAATAATAGTGGTAATAAGTTCATCTAATGTTCTTGATAGTACACGCCTCTGGAGTTTGACGTAAACAGATTGGCTACACAGCATTATGTAATAATAATTGTGATGAAATGATAAGGTGAAGGAGAGTTTAGAGTGATGGTTGCGTTGTCGATGTTCAACTTTGGAATCAAGAAGTTGTCCAATTAGATCATTGATGACAACTGAGTAATACTTAATGAGAACGGTACAAACGGCAGAAAGAACAATGTATATAAAAACAGCAACAACTATGAACTAACAAATCAGTAAGAATTATGAATGAAAAAAACAGTAAGATTTATGAACTAAAAAATCAGTAAGAATTATGAACGAAAAAAACAGTAAGAATTATTAAATAAAAAAACAGTAGAAAATATGAACTTAAAGAACGGTAAGTAATATGAACTAACAAACAGTAAGTGATATAAACTAACAAACAGTAATATGAACTAACAAACGATAAGTAATATAAACTAACAAACGGTAAGTAATATGAACTAACAAACAGTAAGTAATATGAACTAACAAACGGTAAGTATATAAACTACAACGGTAATATAAACTAACAAACGAAGTAATATAAATAACAAAGTGTAATATGAACTAACAAACGGTAAGTAATATAAACTAACAAACGGTAAGTAATATGAACTAACAAACGGTAAGTAATATAAACTAACAAACGGTAAGTAATATGAACTAACAAACGGTAAGTAATATTAACTTAAAGAAACAGTAATAAATATGAACTTAAAAAGGAACAAAAACTAAAGATAAAAGAACAGTCAGATCTCTGAACTAAATATACAACGAGAACTATAAACTAAAAGAACATAAATAATAAAAATCTTAAAGAATAGCAAAAACTGTATACACGAAAATTAAGAGCTATAACCTAAAAACACAGAGAAACAACAAGAACTATAAATGAAAAAACCAGAAATAGATATAAGGTGAAAGAACAGAACTAATTACAGCTAGAAGAACAATATAACTATACAACTATAAACGAAAAGAATATAAAGAACTTTGAAATAAGAAACTGTAGAAATATGAACTTAAGAACAGAAAAAATTGTCAACAAAATGAACATCGATCAGGATATGGAGCGATATCGATATATTCCAGTGATTTCTGACACCAGTGTAGGTGATATCGAGTGCCCAGTCATAACGGAGAAATGACCCAACTCACAAGATGTAAACAGTTATGTATTCACATATTATTTTTGTTTCGAATTATTTTTCTAAATAATGTTCCTGATTAATCTTGTCTGCTTAATTATCACTCTCTATCCTTCACTTTAAATCCATCTCACACACTCTCATCATTACCCGTTCTCTACCCTCCTTTCGTCCACTTCAATCTAATCCTGTTATCATACCCTCCACTTGCACCCTCTTTCCCCAACCGTTCTCTCCCACATCTCTAATCCCCTTTTCTTTTCATCTCGACATGCACCTTTCTTGTGCCCTCTTATCCATTCTCTTCCGCTCCTTCTTCTCTAATCCTCTTCTCTGAACCCCCCATTCACACATTTCTTCCAGAATCGAGCAAACATCCAAGTTTTAAAACCAAGCCACTGAAATGTCAGACACTCATAGCATTTTGTGAAGTACCATAAAAAATCACGTACGTCAAACACAGACTTAACACAACAGAATTACAGCAAGGGAGGGAGACCATGTTGATATTGTAAAAAGCACGAAATTTATCACCAAGAAAACAACGAATATGACAGAGGAAACAGTATATCAAACTAGAATTGAACAAGACAGATAATCAAATATAACGTAGGGTTACAACACGTTATCTGATGCTCATAATATTAATTACACAATTTTTAAACAAATATTGTGAGCGAATTATGTGTTTCATTCAATTTGTATGTGCAACTCTTCAGACATATGTACACATCGTACACTTGTTACCAGGTGTCCACAAGCGGAGCAAAGAATAGAAACACTGAGACCTGAAAGACATGTCGTAAGAAGCGACTGAGGACCTAGGAGTCTACCCTATAAAAAAAGAAAGTCACAAACCACAGAGTATGTCCTGCAGGACTGTCTCCTGTATGTCCTCCATAGAAAGTAATAATTGCACCTCAATTCAACATTAAATTCAAAACTATATGATACCAGTGATGCGCTCTAGACAACAGTCGACGTTATAAGAACGCGTCTAACGGTATAATCATCAAAACTCATGGCACCCAAAAGGGGCGCTCTAGACAACAGTCGACGTTATAAGAACGCGTCTAACGGTATAATCATCAAAACTACATGGCACCAAAGATGCGCTCTAGACAACAGTCGACGTTATCATAAGAACGCGTCTAACGGTATAATCATCAAAACTACATGGCACCAGAGATGCGCTCTAGACAACAGTCGACGTTATCATAAGAACGCGTCTAACGGTATAATCATCAAAACTACATGGCACCAAAGATGCGCTCTAGACAACAGTCGACGTTATCATAAGAACGCGTCTAACGGTATAATCATCAACACTACATGGCACCAAAGATGCGCTCTAGACAACAGTCGACGTTATCATAAGAACGCGTCTAACGGTATAATCATCAAAACTACATGGCACCAAAGATGCGCTCTAGACAACAGTCGACGTTATCATAAGAACGCGTCTAACGGTATAATCATCAACACTACATGGCACCAAAGATGCGCTCTAGACAACAGTCGACGTTATCATAAGAACGCGTCTAACGGTATAATCATCAAAACTACATGGCACCAAAGATGTCTCTAGACAACAGTCGACGTTATAAGAACGCGCTAACGTCATAATCATCAAAACTAATGGTACCAATGATGCGCTCTAGACAACAGTCGACGTTATCAAAGAACGCGTCTAACGGTATAATCATCAAAACTACATGGCACCAAAGATGCGCTCTAGACAACAGTCGACGTTATCATAAGAACGCGTCTAACGGTATAATCATCAAAACTACATGGCACCAAAGATGCGCTCTAGACAACAGTCGACGTTATCATAAGAACGCGTCTAACGGTATAATCATCAACACTACATGGCACCAAGATGCGATCTAGACAACAGTCGACGTTATCATAAGAACGCGTCTAACGGTATAATCATCAAAACTACATGGCACCAAAGATGCGCTCTAGACAACAGTCGACGTTATCATAAGAACGCGTCTAACGGTATAATCATCAACACTACATGGCACCAAAGATGCGCTCTAGACAACAGTCGACGTTATCATAAGAACGCGTCTAACGGTATAATCATCAAAACTACATGGCACCAAAGATGCGCTCTAGACAACAGTCGACGTTATCATAAGAACGCGTCTAACGGTATAATCATCAAAATAGCATCGCAATGAAGAAAAATAAAAACGTCGCAGAAATCGGATATGCTGGTCTACTCGTAGGTGCATAACTGGCCCAACTTGCAATCGCTCTTAGGCTCAGATACAAATCACGAAGGGTGGTTTAACAAGTTATCGAAATAGAGAGTTTGAAGAAAAAGAAGATGTACACATAAAGTGTCAGAGTGGTAGTTTGTACAGAACCAAGAACACTTCAATTTTAAGAGTTATTTGTTATGTTTATTAGACTAAGTGATCTGGTATAACCAACAAAAACGATTCGTTCTTTGGTTGAATGTGGCGTTCCACGGGCTAAAAGTAGCTTCCATCCCATTCCTAACAAACAAACAAGAGTAACGAATTTTGATAAATAATGATATAGTTTTTTCAGATACAGTTATAGTTATACCCGCCCGAGTGGTTACCGGGGCCCAAATTTGGGGTGTAAAGAATAGAGCCACTGTTACCTGCCACGCATGTCGTAGGGGCGACTAAGGAGGTTTGCCTGAAATCGGATGCATATGTCCTAAACGTGTAGAAGTCTATGCGTTTAGGGGCCTACAAACCAATGTGCAACGTATACACGTTCTTGACAAAGATCAAATATATCACAAAGAGTGATTAAAATTGGTCGTAAATAACGAACGCAAAGAAAGAAGAAGAAGATAGTTATACCAAAATTAGTGAATCATGCATTTCGATGTTCATCAAATATCTTGTTCTGAACAGAACTTTGTCAACTTAACAGTCCTTCTGAATTTCCCTCTCTCGTAGGCCAGATGGTCCACCTCCGCAGCCGTCATGCTCCAACTATCAGAGAACGTAGGTCATGTCTTGAATTTGAACATTTAAAAGAAGCTTTGACAGTTGAAAATCGATTAGAGTATGCTGAAAAGTCGCTTCAAAGGACGCCCGTGTGGTGTAAGGCCCCACAATGGGAACGAAGAATAGTAATCCTGCAACCTACAAAGCATTTTGTTAGAGGCGACTGGAGTAGGGCCTAGGGAAGCTACCCTAGTAAATAAAAAGCATCGCATGAAATCGAATGTGCTGGCTTACTTGTAGGCGCATAATTAGCACAACGTACAATCGCTTCTATGCTCAGATCACATACAAATCATAAAGAGTGGTTAACAAGTTGTCAATGTAGAGCGTTTGAAGAAGAAGCTGCCCAGGAAAAACTCACAGCAAATATTAAAACAACATCTTCAAAATTAAATCTGAAAAACTCATCAGCACTGCGGAACTTGTGCACTGAATTTGGTTATTTTGTGTAAGAAAGATATCAGAGCACACATGATTACTTCCAGAAGTGTAATGATCCTGTGATATCAATCATTCAATGAATCAATCATTCATCTTTTCTCATTCCCAGTCTTTTCAATACTTCTATATTTGTCTATTTTTGTATCTATTACAATTTAAAATAATTTTATTTACAGTTATTCCACATTTGCAAATACGAAGAACTCCTTAATTCTAGCGTACGAAAACTGGATAGACTGCTGTGCACAATTTCGGATCTCTAATGAGAGATTTCTAAAGCTTCTCTTATACGACTTCGATTTATTCTGGTCTGAACTATTCCGGTCAATGCCAGGAATGCAGACACTCACCAACAGATGTATCTACAGCGCAATGAGAATCAGGTGGTTAGACGTAATCACAAATAAAGACACGTGAAACAGAGCAAGATAGACGCTAATACAGCTGAAGTGAAAATAGAGTGTTTTGTAGATTGAACATACGGAAGAAACAAAAGTACTATATGAGTAGACAGGCAATATGTTGGAATCCACATGGGAAGTGAAGAAGGGGGTATGTCTTAGAATACCTGCCGAAGAAGAGTAAAGGAGAAGTAGAGAGGAAGATCGGAACCACTTGAGCAGTTGCTAAGTAAAAGAAGCAAATATAATTTGGTGGAGAGTAACAACTGAATCTCTATGTTCCACTGGAGTGGAAGCAAGGAGGTTTAGTAGTAGTAGTAGTAGTAGTAGTAGTAGTAATAGTAGCAGTGGTGGTGGTATAGTAACAGTAGTAGAAGTAGTACAATTAGTAGTAGCAGGAGCGACATTTGTTGTACTAGTTGTAATCGTAGTATTAGTTTTGGAAGAAGTAGTAGCAATGGTAATAGTATCAGTAATAGTCGCAGCAGCAGTAGTTGGTGGAGAAATAGTATTTGTAGTAGTAGTAGTAGTAGCAGTAGAAGTGTTAAGCTACCAGTAGTGGTATTATCAGTGGCGGCTCGTCATTAAGGGCCAGTGGGGCCGGGCCCACCACAAATAAGGTGTAACGTGTATTTATTATATTATAAATTAAAATATAACCTAACCTAAAACTATTATTTTTCCGAAAATGTATGTCTGGCCCCATCAACAAAAATGAACATGAGCCGCCACTGTATATATGTATATAGATATACTGGTTGATAACTCTCTAAGATATATATAGAGAAAAGCCATGTTTTAGAAGTGGAACAAAAATACATGAAGCTAGTTTGAGAAATATGGAATGAGGAAGAAAAGTCAGACACATTAACGGAATCATGGGATGCTTTACAAGTAAGCCCAGGCAATTAAGTTGCTTTCCGGTTTAAACGGCAGGTTAGTGGGTACGCTGAGCTTTAGTTCACATCTATGTTAGTTGTCTACACGATTATAAACCTTTATTGCCGATAGTATTTTCTTTTTCGTTGGGCATAGTTTTTTTTTTTACCAGCAGTAATAACTGGAGAATAAATGAACACTCAAATCTCGAAATATGAAAACTGGAAGTAATGTAACTTAGCACTGTACAGTAACAAAATATAATAACGTCTCGACAAACAAGTCTTTTTCTAGCTGATATACCCAAGGAGGTTCAGCAGGACAAACGTACAAAGAAAACATAAAATTAAACTATCTGTTAAGAAGAAAAATATAACTAAAAGCTTGAGGATAAAGTTGTATTTTTTATTGAAAGACTATATCTTTTTCAATGCCTATAAGTAATAGTTTTTGTTTCGGCTATTGTCGTGTCATGCCACTAGGGTGGTCTTAGCACTTTCATGCTGACATATTATCGCCAAGGAGAATTACAACCTTTCGCTAATAAACAATAATGCTGATAATGGTTGTAAATTGTTCTGCAACAGTCATAAACGTATGTGGGTGTTAGAGTACTTTATTATTCAACTAACGATTTAGGGAGTTTGGAAGTACACATTGTACACGTAGAGTTATATGTTTGAGGAGCAGAAGAGAAGTATGTTTAAATAGCGAGCCACATGAACCATCAGTATGCATACCGTTGCACACATGTTGGGTGGTACTGAGTACATATGGCTCTGCACGAATTGCTGTGACGTAAATTTAGTAACCAATAACCAATAACCAATAACCAATAAACTAGGATGAAAACAATTGGGTCAGGAAAAATATTAGCATTGATTGCTGGAAGCGAGGGTTGTTTTCATATCCTCTCTTTTCTCATCCCAACCCACCAACGAACACACCCACACACACACAAAAATAATTGCATGTACACTTCCAACCTATGCACACTGACAAACAAAGAATGAAGTGGTTTTGCCACTTAATAATAATGCATCCAAACCCCACAGAGTATGCATAGTCTTCTACAATTTTAATAATTCATCAGGAAGGAAGGCTAGGAAGACCACGAAAAACATGGTTAGATGGCGTAGCAGAATCCTGTCAAATAGCAAAAATAACAATCACCCAAGCCACCAGAACAGCGCAAAACAAAAACAGAAAACCACGACACTTTGCTACAATCCTAAAGCAGTGTGACGACAAAATACGAAAAAGATACATTTGAATATTTAGATGAAAAAATGAAAATCGTGGCATATCCAAAAGGATGTAGCCATCAACCACAGTAAACAAGTAGTTGATTTTCTAGGCACCATTTATATGTTCAGTAGTTTGCCATTGCTTTCTGAACGGTGAGGTCTATTTTTACCTTTTTGTAAAAATCACACGGAAACGAATTTGCTTCCAAACTTGCCTACCGTGGGGTTTGAACCAGGTACGCTTGAGTCTGTGATCGAGATCACTACCGCTTGAGCTACAGACGCTCAGTATTTAACTACAACTGATATAATCAAAACGATTCTAGTCAATCAGCTATATGAGTATAAGAGACACAAACCGACTCTAGTCAATGAGCTACATGAGCATAAGAAGACACAAAACATAAGGGACACAAAATGAATCTTTGTTGAAATCTCTCATAAAGAAACACGTTTTGTAGGATGCAATCGTCTGCATATTTACCACATAGTATCACGTCTCAAATTCACTTCCGATTATATACGTGACTACATATTAACAAGTTATGGAGATCAGCTGTTTGGCAGAATACAGACAGCAAACGAAACAATGAACGTGTTAGCTAGAAAATGAATGTGAAGAAAAAAAAGGTCAAAAACTTAGACGACGAAAGGAAAAATCCGGTAGCTATTCAGTGGCAGAAGCATAAAGGTGCCAAATCGCAGATCAAACAGCCAGAAAGCAATGCTACAAATAGATAAATGTTTCATTGCGAGAACATGTACTCTTGCACAAACTTGAACCCGCAGGTATGAAAATGAATTACTGCTGAGTAAATATGGGATTTTACTTTTGGTTGAAGTTTGTAGAACGGGAGTTGAATAGCGTCAGATATGTCGTAAAGACATTCCGTGTCATCATTTTAATACTGGCATCTTATTTTTATATATATATATATATATATTCATTCACCCATCCATCAATACATCCATGGTGGTTTGTCTGCCTGTTTATCTGTTGGTCAATCGCTCATTCGGTCGGACGGTATGTCGGTTGGTCGATCTATCGGTCGGTCGGTCTGTACGTCTGTCTGTCTTTGTGCCTACCTGTCCATCCGTTTATCTGTCCGTCCGTTCGTCTGCCGTCCTTTCATCTGTCTATTCGTGTATCTGTCGTCCGTTTATCTGGCATTCGTTTATCTGTCTCTCCGTTTATCTGTCTCTCCGTTTATTTGTCTCTCCGTTTATCTGTCTCTCCGTTTATCTGTCTCTCCGTTTATCTGTCTCTCCGTTTATCTGTCTCTCCGTTTATCTGTCTCTCCGTTTATCTGATGCATATATATAAGGAGATACGACCGTGTTCGTAGCACGTTGGACTACGGGTGACTAGTCCTCTGTGAGTGCGGGTTCAGCTCCGCGGACTGGCAGAAAAGCTACAGGTTCCCCAGATTTACGGTGTTCGTGGCACCGAACCGAAGGGTTACGATGTCCCTGACACCGAGCCGAAGAGCTTTCAGCTCAAGTGCTTCTGGATCGAAAAAAATGAGATAGAGACATCTTATGAAAACTATGCAACACGTTCTCCTATTGTTGTAATATCAAATGATAATATTAACCAGCGGCGGCTCGAGGTCATTTTTCTTGGTGGGGCCAGACACAAATTTTCGGAAAAATCATGGCTTTTTTAAGCATTTACTATTCCGGAACGTTATTCCCCCTTTCGATTATGGTGGGGTTGGGCCCCACTGGCCCTTAATGACAAGCCGCCCCTGATATTAACTATATATATACTATTGTAGACCAAAATAAATGCAGATTATTAATGATGTTTTAGTGTCATATTCAATGCGAAGACATGCAGGGGCATATGAGTACAGCCATACTGATGCTGACATAAAGAGATTATTCTGACATATGCAACAGCAGAGAGTTATTGTTAGACAACTTCATTGCAAGTCTTCGAACTCTTTAACCTGAACAAGATGCATTGAGAAGATCTGATCAGATGACAGTCTTTGCAAACTTTTCTATACAACCTGAACGTATGCGCGTGCGCTCACACGCATGCACGTACGAACTTACACGGACGCACACATACTCATCTATACACATACATACATACCTTTCAAGTAAACGCAGGGATTGATTGCTAGATATGATTGCTAGATATGATTGTTAGACATGATTGCTAGATATGATTGCTAGATATGATTGCTATATATGATTGATAGATATGTTTGCTAGATATGATTGATAGATAGATATGTTTGCTAGATATGATTGATAGATATGTTTGCTAGATATGATTGATAGATATGTTTGCTAGATATGATTGATAGGTTTCTTTAGATATGGATTGACGATAGATGATAGGTTTGCTAGATATGATTGATAGTTTGCTAGATATGATTGATAGGTTTGCTAGATATGATTGATAGGTTTGCTGAGATATGTGATTGATAGGTTATGATTTGCTAGATATGATTGATAGATAGGTTTGCTAGATATGATTGATAGGTATGATTATCAATCATTACCTTGTTGAATAAACATGTGTGTTCCAGTCTCTTTCTAACACAGGAAAATATCAGCGACAGTGAACGAGCTCTGTAGCACCGGTTTGGATCACCAGTGTCATTTAGTAGATGGTTAAAATTATTTGTAAATTGTTTTTAATCTTTGTAATAAAGTTTTCAAGGGCAGTAGCTTTCAGCCTGTTCTTTTCAATTTTGAAATATTAATGTTTTTATACGTGTAACTTGAACTCTGGACCTATGTTTTATCGTCTGTCTCCGATAGGACTAGGAACTCGATCTCACCTACACTGAGATTAGATTTTTTTTAAAGAAATATCCAACTGGCTCTTCTAGGGAGCGAACCGAGGTGCTTTGGAATGAGAGTCGAGCACCTACCCTATACGCCACAGAAACTCTCTAGGCGCAAAGAATGTTGATGCAAGAAAAAAGCTAGGTAATTCATTTATCCATATTTAACTATACACTTCTGGCTAGTCAAACGAATAGTACTGCTATAGAAATATGGTTTAACAGAAGAATGCTGAAAATATCATTGACAGCGAAGAAAACAAATGAGGAGGTTTTGAATCAGGTTTGCCCGAGTGGTTACCGGGGCCCAAATTTAGGGTGTAAAGAATAGAACCACTGTTACCTGCCACGCATGTCGTAAGAGACGACTAAGGAGGTTTGGCTGAAATCGGATGCACATGTCCTAAATGTGTAGAAGTCTATGTGTTTAGGTGCCTACCAAACCAATTTGCAACGTATACACGTTCTTGTCAAAGATGAAACATATCACAAAGAGTGATTAATATTCGTCGTGAAGAATGAACACAAAGAAGAAGAAGAAGAATCAGGCTTGCACACAAAGAAACCGTATCAAAAGAATAAGAATCAGACAATCAAAGTTCTTCTGGCATACAATGCGAAGAGAAGGTTTAGAACATTTGGTGACAACAGGTAACATTCAGGACGAATAGATCGTGGAAGACAATGTTGGATGACCTGACATCATGGTTCGACAAAGATTGACGTCACAACTGATCACATGCACCAAACCAAATGAGTTGTGGAGAGACATGATCGCCTAAGCCGGCAGGCATGACACTTGATTGATTGAGTACCACTTATGTCACTCGAAACTGCCATTCCAAGTTGATTGTTTTCTTATTGTAAAATAAATTGTTTTCCTATACGATATAAATGAAGATAACTAAGCAGTGAATTTGTTCTGTTAATTCTTCTGTCTCTCATACACTTCAAGAATTAGATGTGATATTGTAGAATTAAGCGTCTGTTGCTTAAACTGATTGGCTTCCATAAGCCGCTGGAAGTGCCACTGTATATTTGTTTTAGATCTATCTTAAAGAAACTGCATTTATCTACAAAATAGTACATTACTCATAAAAATCGGTTAATAATTAAGGAAACTGCAGCTGAAATTGTGCATATATACCTGCAATGGGAAAATAGAACATACATTGAATTCGGTAGCTAATCAGTTAATAGTAGTGGGCTCGAACACAAACCAAGCGTACATGGTTCAAATTACGCAGCTGGCAAGTTTGTAAGCAAATTAGTTTCGTTGGATTTTTACGAAAGATAAAAATAGACATCACCATTCAGAAAGCAATGGCATACTACTGAACGCATAAGTGGTGCCTAGAAAATCGACGACTCGTTTACTGTTGTTGATGGCTAAATCGACTAAGTCTGGTAAAGAATATGCCACGATATGCATTTCCTTGTAGAAAAACAAAGAACGATACATAAACATATGATTATAATTTTTGCAGTAAAATACTCGTTACTCGTTCTTTATCATTTCGTTTGTTTTATATATATATCTTTAAGGATGTCTATTATGTCTATGTTACATTCTGTTGATGTCACATAATGTCTATGTTACATTATGTCTATGTTACATTATGTCTATGTTACATTATGTCTATGTTACATATATGTTACATTGTCTATGTTACATTATGTCTATGTTACATTATGTCATGTACATTATGTCTATGTTCATTATGTCTATGTTATATTATGTCTACGCCACATCCCTCTATCACTCAAATAATATCGCTGACATTCTATACCTCACATTCTATCACTCACATTACACTCATTTATCCTCACATTCTATCCTCACATTCTATCACTCCATTCTATCCTCATTCTATCACTCATTCTATCCTCAATTCTATCCCTCACATTCAATCCCTCCACATTCTGATATTCCTCACATTATATCCTCACATTCAATCACCACTTCTATCCCTCACATTATATCCCTCACATTCATATCACTCACATGATATCCCTCACATTTATCCCTCACATTCTATCCCTCACATTCTATCTCTCACATTCTATCCCTCACATTCTATCCCTCACTCTATCCTCTACATTTATCCCTCACATTCTATCCTCACATTCTATCCTCACATTCTATCCCTCACATTCTATCCCTCACATTCTATCTCTCACATTTTATCCCTACATTCTATCCTCACATTCTATCCCTCACATGCTATCACTCCATTACCTCACATTCTATCCTCACATTCTATCACTCACATTCTATCCCTCACATTCTATCCCTCACATTCTATCCCTCACATTCTATCCCTCACATTCTATCCTCCATTCTATCTCTCATTTATCCCTCACATTCTATCACTCCATTCTATCCCTCACATTCTATCCCTCACATTCTATCCCTCACATTCTATCCCTCACATTCTATCCCTCACATTCTATCCCTCACATTCTATCACTCACATTTATCCCTCACATTTCTATCCCTCACATTCTATCCCTCACATTCTATCCCTCACATTCTATCCCTCACATTCTATCCCTCACATTCTATCCCTCACATTCTATCACTCACATTCTATCCCTCACATTCTATCACTCACATTCTGTCTACTGTTCACCTTCTATTTAACCCTGCCATTATGTCTAGCACGCGCATTCTTCCCTTCTCTGCTAGTTAACTTTCTTCTCCATTTTGGCACGTTTACAAGAAGTTGTCTGTTCTTTCCCCACACAAAAATTACCATTTTTATTCTGTATTCGTTTCTCTACTGACATTGTTATTTAGCTCATATCCCTGCAATTTTGTTTTATTTTCTATACAGCACGTCACTCACTTCATCCTGTCATGTTCCATTTCAGTTTGAATAATCGTACTCTAAACTCATTTCTTTGATCCACCTGTAATTATCACAGCATTGTCTGTGATGTACTAGCAATATTTCAGCTCGTTCAACAACAGATATCATGATGATATTAAATCTTACGACGCATAAAACATGTTTTTACCATCATATTGCTCTCCTGTTTTTATCCTCGCACGTTTTCTTTCTGTTACTTTACGTTGTAAGAACATATACGCTTTATATTAGATATAAATATGCACTACTTTACTCAAGATAATGTTGCATCTCTTTGCATTTTGGTATGTCGCGCTTTTCGGGCTGCACCAATATTGACACCCATCCCTCTTAATCTGGTAGAAACCTTATGTTTGATGCAAAACGTTGCATAGTATGCACTGAATGATATTCATTTTGCAGATAATCAAAATTTCGTTCCTGAAGATAACAATAAATTGCAATACGACTCAATATCATATGTTCATAATATGAAAATAAAGTATGGCAACAAGTATCTTAACACAATAAAGTAAGAATATTATACTGCAAGTCACAAAACCAACATAGCCAGGATGATCAGATTTAGGAAATAAGAAACCTGAATATCAATTTGTGAAACAGAATTGACATCACAATTTGCGATAAGAAAGATTTGTTATTTTCATTTATTTCTTGTTTTGATATAATAACATGGCCTTCATCAGCTTGGTTGTTTAAAACTTCTTTGCTCGCATTGTTAGTTTGATCAAACACTTCGTTTTAAAGAACGAAGATGTTATATTCTATCAATATATTTCTACTTTTTTGGTTCATGTGATTATTGATGTTTCCTCTCTAACCCTGTCATATTGAAAATGTTGAATTACGTAATAATATAAACATAAATATACAAATAAAAATATAAAAATAATGACAACGGATAAAACAAACCGATATTTTTATAACCGATATTTTTTTTTATAAACGGAGAGAAAGTAGAAAATGTGAACAGTTTTGAATATTTTGGTTCACTGCTAACAACAGATGAAATGTGAACAGTTTTGAATATCTTGGTTCACTGATAACAACAGATGGAAATGTGAACAGTTTTGAATATCTTGGTTCACTGATAACAAAAATGGAAATGTGAACAGTTTTGAATATCTTGGTTCACTGATAACAACAGATGGAAATGTGAACAGTTTTGAATATCTTGGTTCACTGATAACAACAGATGGAAATGTGAACAGTTTTGAATATCTTGGTTCACTGATAACAACAGATGGAAATGTGAACAGTTTTGAATATCTTGGTTCACTGATAGCAACAGATGGAAATGTGAACAGTTTTGAATATCTTGGTTCACTGATAACAACAGATGGAAATGTGAACAGTTTTGAATATCTTGGTTCACTGATAACAACAGATGGAAATGTGAACAGTTTTGAATGTCTTGGTTCACTGATAACAACAGATGGAAATGTGAACAGTTTTGAATGTCTTGGTTCACTGATAACAACAGATGGAAATGTGAACAGTTTTGAATATCTTGGTTCACTGATAACAACAGATGGAAATGTGAACAGTTTTTAATGTCTTGGTTCACTGATAACAATAGATGGAAATGTGAACAGTTTTGAATATCTTGGTTCACTGATAACAACAGATGGAAATGTGAACAGTTTTGAATATCTTGGTTCACTGATAACAACAGATGGAAATGTGAACAGTTTTGAATGTCTTGGTTCACTGATAACAATAGATGGAAATGTGAACAGTTTTGAATATCTTGGTTCACTGATAACAACAGATGGAAATGTGAACAGTTTTGAATGTCTTGGTTCACTGATAACAACAGATGGAAATGTGAACAGTTTTGAATATCTTGGTTCACTGATAACAGCAGATGGAAATGTGAACAGTTTTGAATATCTTGGTTTACTGATAACAACAGATGGAAATGTGAACAGTTTTGAATGTCTTGGTTTACTGATAACAAAAATGGAAATGGGATGACGGAAATGAAAAGAAGAATAAAGATTGCTTTACAAAAACTTAAACAACTAAAAAAAATATGGAACAGAATTTATAGGAAAACAAAGATAACAATACTAAGAGTATAAATATTCCCAGTGGCAACGTATGGGTGTGAAGCATGGACAGTAGATAAGGCACTAGAAAAACATACGTGTGCTTTTGAATATAAGTGTAACAGAAGAGTCTTTCGTATATCATGGACAGAAAAGAGAAAATGTAGATCTATCCAGAGGAACTGAAAATCAAAGAAAACTGACTAATGCTACAAATAAGAAAGAAATAATTGAGATATTTTGGACACATAAAAAGACACGAGGGGCTGGAGAATACCATCATGGAAGGAGACATACCGGCAAAGAGAAGAAAATGAAGACTACAGAAAAGATGGATTCATGATGTAACATCTGGTTTATGGGAGAGAGAAATTCAGAAGAACTGTTGGAGTGGAACTTGTTCCGCTCTGGACAAGATATTTGATGATGATGAATTACACTGTATATTCTCTACTTTGTCTTTTCAATTTGATTTTAATAGTACGTCAAGTCTTGTTGACATTTTGTTAGTACGTCAAGTCTTGTTGACATATCTTGTTGATATCTTCTTCTTCTTTCTTTTGTCGTCACACTGCTACCGGGTTGTTGCCCGGTGTCGTGGTTTTCTGTTTTTGTCTTGTGCTGTTCTGGTGGCTTGTGTGATTGTTATCTTTGCTCGTTCACAGGATTCTGCTACGCCATCTAACCATCTTTTCCGTGGTCTTCCTCTAGCCTTCTTTCCCGATGTTTTGTTGTAGAAGACTATGTATACTGTGGAGTTTGGATGCATTCTTATTAAGTGGCCAAACCACTTAATTCTTTGTTTATCTATGTAATTCAAGCACGGTTTTGTGCCAACTTTCTTTCTTATGCTGATGTTGGTGATTCTGTCTTTTTGTGTTATTGATAACTTTTCGCAGGCAACGCATTTCACATGTACGAGTAGTTATTTTTTGTGACTGCGCTTTGCTCAATGTCCATGTTTGGCTCTGGTAACACAAAGTAGGTATAAAATGCTGTTGATCACCTGCTGTTAGCTGCCTGTGAAATTTTGGGTGCCTTAACAATGGGGCTAGCTGGTAGGTTACAGCACAAGGTTACAGACATTTATCACTGATAACAAATATTTCTTTACTCGTTAATTCAAACTCACATCCAAATATGCTCACACATGTAGGCTCACGCCTATGCTACATAGTTTTACTATCTATATATACCTGAGCGTCTGTAGCTTAAGAGGTAGTGAGCTCTATCACAACTCACGAGTACCTGATTCAAACACCGCGGCGGAAAAATTGAAAGCAAATTAGCTACCTTGGATTTTTACGAATGGTTAAAAATAGACCTCATCGTTCAGAAAGCAATGACAAATTACTGAACGTATAAGTGATGCCTAGTAAAGCAACGACACGTTTACTGTGATTGATGGCTATCTCCTGTAAATAATATGAAACGATTTTCATTTTTAAATGTATAAATAAAGTCGGGATATAATATGAAGTTCCAAATATATTAACATACTAAAACTTAGTGAGTCTACTAATGTAACCAGTGATATTGATTTCTTTCTGTTTTCATGTCTCCACCCTACACGGACAGATCGTATAGACGGCTCATTGATGTACTTTGATGTCGGTTCAATTACTAACATCCGTCATTATTGATACGCTTCCAAACAGGCAACGCCTACGAGAGTATCTTGTATGATGTAACATCATTTGATCGTCCCATCTTGACTGCACACACACATATTATACCTCTCTCTCTTTCTTTCTTGCTTTCTGTTTCCAATTCTACAAGCTAAATGTCAATAATGTGCAGTCACAGAAGAATATATCATTGATATTAGCCAGAGCGAGTGTGTATCTTTTCTGTCAAACAGAAAGAGTGTTTCTTTTTGTCCGTGGACATATAGTGTATGTTTCTTGTCAATCGTTCTTGTTTTTATACAACTTCGATTATCGAAGCTGCTGAATTAAGACCTTCTTCTTCTTTGCGTTCGTTCTTTACGACCAATTTTAATCACTCTTTGTGATATGTTTGATCTTTGCCAGGAACGTGTATACGTTTTTTTTTTTGCACATTGGTTTGGTAGGCCTCTAAACGCATAGACTTCTACACGTTTAGGACACGTGCATCCGATTTCAGCCAAACCTCATTAGTCGCCTCTTGCGACATGCGTGGCAGGAAACAGTGGTTCTATTCTTTACACCCCAAATTTAGGCCCCGGTAACCACTATGGCGAATCAAGATATTATACTTACTCTCTAGATCATTTGTTTCTAAAGTGGGCGGTACTCCCCCAGTGGGCGCTGAAGCCTTCCAGGAGGCTATAGTGGGTTCAGAATCATTTGGGGAGTTTTTTCGTGATTTGCGATTGAACAATCATACAAAATTTTAATTCTGCATTTTAATTCACCGTATGCTCATCTTATACGATCCATTTTTCATCAATTTTCTATTTCATGTATATAATCATTTGAAAATTGACCATGCATTACGAATTATATATCAATTTTCTATCAAAGTGAGCATGTATATATAAAAGGGGGTGTTGGCAAACTGTTAAAATGGGAGATGGAGAGTTACACAATTTATGTCGTGCAAAGTGAGCAGTGGGCCGAAAAAGTATGAGAATCTATGCTCTAGATTAAACAATATAATGGTTGATTTGCTGTTTGTAAAAAGTATGATTTGTTTCACTCTGAGTTCTTTTTGTTGTTCCTAATATTATCTGATTTATTGCTGTCCAGTCTTCTTCTTCATATTTCTTGCCCTGTCTATTACTTTCCGATCTAAGATGTCTCTTTTGACCAAACCAATCCCACTATATATTCTACTATCAAATTCGATCTGTCCTAATTCTATTCAACATATTCCTGTTCTATCTAATCCTGACAGGTGTACTTATGTTCTATCTTATTGCATACAATCTATTCCTGTCCTATCTAATTATGTTCTATTTAATTCTGCCAAGTGTACATATGTTGTTCTATTGTATCCGACCTAATCTTGTACTACCTAATCCTGTTGAATATATATATATATGTTTACTTATTGTATACCACCTAATCTTGTACTACCTAATCTTGTACTACCTAATCTTGTACTACCTAATCTTGTACTACCTAATCTTGTACTACCTAATCTTGTACTACCTAATCTTGTACTACCTAATCCTGTTGAATATATATATATATGTTTACTTATTGTATACCACCTAATCTTGTACTACCTAATCTTGTACTACCTAATCTTGTACTACCTAATCTTGTACTACCTAATCTTGTACTACCTAATCTTGTACTACCTAATCTTGTACTACCTAATCCTGTTGAATATATATATATATGTTTACTTATTGTATACCACCTAATCTTGTACTACCTAATCTTGTACTACCTAATCTTGTACTACCTAATCTTGTACTACCTAATCTTGTACTACCTAATCTTGTACTACCTAATCTTGTACTACCTAATCTTGTACTACCTAATCTTGTACTACCTAATCTTGTACTACCTAATCTTGTACTACCTAATCTTGTACTACCTAATCTTGTACTACCTAATCTTGTACTACCTAATCTTGTACCACCTAATCTTGTACCACCTAATCTTGTACCACCTAATCTTGTACTACCTAATCTTGTACTACCTAATCTTGTACTACCTAATCTTGTACTACCTAATCTTGTACTACCTAATCTTGTACTACCTAATCTTGTACTACCTAATCTTGTACTACCTAATCTTGTACTACTAATTGTTCTACCTAATCTTGTCTACCTAATCTTGTACTACCTAATCTTGTACTACCTAATCTTGTACTACCTAATCTTGTACTACCTAATCCTGTACGACTTAATACTGTCCTATATAATCATATCCGATTTTAGTCTATCCGATCTAATCGTGTATAGTCAATTATGTCTGGTCAGTTTCAATATTGACCACCTCTTATCCATCGGATTGTCTGGTCATCTGATTAGTAAATCTCTTGCCTATTTATACATTTACATTTCCTCTTCCTGGAAGGAAATTACACAACTCTCCCGCTGATAACATTTCAAATAAGATATGGAAGGGACTTCGTGTTTATACAAAAACAAACTGTAAACTAAAGTAAGATTAAATGAATAAAAAACCAAGAATGCTCTGTAAGAGAAACATATTCGTCAAGTAGGGGCAATCAGTGGCACTGTAGAGTTTCCTAGGTGTTTACTATCAACTTCGGCTCCACCAATCATGATTGCCTCTATTGTCAATCCACCTATGTAAATTCTTATCCAGCTGTCATCTGGAATAATGTAGTGATGATGTTCCATTGTAGCTGCTTTCTTTACTAGATTACGTTAGGCGTTTTTGTTTGAGAATAAAGCGATGGAGGTTAACAAATTAGTGTTATTGACTCTATTTCTTTGTAGTCAATAAGTAATTATATTAGTATGGAATTATGATTGAATAGTTTGAAGTATGACTTTTATATTTCATTTGCATAATGGTCTAGACGTGTACGTTTTTGTCTGTGTTTTTTTTCTAACTGAACTTTTCCCTTGTAGTGTACGGTGATATATTCCTTTCAGCGTATATAATCTCTCCATATCTGTCATCAAAAATCTGTATGTTGACTGTCTTTTTCATGTTAGCAATGGGAGTAGTATTGTTAGCTCCAAAAACTGTGTAAAGTCATCGGTTTGGGTTTTTTTCCAACATTACTTGCTATTGGTTTCCATTATGAGGTGTCTATGTCAGACGTCTGTCAACCTTAACCGCCAGAAATGTTGTAACTTGCAACAGTATCTTTGAAAAATTTAAGTTGAAAATGTTTTTACTTCGTGAACAATGAGAAGAGTTTGCTTCAATTTGGTTTCGTTTTATTTTGAGATCACATTGTCTGGCTCACATTTTTACGCTGTTCAGGCTTTCCTGGTTGGTTTAAATATGGCAGGATCCAGGAACTCGGACGTGTAGTACACAGCTAGATCATCTGGGGGAAGAGATTGATATACATGTAGAGTTTGTTGCATTTCCTTTATATATACAACTAGAAAAGCAATAGGGAAGAAACATTGCGTTGTCATGTCCGACCCCAGCTCTTAATTTGTCTCTGAAACTGTGCATGCTATTGAATTGTACAGCGGTTTACCTGTAGTTAAGAAAACATTCAACATTGTATTCTGCCATATTGCGTAATTGTTTGAGTAGCGGCCGTCTTTTTATTTTGCCGAAGGCAGTAGACATGTAAAATAAGACTGAAGGGCTTTCTTCTTCTCTTGGAATTTATATTATATCCTGTGTGAGACATGACACTTGATCTTCAGTGAGTCTGTGCTGCCTGTAACTTATATGAACCTAATCTAGTCCATGGTTGGATTTACAGACTCCTGAAGTCTAGTAAAAAGGAAGAAAAAAGTAAAAAAGTAAAAGTACCTGGAGTCTAGTAGCTGGCACTAAATCCATCATTTTGCAGTACATCTTAGCAGTCTTATAGGTATGTAGCTTTGTTATCTTATCTTTGAGTATGTAGGTCTGAAGATCTTATCTTTTACGCTTTAAATTTTTATCACGTTTTTTGGTTGAAACTTTAAAACAAACATAATAAAACACCAAATATGTACCACTATAATAACATAAATTGTTTAGCGAGATCAAATGAACTGTCCTGTACTCAGGATTTCTTTGTATGTGATCAGTTCCATGTGGCTAGCCGAAATTGTCATCCAAAATGTACTTCCACAACGATTGTTCTTATAGCGTCAACAAACTTGGAATGATTTGATATCCATTTTCACCTGGTCATACTAAGGAATTGACGGTGCAAACAATATCGGTTGTACGCATTAGTTGTTATATTCAGTATAATCATCTACTCGCACCAGATCTAAGATATATGTCAAGAAAATAACTTCCGTTAGCCAATATTGGTCATTTTCCAAGAGATCTACTTTTCATTGGCAGTCCAGTTAGTTATTTAAGACAGTTCCACATCGGACGGACATTCCACATCGGACGAGAATGTACGGACACGGTTTTGTACGCATTATAAGGTTTTCATTCAGTCGAGACATGGTCTATACTAGAACTTGAGCTCATGAATTTCCATTTAGCAGTACATCATTTCGATCATGTACAACAAGACCATTAATAAATAAATAAACATCTATAGTGTACCAGTGTCAATAAGTGGAACTAGATTTGTTTTGTTGAAATATCACAGTTAAAAATCTTAATATACTTTTTAATCAAATAAGATTTTAAATATTTTTAATTAGTATATAATTTCCACATTGAATATACGAGCTTTCGGCAGTTTATAATAAGTGCTAAGTAAAGTGTACATTAAATATGATTTTTAGTGAATAGTTTAAGTTAATTGAAAATACAGTTAGCAACATTTCTAGAACATCATCAAACTCAAACTTACTGAATTCAAACAGTTAACATCTAGAACATGATCAAACTCTTACTAACTGAAATCAAAAAGTAACTTTCTAGAACTTCATCAAACTCTTACTAACTGAAATCAAAATAATTGAAAATATAACTCGCAACATTTCTAGAACATATTCAAAATCAAACTTACAGAAATCAAACAGTTAGCAACATTTCTAGACACTCAAACTATGTTATTATAGTGGTACATATTTGTTGTTTTATTATGTTTGTTTTAAAGTTTCAACCAAAAAACGTGATCAAAAAGTCACATTGCTGCACTATTCCCTACTACCAATAGCAGTGTGCACCCTTTTGGCTGTAACTAATCCTAGGTGTGTTACTTTGTAAAGATCTCATAATTATCGTTTTGTATTCTGTATTGTCTTGAATCATTTGTTTCATAAAGGTCTTTTCGTCGAAACGTTGTTTTGTGTTTTGTGAAGCAATCTGACAGTCAAATGAACTCAGCTGAATGTCTTTTTGATACAGTTTCCACTTGAAAAAAACACTCTTGCAGATAACAGACTACATAGAGTGGTGTCATTTTAATAGATGTGTGAAATAATTAAGCTCATGTCATGAAGTACACAATACTATTTTATAATGATATTTTTCAATAATGAACATATGTTGAGAAACCGCTTATCTATATTTTAAACACTCAACTACAACGCACAGGGCATGACCTAGTGTTGTGTTTGCTTCAGACATATTTATGTATCGCATTTATAATGTTGTCTAAACATATTTAGCCGAGCATATTGTTTACAACTTTCTATAGCTACTGCTATTAGCGAATTACGTTTTTATATTTACTGTATTTTCGTAATAACTTAACCGCAATTTCTCTATTTCAGGTATAGTGGTTAGTGCATTTATTTTGTAGGCACGTCGCACTCGTATCCAGTTCTTCAGTTGGAGTACTAATTGTGTCGTCTATAGTACTTCTAAGATCAGCATAACCGTAATTTAGTAGCAGAGAAACGCTGTGAAGTAAAGTTAGCCGGCATGAAGTGACCACATTGTGTACCGTAGTTCAAAGAAAACTATATGTCTAACACCAAGTTTCTCAATACACTTCATTGTAGGAAAACTGGATATTTTTTTATTTTTCCACCTTAACTTTGTTTTACCGTGCATTGTTAACTTCTCTATTCCTTAAAACTAACACCACACCTTACGCTAATAAAATAATTAGATATATACTTTTTTCTACAATTTCCCAAAATGTTCCTCCTATTTCATTTTCTTTCAACTCATACCCAGCCATCGCGTTACCATTTCTTTAACGTATTAATATTATTATATTACAACCAAGTCTGTGTTGTCTCTAATGAAATTCTCACTTCTTAATTGACTCCTTATAATTTGTGTTCATATTACAAGATCGGCTGGAAGTAACACTGACTTTCACTGACCAAAATTTGATATAGACGATATTCATCCTTGTCTGTAACGTCACTTAAGCTACTTAATTTACTATTTCCGAGTTCTATCTCACACCGACTTGTTAAATCGATGGACACAATTTAAAAATGTTAAAATTTATTTGGTGTCGTATTATAGATAATTATTTTCTCTGAACATAGCAATTACTGTATTTATTATCTTGTACTGATAGTATGATATATAACATATGCCAGCGAGAGTTGGAAAATGACTAAAGATTTAGAAAGCAAGCTGAATGAATTTGAAAATATTTGTCTGCGAAAAATAATGAATATAAAATGGAACGAATTCAGGAGAAGTGATGAAATCAGAGACATGTCTGGTCAACCACTAGTGACAACTGTTATAAGAAAGAGAAGATGGAGATATGTTGGACACACCTTGAGGAGAAATGATCAACGAATATCAAAGCAGGCATTGAAGTGGAATGCAAACAGTTTAAGAAAGAGAGGGCGACCTAAGGAGACCCTGAAACGAACTTTACTGAGAGAGGCAAGAAATATCGATCTTTGTTCCATGGAGGAGATTGAGCGAGTTGCCCAGGATAGAGCGAAATGGAGAAATTACCTGCAGGCCTTATGTAACGTATATAGGTACGAGATGAATTATTGTTATTATTATTACTGCTATTATGAAAACAATATCTTGTTTATTACTGTCTATTGGTATTTGTTATATATGTAAAACTACTTGTTTTCTATTGAACTCTATAGTCATCATTCTCTTGAACGTTTGATATCACTGAAATATTCTCTACGTATATCATATTATGTTACAGCACATATACTACAGATCACATGATAATGCATTTCATTATTTTCTATCGTGTTAAGCATGCCTGCAGGGAATTTCCTATTTTGTTGCAAATTATTACCTCCGGTCCTAGTTGCGAAGTATTTCAAGCTGCTAATTTCTCCAAATCTACTTAATGTTATATATATTCTCAGAGATCTTTGCACAAAAGTTGAGCAGCGTTGTAGTATTATAACCTTCCTACGTTTCCATCCGCTAGACGTTGTCATATTGTTGATACGAGCATAATTACAATACTCTTGTAATAGGATGTCTGAAAAATAAACAAGTAGAATCGTCGGATGTTGTTTACGCTGTGACGAATGTTGCACGGAACCATGTGATATTTATATGTAGTCAGTAAATGTTTATATGAATAGCTGATGGTTTTTTTTTTTTTTGCTGAACCAGTATATGTATTTATGGGACATGTATATTTGTGTATGAAACCAGTGAATCTTTATGTTATGTTATGTTATGCGATCGACGTCACGGCACATTGTGCATTCTCACGCATGCTCTGTCCTCCGCTGCAGCAGCCATCCTAAAGTCCATTTGCTCACCGTACCCATGAGAAGTTGAGTAGATGTATGTATGTAACTAGTTGATGTTTGTATGGAACTAGTAGATGTTTGTACATAACTAGTAGATGTCTGTATGTAACTAGTAAATGGCACGTTATCTGCCGAGAGTATTGCACAAAGCACAAACTCCGTAGCGCATACAATAATCCTTTGGTTCTCTGGGAAGAAATGATCACGTGAACGAACGACGCGGTCCGGATTCGAACCCACGACCTACAGGACTCAAAGCAAGTGATTTTAACCACTTAGCCACAGAGATAGAAAAAATAAAATTTCTACAAAATATTTTTAAACTAAATCACATCGATTCTCTCGCCGGTGCTACGGAGTAAGTTCACTGCCACTGATATCTTACTGTAAGAAAAATCGGAGCATAAATGGTTACTCACTGAAGTGCAATGATGATAGTCCTATCAATCAATCAATCAATCAATCAAGCCACATATACTTCCTTCTTACAAGTGTGTACAGAAGACCAGTGATATAAATCTTGAAGATTTATTGCAAGTAACATTTCATGTTGTAATAGTATACTTATGTTGCGTGTGTACTATATCATTGTAAGTCTCAAGGTTCTCAAGTGATAGTATATTTATGAAAAGGTACAAGAAAATGTTACAAATCGTTGCTAGAAACTGTACCTTTCAAGACGAAGGTCGCGTGTTAAAGAAATGAGTCCGGAAAAGTGCTTTAGGCAAGCGAGGACATCCTTATTAGGGCCATGAATGAAAGTAAGATGATTAGAGTGTCTGTGGTCTAATGTAGCTTTTGCCGAGTGAAGTCATTGACAGGAGTTAGATAAAAGAAAGCTGATAGGCGTCAGACTTCAACACTGGTTGTAAGAGATTGCTACTGTTAATATTAGGGTATGTTCTTTATGTAGCTAGAGGATAAGATTAAATCACGCCAACGATATTTGAAACTAGCAAATGAGTATCTCAGTGGGTTTTTTTTTGTATGTGGGTAGTTTATTGGATAAGAAAAATTTCATCTGTATGTTTTTCTTGATTTTCTTTTTCTTTTCTCTCTGGCTTGATTGTCTTCCTGTATATTTCCTTGGTCTGACCTTGTCTATTTAGATTTCGATTCTCTCTCTTGCAATCCCTGCCTAGACTGATGAACCAACTTTTGTCATGAATTTTACCGTGTTTTTAAGGAACTCCGTTTCTCCGTACAGCTTCTCGTGAAGCTCTGTGTTTTGAGGCCAGGTTTCTTTTCTTATGCCTGCTATCAGTTGACAATCTTGCAGAACGTGTTCTGCCGTCATGTCCGCCTTTTTGCAGGGGCACAGACTAGTTGTGCCAATTAAACATTTTTGAAACATGTGGGCGCTGAGTTTGTTGTGGCCGGTACGGAGGCGAAGTATGGCAACTTGTTCACTACGAGACAGACCATAGTATCCGTCGCTGTTGTTGTGGTGAGGATGATCTTTTGTCCATTTGTCTCTATAGTACCAGCCGATGGTTGTTCTGGCTTCCTCATAACTGACCTCGAGATCAGTTTGAGGTAGTCGCCCGCCTTCTTTAGCTAGTTTGTCGGCTTTTTAGTTTCCGCTTAAATTACAGTGTCATGGTATCCACTGAATGTCGGTGCGTTTGAGAGAGCGCGCTAGTTCATCGAGGGTCGCTTTGACCTCATTGAGTTCTGTTTTGCCTACGCCTTTGAGTGCCGTGATGACCGATAAAGCATCGGTGAATATCACGACTTTGTTGCGAGAGGTGCCTCTTCTTTCTAGGATCATTTCGGCCGCTGTACTTATTGCCTCTGCCCTGTAGTTATTTGAGTATTTGCCTATGGCAATCCCTTTTGTGACTGTCACTTTCTTTGAGAGTTTAAGCACTATTCCTCCTCCACCGTTGCTGATTGCGTTCCTAGCCGATCCGTCAGTATAGACATTTAACCACTTATTTTCAGAGTACTCTGTCTCTATGTATTTTTCTGTGGCCGCTCTTCTTTCGAAGTTTTCTTGCTGGCCTTTTTTAGTATGCCTGGGATTGATTCCCTTAGTTCAGGCCTTTTTTTTGTTTTCCACGGCGGGCACTTATCGGACGCCGGGATTGATATGGCTTTGCAGTTTGCTAGGATCGGATAGTCTGCGATCAGTGCTTTCGCGACTTTTGAGAAGCTGGTCCTATGTATCCTGCCCTTCCGAATCCATTCATTCTTTCGTACATAGGGGGAATCAAGCAGTTTAAGTTTTTCCGCTAATACTAAGACTTTTCTGTCTCTTCGATCTGCCATTGGTTAGATGCCCGTGATTGTTTTCATCGCCTTGATGGGAGTGGACTTCATGGCTCCTGTGATAATGAGATTTCGATTGATGTAACTTGATTCATAATAACGAAGAATACAGATTTAAACAAACTTGTTTTTCCCCACACTTGTGTTCATTTATAGATACTGCTAACTTGTTTTTCCCCACGCTTGTGTTCATTTATGGATACTGCTCTGACATTTGTTTTGACAAACTGTCGTTTTATTAATACAATTTTAGTTGTATTTGATTATTACAATATTATAAGCAAAAAATATGTCTTAATCATCATCATCAAATAGCTTGCTCTGAGCAAAACTATGCGACTCTAACTGACCTTCGTAATTATTCTGTCACATGCCAGATCTCCTGTCTCTGAAGCCGTCATGCTCAAATCATCTCAAATCCTGAATTCATTTGTCCTTTTCACTTTCTCTTATCTTTTTTGCTGAGATGTCTACATTTATAATATACTTTTCCAGCTCTTCGTATTTTTATACGTTCAAAATACTTCAATTTCTTCATACTTATTTTTAGCATTAGCCAATTTTCTATGAGTTTGTAGTTCTTTCTGGATATATCTATTTGTTACCTGTTTTAATACAATGACAGAAGACGAATAAGAAGTCCAGGCGACAAGTTAGGTAATCTAACATATCATATCTATCTTAAAGACAGAATAAGAATAGGAACTCCTACCAACAAACCTTGTGATTTAATAAGAACAATGTCTTAAAAGTAGAATTATAACAAGTCCTAATATGATCAATCATTGAATGGAAGAGTAAGATGACCCTTTTTTGTTTACTTTATTCTGTTAAGTAATGACTCTTGTGCGTGTTTTCTTCTTCCAGCATCCCATGTGCCAGATTAGTTATCATCTAATATGACCTTATCGTTCTTTATACATTTGTGTGATATGGTTTATTATTGTCTATAATACAATATGAAGATATGATTTATTATCAAACGTGGTAAGGTGAATAAGTTTTCACATCGCTTTTATAGTTGAGTTGGTTCCAGGCTACGATCCCCTCCGATCTATCTTGTTTATAGATGATCATATGGTATGTTAGCTGGTGAATGCGATAACAAGACAAGAGTGATAAAGTGGACAGGTTACGGTCTTAAATGATATGTACCCACAAGATTTCCTAGTTAAACATTGTCTACGATTGAGAAAGCGTGCGAGTAAGCATATTAAATACATCACGTATAACAACTCGTTGTTTAGAACACCACTAGCAGAACACTTGAAGTTTACTTGCTAAGATCTTGACTTCAATAATGACTTTATTTCTTTTAAATTGACGAAAGAGAATTAAAATATCAGAAGAAATATAGAAAGCAAAACGAAAAAAAGGAGAGAGGAAAGAGAAAAAAACACATAGAGAAAAGATTGAAATTCGAGTAAACAGAACAAAAGTGAGAAAAAAGAGATTAAAAACAGAGGAATGTTTAGATAGAGAAAGAATAAAAAAGAATGACGAAGACTTAGAAAGAGAGAAATATAAAGAGAATATATAAAGAGAGGATGATGGAGAGATAGTGCAGAAGAAAGTAAAAGTGTAAGATTGAGAAAGGGTGTGTGAAAAAAAAATGTGAGAAAGAGAAAGAAGGGAGCGATAAGAAACGAAAATGCTCATCTAGATAAAAAAGAGAGAGAGAGAGAGAGAAGAGCGCGCGATTGATATATAATAAGTATGTAAACGAGTTAGAGATAGATAGAAGGAATTAGCTAACAAGTTTCCTACCCAAAGTATTCAGTATATATATATGGAACTGCAGTAAAACTATTTGATTGGCAAAACACGTAATTACAAAGTACTGTAGTTTTACAAATTACAAAAACAATGACAAAATACAGCAACGTTTCGACCAACAAGGCCTTTATCAAGCAAACGAACAAACAGGAGTGACAAATTAAAATGAAACACAAATGGACGACCAAATACAAACGTATCTAAGGAAAATCTGGAATAAAACGAATAACGAAATAAATGTAACACAAAAACACACATAAAAACTAGAAATAGAAAGGAAAGAAACAATGAAACATCTAGTAAATATATAACTTGAATACATGCAACATATACCCATATAGATTACAAGCATGGGAAGAGAAAGTACTAAGAAGCATAAGAATGGAATATAACATGAATACATGCAACATATACCCATATAGATTACAAAGCATGGGAGAGAAAGTACTAAGAAGCATAAGAATGTAATACGTTGAGCCCGCGTGATCGCAAGGTACCATACAAAGAAATCAACCGATTCTCCAGAGCAAATCGACTGCGATCATCCGAGGAACATGATCGGATGACTGTGACCTGGACATCGTGAGCACCTAAATGGCCAGTATCATTGAAATGGGTGGCTACAGGGTCACAGAGCATTGGCGTATGTCGCGTAAGTGTTGGGCGAATCGGTCACTGAGCCTCTTGCCTGTCTCGCCGATATAAGCCTTGTTACACCGCTTACAGATAATGGCATAGATAAGATTACGGGACTCGCATGTGAACCCATCGTCAATAAGAAACGTGCCTAAAGGAAAGATACAGTACGCGTCTGTATCACATAAGCACACGTGTTGCAACGCCGACGGCCACACTGGACAGTGCCAAAATGAGTCTGGATATTGGACTTAAGGCGACTGTGTACCAACATATCCTTAAGACTTATGTCCCGTCTGTAAGACACCAAAGGATAGTTGGGGAAGACAGAACGGTCTCAGGATCTGATCTAAGGAGAGACAGATGACGGAATAAAACATTTTCACCAGGGAACTATGGGGTGGTAAGTTAAGATAAGTTTTACTCTGTCAGAGTTAGTAGTCCTATGCTGGCTGGTAAGTCAATGCATCTGAAGGATGGTTCTGAAAATCACTCGCCAGCAGGCTCTTACCAGCCAGCATAGGACTACTCTGCTGGAAACTTGATTTCTTAACCATGGTACCTGGTGACAGCGGCTCAGTCATCTCCTTATCAGTTCTAGACTTCTTCTTCCCATCCTTTGTATCTTAGAGGAAGTCATGATCATGTTATATCCATCTTAAGTCATTCAGACTCTTCTGGCTGTATCATATGGATCGTTGCATGTACAGGTTTATATTACTAGACGTTTCATGTTCTTTCCTTTAGCTATTTCTTATTTGACGTGGTTTGCTGTAATTTATCTTCTTATTCGGTTACTTATTCCAGACGCGAGATACGTTGCTATTGCGCTCGCCATTTGTGTGTACCATTTAATGTCACTGCCTGTTAGTGCTCGTGTCGTAAGTCATCGTTGTTCTCGAGTGCGTATTTTGTCATTGTTTTTGTATTTGCTAATAACTAGCAGTACTTTCGTCTATGGTATCAGTATGTTATATTCCTTCTCTATTCCCGCTATAAGTATAGATTATATATTCTTGTTCCATTCTTTATGTTGTTTGTGTTACTATTTCGTTACTTATTCACTGATCGTTGATCGATTTTCAATGTCCCTTTTTGAAAAGTAATTATTTATTATTGTAATAAAACATTTACTTTCAAGTATATATCTGTCATTTACGACGTCATCATAATAAAATAAATAAACCTTCAGAAAATCAACATTAGCAAATTTCATTTATTAAAATAAAAACGCAACATATTATTTCTATAGTGATAGTTTGTATCAGACTAGTAAACGTCTATGACTCGCAGTAAAAGCCTAGAAAAGTCATGTTATGTTTCTTAGTGCATAGTAAAACAAATATCTTGTGGTCATGTTTGAAGGCGAGATACACAGATTTACTCCATTAAGATGATTGCTTCCAGACACAGGACTACAGGCAATTTCATATTGATTCTAATTTATTAAATAACAAATATATTAATAAATAACAATTTGATGAATTGATATTAACATTATGACATCACTATTATTGTTGGTGTGGAACTGATAAGAAAAAAAAAATCAGAAAGCTAAGAGCATACATATTCCTAGTGGCAACGTATGGGTGTGAAGCATGGACATTTAATAGAGCAGTGGAAAAACATATAAGTGCTTTTGAATATAAGTGTTACAGAAGAGTCCTTCGTATATCTTGGACAGAGAAGAGAACAAATAGATCTATCCAGAAAGAACTCAAAATCAAAGAAAACTGGATGATGATACAAAAAAGAAAGAGAAAATTGAGATATGTTGGACATATAAAAAGACATGAAGGGCTGAAGAAGACCATCATTGAAGGAGGCATACCGGCAAAGAGAAGAAAGGAGACTACGGAGAAGATGGATTCAGGATGTAACTGATGGTTTGAACATGACGTCTGCAGAGGCAGGACATCTGGCCTATGAGAGAGAAAAACTCAGGAGAACTGTTGGGGTGGCAAAGTTCTGCTCAGGACAAGCTATTTGATGATGATGATGTATCACTATTATTGCATTTCAAAATATATTGTTGTATTTATAACTTTTAAAATTAAATTGTAAATTGTAACCATGATGTGTTTAAGGCTCTTGCAATAGGTTGAGGTCTTTCTCTTCAATAATTCGTGAGTCACAGTCATGATTTTTAACAACTTCTGATGTCACTGTTTTCATCTTTGACAACTTTTAACGTCACGGTCTTGATCATTAACAACTTCTGATATTATGGTCTTGATCTTTAACAACTCATGACGTCACGGTCATGATCTTTAACAGCTCATAACGTCACGGTCTTGATCATTAACAACTTCTGATATCACAGTCTTGATCTTTACCAACTCGTGACGTCACGATCTTAATCTTTATCAACTCTGATCACCCGAGTGGTTATCGGGACCCATATTTGGGGTGTAAAGAATAGAACCACTGTTACCTGGCACGTATGTCGTAAGAGACGACTAAGGAGGTTTGGCTGAAATCGGATGCACATGTCCTAAACATGTAGAAGTCTATGCGTTTAGGGGCCTACCAAACCAATGTGCAACGAATATACGTTCTTGGTAAAGATCAAACATATCACAAAGAGTGATTAAAATTGGTGGTAAAGAACGAACGCAAAGAAGAAGATCAACTCCTGACGTCACGGTCTTGATCTTTAGTAACTCCTGACGTCAATGTCATGATCTATAACAATTCCTGACATGACGATCACGATAGTTAAGAACATCCTAACGGTCATATATGTGATATAAGAAGTCATGTTTGAATATATTGGTGTTCTATCTTCATGCCTCGCCATTCAGGGAACATTATTCCGTCTTTAGAGGTACTTATAGTTTATATCCTCAAGTAAGTATCAAGAACATCTAGTTCGATAGTGTATCTGTGCCCCAGAACTTATTTGACCAATTTGATCCAGTACCCCAAATTTCACGCATGTAATCACTGTAGCAGCAAGTTATTATCGTTGCTATCTGCGATCCTGTAACATCAAATAGACATCATGCTTTCGTGTACATACAAATCGGTAAAAACAAATTGATACGATTGGCTGCTGATTACCCCGTTCTAAGACGACATTGACACAACGATCCTGACGTGAATAGACGGACAATGATGAGTCTGTCTATGACAGCCGTTTATGACATAATCGAGACCAGTATACATAAAATCCAAACAAATTGAGGAATATAAAACCTTTTACTGTTTCTTCTCAGACATTGTAACTGCCTGTGCGTACGCATATATCGTTACTGAGCTAGAGTATGTTGCATATATCGTTATTGTAGTTAGGTATCATGCATATTCGTTACTGTAGCTAGGTATATATGCATATACATTACGTAGTTAGGTATATATTCATATATCGTTACTGTAGTATATATATCATATATCGTTACTGTAGTAGGTATATACATATATCGTTACTGTAGCTAGGTATATATGCATATATCGTTACTGTAGTTAGGTATATATACATATATCGTTACTGTAGTTAGGTATATATACATATATCAGGTTATTCTTAGTTAGGCTATATATCACATATATCGTTACTGTAGCTAGGTATATATGCATATATCGTTACTGTAGCTAGGTATATATACATATATCGTTACTGTAGCTAGGTATATATACATATATCGTTACTGTAGTTAGGTGTATGAAAAATCGTGGCATATCCCAAAGGAAGTAGCCATCAACCACAGTAAACGAGTCGTTTATTTTCTAGGCACCACTTATACGTTCTTTTTTGCCATTGCTTTCTGAACGGTGAGGTCTATTTTTACCTTTTGTAAAATCCCACGGAAACGAATTTGCTTCCAAACTTGCCCACCGTGGGTTTGAACCATGTACGCTTGGGTTCGTGATCGAGCTCACTACCGCTTGAGCTACAGACGCTTACATAGTTATGTATATATACATGTATTTATATATATATCGTACGTTTATTGTCGGGGCCCACAGTTTGAAGCAAAAAATAGTAACACTGTGACCTACAAGACATGTTGTAAGAGGCGACTGAGGTAGGGGCCTAGGAAAGCTACCTTAGTAAATAAAAAGCATCGCAAACATCGAATGTGCTGGCGTACTTGTAGGAGCACAAATAGTACAAATTACAAACGCTCTTAGACTCGGATCATATGCAAATCACACAGAAGGGCTAAGAAGTGATTGATGTGGAACGTTCGAAATAGAAGAAGACATGCTTATATCTATATAATAATGTTAGCCGTCCTTCGTAAGCGATCATGACAACAGTCTCAGACGTGTTCTGCTACACCCCCCTGGTGTGTGCGGAGGTGACTGTAGAGTCTAATCCTAGAACACAATTCCCTACCACAGATGGAGCATACATGATCAAGGTTAGACATGTGAGTGCTCGTCTTTTCTCGCAGCTTGTTTTCTCTGTGCCTCAACGGCACGATGAATCTCAGCTATGTGGGTTCCTCTTGTGTTGTTACAGCGCCACATTTGGCGATCTTGCGCAATGGATTCCCAGCTTCGATATCGAAGCATTTCAGAGATACTTGAAGAGTGTCTGTAAAGCGTTTGTTCTATCCACCAGCAGAACGTCTACCCCTTCAAGTTCGCCAGACATCAACTGTTTTCTGATGCGTTTATCAGACATTCGAGCAACATGACCGGCCCATCTCACGTGGGCCTTCTGCAACAGGGTGTTGACGCTTGGATCTTTGCTCTGGTGAGGACTTCGCTATCTGGAATTTTGTCCTGCCAGTTTATTTTTAGTATTCTGCGTAGACAGCATAAGTGGAAGTGGTTTAGTTTTCTTGCGTGCCTGCTGTCCATGTCTCGTTTGCGTACAGCAGCGTTGTTAGCACTATGGCCTAGTAAACTTTCAGCTCCGTGGCTACGCTTATCCCTTCCGCTCCCACACAGTGACATATATCCTTCCGAACGCAGCACTGGCTTTGGATATCCTATTGTTGACCTCAGAGTCTATGTTTGATGATCTGTATATGATGCTGCGGCAGGAGATGCTGGTGTTTAATGTTGATGACTGGATCGTAGTACTGCTCGATAGGGACTAGCTGGAACATAACCTATGTTTTCTTGGTGTTAATGGTAAAGCTAACACTATCACAGGTCATTGAGAACTTGTCCATATAAGTCTCCATTTCTTCCTCAGAGTTGGTAGCGAGGGCACAGTCATCAGCAAACAACAGGTTTGAGATAGTTGATTCTTTTACCTTGATGGAGGATTTTAACCTCCGAAGATTGAATAGATTACCGTCTGTCCTGTATCTAATCTTTACCCCATGTTCGTCGCATTCCCAAAACACATCTATGAGCATGGCAGCAAACATCATGCTGAAGAATGTTGTGGCTAGCACACATCCCTCTTTGACGCCGTTGATGGCATGAAAGGCATCCGATCGTTCCCCTTCATCTAGTAAACGCGCTATCCTGCACTAGTGAAACTGTTAGATGATCTTAATGAATTGTACTGGTCATCCACGTTTTCCCAAGAGCTTCCATAGACCCTCTCTGTTGACCATGTCGAAAGCCTTCGTCAGATCGACATAGACCATGTAGAGGTTACGGTGTTGCTCTTAGCACTTCTCCTGTAGTTGACGAGCAGCAAATATCATGTCGTTTGCTCCACGACCCGCTTCTGAAGCTACATTGGGTATCAGGGATTAAGTCCTGTTCTAGGTGATCGATTAAGCGATTGAGGAGTAATCTGGTCAGTATCTTGCTAGCAATTGCCATGACGTCGATCGCATAACATAACATAACATAACATAACATAACACAATTAAATAAAAGGGTCTATATTGTATATTTATCTATACCTTAATTTATTGTCCATCATTGTATATATATATATATAATTAGATAGACTATAGATACATGAGTAGATGCAAGATGATACAAATATGAACATATTAAAATATAGATGATATAGTGGATTGTCATCAATAATGAACATTTCATTGTTGATGTTCTGAATAGAAGAAATATGAATAAATACACAAGATAACAAAATGCAGAAATATATTTCGATAGAGATGAAGAGAAACTTGTTTGAGTGACAGAACGGGAACTAAATAAAGAAGCAATCATAAAACGGTAGGAGGAATGCAAATTGGGGAAAATGAACCATCGTTGGTAAGAAAAGGAATACATGGATTGTGTGGTGGATGAACGAACACAAGATTATCCGTTACAACCAGAACCGTTTGTGTGAAGTGACCACGCACAAAATCAATTTGCTCGACCATAGATCTTATAACGCCTCTTTCTATCAGTTATTCTGGTCCAAGCTAGTTTTCCTTCTCTCTAATCGAAATCCTTCTCACGTTCACGTTCTACTGAAAGACAATTCAATAACTCTTGTGTTGTACCTGAGTGCCCGCTAACACTATTGCCACTATCTAATTTGCACATCTGGTATGCACGTCCTCTACCAGCTTGATATGTTCATTCATTGCTTTTAGTTCTAGTGTATGTAGCTTTCTATCGAAACAAAGAAACTTATATGTTATAAACAACATAACAAGTTTGAGATTGTATATTACTAAAGTTCTTAAATTACTTATATTGTTTAGAGCAGAGCTTTACAACAGACCTTAAAAAACAATACATACAATGTTCAAATAGTGTCTTCACAAAGTCTTAAATATAATACGCTGATAAAAAGTCAAGTCAATGTTCTTACAATGATAAGAATTAAATTGATGAAAGGTTTTTACAGTTTTAAAATAAATAAAATGCTGATAAAAGGCATTTTTCAAAGAAATTAAAATACACAAAATGCTGATACACATAATAAGTATTTCCAGAAATAATTCAAAATCAAATAACACTGGCTGATGCTACAAATAAGAAAGAGGAAATTGAAATATTTTGAACATATAAAAGGACACAAAGGGTTTGGAGAAGACTATCATGGAAGGAGTATTACGGCAACGAGGATAAGAGGTTCACCACGGAGAAGATGGATTTAGGATGAATTTGATTATCTCAGCATGCAGCTGCAGAGGTAAGACATCTGGCCTAGGAGAGAGAGAGAGAAAATCCGAAGGACTGTAAGGGTGGAAATGTTCTGCGCAAGACAAGTTGATGATGATACTCTAAGAATGTAACCATCATCATCATCATTAAATAGCGTGTCCTCAGCAGAACTCTGCCACTCTAACAGTCCTTTGGAATTGCTTTCTCTTATAGGCCAGAGGGCCTGCCTCTGCAGCGATCATGCTCAAACTATCAGTTACATCCTGAATCCATCTTCTCCGTGGTCGTCCTCCTCTCCTCTTTCCCGGGATGCCCCCGTCCATGATGGTCTTCTCTAGCCCGCTGTGTCTCTTTTGTAATTTAATACCAAGACAAAAGATACACAATGGTAGAAACCAGCTACATCCAATCTACAATGAGGAGACGGCCCCTGATCGTAAATGTTCTTGCACGGAAAAATCAATAATTTAGCATATCCAATATCAGCGGTGATCCAATCAAAAAGCCATTTATATTATTATTTTATCAATGCAATCATTTGCAAACACTCTAATGTAATTTATGAAGGAGAAACCGGCAATGGGCTTAGTGACTGTTATGCCAACATTTCCACAAAATAGGTCATCGCAACCGGTGTGACCTCTGTAGCTGTTCAATTTAATAGCACTGTCCATCTGGGAGCTCGTGACCTGGGGTCACAGTCATCTGATCATGCTTCTATGACGATTGGAGTCGATTTCCATTCTTAAATCATTGTTTATCTAAATTTGATATATTGTAGCCACTTGTACTCAAAACAACACTACATTTATATGCAGTTGGTTTAGACTTTATTCAAGCTTCAATACATATATACATGTACTAGCGAGGAAACCCTAGTCTAACTTCTCAATGTAATGCACATTCCCATCATCACATCAGTGTATACACCACCATCATCATCATCACTTGCGTTATCTACTATCAGTTACTGAATTGCGAGTTCAGTATTTATTTGCTGCAAGATGTTCCATTTCTTGCCAAGAAAAAATATACCATTTCGGAAGTCTTTTATTTCTAGTCTATTGGGATCCATAAAAAAATTGTCTATAGAGTCGCAACTGTTGCGAGATGGTTAATTGTTCTATCATCTTGGACCGTCCACTACATGTAGTGCATTACGCTCGTTCCCTTTAACTGCTAAGGACGTGTATATACGTTTTCCCCATTCACTGCTAAAGACGCATTAACACGTCTGTTATTATCTCTCCTCTGTGGGATAAAGACGTGTTAAAACGTTATACATTGCTACTGTCACTGCTATAGGCGTACATTCACGTTTGTGACCTAGAAACAAATAGTAGCTATTGTTAGTTCCGTCTTCGGAAAGTATGTAGCAGCGAAATGGTTAACATTATTAATACGAGTATTTTTATCCAGAAGATGTTGCTGACCTGCAGTAACCATCTTAAATGTTGGTTTCGGTGATAGCATGACGAAATAGTAGTGACATAATCTAAAGCACATATCTCATCCTCTTAATGGGTGTATCTCTAGTGTAGCCAAGGACTATAAGTATGCCATCATTCTGAATATCTTCGAGTCGTTTGCATTGTAGTCGTCTTATCGTGATGATGCCAGATCGATAATCTACTGAATGAACATTGATCTTTTACTTTTTGTTCATTTATGAATTGTATGTTCCCATTTATTTTAAAGAAAACAAATGTAATATTAACTGATGTTTATATAACATAAAAACAACTACATTTGTCTCATGTGTGTTTTATAAGCATAGTAATTTTGCTCCAGTTTCTTAATTGATATTCCCCGTTCTCAAATGGTGCAACTACGTTTACCCCCGTTTACCTCAAGGCATTCTAAATGATATAGCATAATAGCTCCATGAAAATGCAATAAAATGTATACATTTGTACAAATAGATGAGACTCAGTAAAACTTTTGATTGGCAAAACACGTAATACAAAGTTAATTAGAAACGTTTGAATGTATCGTCCATTGTTTTTTAATTTGTCACTCCTGTTGTTCGTTGTGATAAAGGCCTTTGGTCGAAACGTTGCTGTATTTTGTCATTGTTTTTTGTAATTTGTAAAACTACAGTACTGTGTGATTACGTGTTACATTTGGTACCAAATTAACTAATCTAACTGAAACACATAGGAGTTGAAAATGGCAAACATACAATTCTGTCGAAATCTTTCTTCTTCTTTTGTCTCATGCTGGTTGTTGCCCAGTGTCGTGGTTTCTGTTTGTCATCGCTGTTCTGTGCTTGGTGATCTTATCCTTCCTTATCCATCTTTGCTCTTTCAGGATTCTGCTACGCCATCTAACCATCTTTTCCGTGGTCTTCCTCTTGCCCTTTCCCTGATGTTCTGTTGTAGAGACTCTGTATACTGTGGGTTTGGATGCATTGCTTATTATGGCGAAGAAACTTCATTCTTTGTTTATCTATGTTAATTCAAGCCAGGTTTTGTGCAACTTATGCATTGGTGATTCTACTCTTTCTTTTGTTATTGGTAACTTTCTGACAGAAACTGTTCCACATGTAGTTATTTCTGACGAAATAAACTTCAAATTGTATGATTCCAGATGTTAGCGTTCTCTAGATTTCCATTCGTCACGCAAATAGATAACCAGTGTTATAAATACGATATGTATATGATATGTATGTATGTTGTTTTATTCATAGCTCTTAATTTCTACTTGCATTTAAAAAATTTGTTTCTAGGTAGTTCAGTTATACTACTAACCACAACATGTGTCCTATGTTGTTGTTGCATAATGTACATTAGCATCATTTGTTGTCCTTTATATTCATCCTTATTTGATAAGAACATATATATATATATATATATATATATATATATATATATATATATATATATATATATATATATATATATATATATATATATATATAAAATCTTCATTTTAGAGAGTACTTCTAAACGTAACTTACTTCATGTTCTGTTATTTGTTTCTCTTTGAATCAGAATATGGTTTGTCCATATTATAGTCCCGTGCCTTTCATCTCTACCTATTTCTTTCTCTCTTCTCTCTCTCTCTTTATATATTTATAAATAAAATTAAGTCAATTTCAATGGAACATAGAACTAAAGGTATAAATAACATTTTGTTTCCAGTTATTCAATCTAAAATTCATATTGGAACATAACGTTGCAATTGTTGTTAATGTTGTATTTTTAGTAGTTTCTGTAATTTAATCCAAGTTTTATAGTGTATTTATTAGACTAACAAAATCAGGATGCATTGAAGAATCTGTGCTCAATTTATGAGTTGGTATTGATGATTACAAATGACCATAAAGTAAATTTGGTTGTGTTTTGGTTACTAAACTGACGTCATGCATGGCAGACCATGGTGCTCAAATTCTCAACAACAGATATCGAAAGTATGCATACTGATGGTTCTGTGGTTTCTGATTAACACACTCTAACTCTGCCTTCAGGCATCAAGTTCGACAACAACGGTAACTCCAAACTGCTTAATCAGTTTGATCGATTCAACATCGATTTTATTCCTCATCCAAACAGGATAGCATGAAGAACAAAAGTATCCCTTATCCATCTTCACTCCCCAACAATCGATGCTAAGACCATAAAGTAACATGTATTAATATCACATCTTTTAAATTAAGTTAATTGCATATTCTTTACAGAACTTTCCGAATCAGCCCCAGTCTTTTAACGCTGTTTATAATTTTTCTAGGCATTATTACGTTCAGTAGTTTTCCATTGCTTTCTGAACGGGTAGTGCTATCGTCCTTTTGTAAAAATCTACGCGAAACAACTTGCAATTAAGATGTCCGCATCGTGATTCGAACTCAGAACGTCGAGGTTAAAAACCAAGTCACTATCCCCTAAGCCACAGAATATCACATCTACACAACTATTACGTAACATGTTTTGAGATCTAATTGGTCTTAGAGAAATCCCTTAGAGCTGACTAATGCACTGACATATTATACATTAATGTGTATGTTGCCGGATTTGCATGTTTCCGTTATTGTCCATTTGTAAGTGCTCTCTATAATTCGTCACTCCTGTTGTGCTGTTTGCTTGATAAAGGCCTTTGGTCGAAACGTTGCTGTTTATCGTCACTGTTTCTGTATTTTGTAAAACTATAGTACTTTGTTTGTACGTGTTTCGCTATTTGCCGGAGGTACGGAGTTCGTGTTTTGTGCAATACTTTCTGCAGGTGGCGTGCAATTTCCGCATAGAGGGGCTGATCCATATAGGGAAATTCGGTGAAATGAAGTCAGTATTTGATCTTGAAACACTATGTACTGTTATTATCTTCTCAATGAATTTTGGTTCCACTAGAGCAGTGCTTTCCAACATGTTCATATAATGGGGCGTATCTAATTTAATGTCAGAGTAGTAAAATATGGCGCCACTTATGTATCATACGGGCGCCATGGCGTTGGACAGCGCTGTGCTAGAGGTTTTTTCCCCCGAGTGTTTGTTTCCCATGCTAGTTAAGGTATTCAATCTTCTGTAATTGTGTTTTATGTTTCTGCTATCTGTCTTATGTTTTTTTTGGTTGCTTTGCATCACAATCAGGGTGTGTCGAAACTGCATGTAAATCTGAGTATTTTTGCTGTTGCAAGTTTGCGTTTTTAGGTGTTGTTGATATTTATTGGATACATTGTTATGTGTGTTCTGTGCGTTTTTTTTGTTTTGTTCCATCTTTAATTCTGGAAGATTGATGACTATATATGCAACATGTGCAGAATTAAACGTACACAATGTCGATTCACATTTCTGTTCTTCAGCAACTCTGTAATTCATTTCTTTTTATTTCACCCTCCATCGATTCAGACGTAGTTAGGACGCCTTAATATGGCACCTCCTACATATTTTTGCGTGGAGGTTTGCTTTCGGTATTGCCAGTGTCACTCGCCATTCAGACGAGTCTTACTCTGACTTTAGCAAAGCAAAGAATCAAGGAACCTATAATCCAACAGAGTACATACCGATCATTTTTGGGCCGGCCGTAATGGCTTCGAACCATGGAATCTTCACGCACGGGGTTACTTGCGAAACGTGTTAACAACTTCACTATCGGCGCGCCATATTCATACTCATCTTGTTCTTGTTATTAGCATAAATATAACTAGCGTTGTCATAACTATTACTACTATGTTCAATTTGAGCACATAAAAGCACCCTTGACATTTCAAAATCGAGAAGAGCAAGCTGGAAAGCCGCTGTCGGGCAACATTGTTTAGAAAAGATTGAAAGTAAAATTTCTACAAAGATATCTTCACCATCTTCAAAATTACATCGGGGACCCTCGCCGGTGCTACGGGTTTCGTGCACTGCCGCTGGGATCTTTCTGTGTAAGAAAGAGATAAGAGCACAAATGGTTACTCACCAAAGTGGAAGATGCTGTTCCTTATCAATCAATAAATCAATCAACTATTGAAACAAGTATTACTTTTACCATCAATTGTTATTAGTTTAATACATCTCCTGTTACAGTTACTGTATTCATTCAAATGTTGGACTGATTGCCGTGTTGCGTCTGCGTTCCTCTATTGATTCGGACTCAAGAGGGTTCAATCCTACACTCGACGCACCACACGTGATGAAAGGAATTGACTCTTCTCTCTCCTGAACAATAGAGTCTAGAAATATGAAATGATAGGCACATTATAGCATACAATCTTAAAAGGATACTGACAGTTTATTTAAATTTATCTTCAGGTTTGATGTATACATATACTATACATTTTATTAATATTACGATTTCATTAAAAAAGGTGGTACAACTGATTCAATTGTTTGATTTTGTTATATGGTACCTTGCGACCTCATGACTCAACGCTCCACCTTCCTAGGCTTCTTAGTACTTTCTCTTCTCATGCTCCATATTTTATATGTGTATCTGTTAAATACATGAAGGGCTGGAGAAGACCATCATGGAAGGAGGCACACCGGCAAAGAGAAGAAGAGAAGAAGAGGAAGACCACGGAGAAGATGGATTCAGGATGTAACTGATGTCTTGAACATGACGGCTGCAGAGGCAGGACATCAGGTCTATGAGAAAGAAATTCTGGAGGACTGTTGGGGTGGCAAAGTTCTGCTCAGGATAAGCTATTTGACGATGATCTGTTAAATGTATATAAGTCATATATTTACTTGATTTTTTATTGTTTCTCTTCTTTCTCCACTTCTAGTTTTTCTTCATTTCTTTCGTTATTCGTTTCTAGTCACATATTTTCATTCAGTTTTAACCGTTGTAATATCTTTGTCAAAGTCTATATGTTGTGTTCTGTGACATTCGCTACTTTTGTTGTTGTATCGTTTGCTTGATAAAAGCCTTTTGGTCGAAAAGTTGCTACATATTGTCATTGTTTTTGTATTTTGTAAAACTACAGTACTTTGTTATTACGTGTTTCGCCATTCTACATAGTTTGACTGCAGTCTCCATCTATAGTGAGATTAAAACTGATTTACTCTGTAATCATTGTTAGAAATAATCTCTAATTAAAACTAGCACACAAAGTAAACCAGTTTAGAAATAGAATAAAATCTAACCATAGAAACGAATCAACAACAATTTGTCCATAGCCTTTTTAGAGCAAAGTGCATGTTCTCTCACTTCATATATCTAGAGCCAATCGTGCAGAAGGTAGGTAGGTTAAATCCCTTTATAGAAACTATGTCACTAGCTAAGAGAATTAATAGTGAAAACTGTGACATCTTTAACTATTATCTAATATGTTTGCACTTAAAACAGTTTTCTCAAACTTAGAATTTGAACTCAATTTAATTCTATTATTTCAATTTAGGAGTATTATCATCAGGTGCCATGCCGGCTGGCGTAGACAATCATGGATCTCCACAAATCTCTCTCTCTCTCTGGTCTTTGCTATCATCTTAGATCATGACACTCTACCTGCCATGAAGTCAGTCTATCTAAAATTGTTTCTATCTGTCTTACTCTATCTCGTCTACCCGCCACTTTACCAGTTGTCACAATGTGTTCTAAGCCTCCTTTCCTCATCACATGTCCGAAAAATAATGACGGATTATCAACTGACATTAAGAGTATTTGAACTTATTAAACAGAAAATGAAAAAGGCAACTGCAAAGTAATTGTAACATAAATGTAACTTAAACAAAAAAATAAAAACAAATTGACTACATTAGTATGCAAATTGCCGACATTATGGTCAAAAACTAGTTTTCCTGAGGTCAAAATTGATTTTTTCTTGAGATAATATAGTCTCACAACGTCACTTCAATGCTTTTATTTCTGTTATACCAAGACATTTTTAGCAGGAATAAAACATAAATATTGCCCGTGATGTCGTTGACAAGTCTGATCATTGGGAATCACGATAGACACTGCAACTTGTGGTTCAACAAGCTCAAATATTAACGGAGAGTCAGTTCATAACATTTACAAGAAAATTGCAACACATACATTAGATAATTCAGTGCACAACTCGTTTCCATGATGATATACTTGATCTAGCGCTATGCTACGTTATAACTCAGAAGATGCGGTAATATAAAGTAGGTTTTTATCTTTCTGAAATTGTATCATTCACCAACTTCATTTGATATCAGAATGAGAGTGATACAGTGCGATATAGAACCAATAATACCGACATTTGAATGCAAGTCATGGACAATAAACAAACAGTTCTAAAAATCACTGAGGGCCACAGAAATATGGTTATATATAATAATGATAATAATCCCCTCAACTGCTAAAATGACAAATGTAGAGGTGCTGAAGAAGGTCAAGACACAGAGAAAGAGTATCATCAATATAAGAACGAGGTAGTCATTATTTTCTCGGGCATTTGATGAGAAATGAGGTTTAGAACACATTGCAACAACAAGTAGAATCAAGGGGAGACGATACAGAGGAAGACAGAGAAAACATTTTGGATAGCCTGACGTCATAGCAAGAAAAGCGTCAACATCTAAGTTGATAAAAAAACACCAGAGACAGAGATTTGTGGAGATCCATGATCGCCTACGCTAGCCCGCACGGCATCTGATGATGATGACCAACTTTTAACAAATGTGGGTCGTATTTGCCAATATTTCCTCATGCTATCGGAAACTAGGTTACGACTAACAACCAGAATCTTTAAATATAGCTTTATTATTGCAATGAAAAACTGGCAAAATTGTAATATACAATTGTAGCACCGTGTTTCATCATCATCAGGTGCCGTGCCAGCTAGCGTAGGCGATCATTGATCTCCACAAATCTCTGTCTCTGGTGTTTTCTTTCATCTTAGATGTTGACGCTCTTCCGTGCCATGATGTCAGGCTATCCAAAATTTTCTCTCTCTATTTTCAACTGCCTCGTCTCCCCTCAATTTTATCTGTTGTTACAATGTGTTCTAAGCCTTCTCTCCTCAACACATGTCCGGAAAATGATAATGCCTCTTTCTTATATTGACGATAAGCTTACTGTTTTATATCATGACCTCATTCAACACCCCTACATTAGTCATTTTAGAAGTTCATGGGATTCTTATACTTCTTCTACTCATTAGAAATACCAATTTAAAAAACTGATATAAATATTTATACCATTGTGATCTCTGTGTTACATTGAAAACAGAAACAGAGAGAGAGAGAGATATAAAGAGAGAGAGAGAGATAGATAGAGCGAGAGAGAGATATAGATAGAGAGAGATATAGATAGAGAGAGATATAGATAGAGAGAGAGGGACAGATATATAGAGAGAAGGGAATTTGCAGTGTATATAGTAGGACACGACTACAGGGATTGGGCTTGAAGCTGGAAACACAGTCCTTTAAAAAAAACATGTCAAAATCTCAACATATATCGAAATGATGAAAATAAAATAAAATATTTGCATCCATTCATGCTAAAGGAGGACACACACTGAGGAAACCCTCTGACAGCATCGTGAGACAGGCTCTCCGATTGAACCCCCAGGGCAATAGAAGTAAGGGAAGACCCAGAAACACCTGGAGACGGAGTTAGAGATGGAATGCAAAAAACGGGGAGAGAGTGACGAGATCTGGAAAAGATGGCCTTGGATAGGCGGGCTTGGAAGGCCTTGGTTGCGGACCTATGCTTCCCTAGGCAAGAAGGGTGAAGAAGAATGCTAGAGGAGTCACTTGAAGCAACACATTGTCAACATAAGCCAACGTTACCTACATACCATCTCTCTGAAACATATTTTACCATTATTAGGACCATATGGAAAGGAGGATAGAACACGGCATAAAAAGATGTATATTTGTTGAAAGCTGTGCCTCAGAAACATCACAGAGGATTATATGTATAAATAGATATATAGATATTAATATATATACAAGCATTGAAATAACATTGAATCACTAAAGTATTGCTTATTTCAGCGGAATGAATATTATTGATTCAGTTGTAAGGTCCAGACAATCCTACCCTGAGGGATGTATAATAACACAAGGTCAATAATATTTTATGTCTTATTCGACCAATATTCTATCACCATGTTCAGAGGATATAACTTTTGAACATTAAATGTGTATTTTTCAAAACAGGTCTTAGTCAGGTTTCTGAAAGAGAATTATTTAAGTCACATCAATAATTCATTCCCCTTACTACAGACGTCGCCAGGGTTATGTCCCTGGATAATTGAGTGAAAATATTGAACAGTTGAGGTCGACGTGTTTTTGATAGCATGCTCACTAACGTTGGAGTCAGGAAGAAATGACAGGAAATAGAAAGTAGACATGAAATAATTCATCAATGGAAAGACAGCTTGTGTTTGAAAATCTAAAAATGGATCGAATGGGTGAGAGTTATATTAAAACATTACATGGCGGTCAGGGAGGTAAGACGTGCAGTTCGTCAACAATTGATAATCGACCCTCGCCGAGCTGCTTAGCGGCATAAGTAGCAATTACTTAAGAGATTACAGTCGCTATCATTATTAATTACTGCACAAACATTACTATTAATAAACTCACATTTGCATTATATTTACCTACAAATGCTATCTTTGGTATTTCTAGTATGATTATTAAATAAACAAAATAATATCACCAGCAACGTTAGCGAAATAAAATTCTAACACCATTAAAAAAAAAGAAAAATGTATCTTGAGCTTGTTAAAAACAAAACAATGTATTCATTAACCTCTTTGAAATCTATGTTGTGCAATATCACTCAAATAACGATTTAGTAATTACAAACCCGTAGATTTTAAACTCTAAGTATAGTGCAAGTTTTATTAATGTAACGTGTAAGATGAATTCAACTTTATCTTGTAAACATGTGTGCAATGTATTAATGTAACGTGTAAGAGGTTTGTGAGTTCAGTCACATACTAGACGTGAAGGGACAGACATTTCATACCCTAAGGTCTGAAAAAGGCTTTTGGAAGTTAATTTTACTATATTGTCCGTAGCTACAAATTGTGGCAGTAGATCCGTTCGTTCATCTTTGCTATGTCATGACGAATGACCACCAGTTGATATTTTAATTAACTATACAGGAGGATGGCATTGACCACAAAAATCTTAGTCAGCTATCGCAGAAAGGAAGACAAACATGATGACCAAAAACCTCAACATTACTGTGTACAGAGTCTGCGTGCCAAGCACACTACTTCGTGTCAGCGAACTATGGGCCCTAAACATGGTACAGGAAAGACGGATGTATGCATTCCACATGTGCTGCTTGAAGCGAATACTTGAAAACTTCTTGAGTAACTGAGTATTACATAACAAAGTGTTGGAATATGCTGAGATTCCTAGCATAGCTACCATCGAGATGACCGGGTAACGGGAACGGATGGGCGACGATCGAATCCACTAAAGTATTCTATACGGGAACACTGCATCTTGCAAAAGAAGTGTGAAGTGACCATTTCTTTTAAAGGAAGACATTTATAAGCGTGACGTGAAACCGTGTCACATGAATCAGCAAGACTTGGAGGAAATCTACACGGACATGTATGTGGACTTTTTCGTCTTTATAGATTGTCAATTCTCGTGTTATTGTTACAACTTCTGATTTGTCGCTTTTCTCCCCTGTCTTTCAGACCATATATAGGTTTCTTTTTTAAAGACTGCAGCATTGCTAAATGTCGCTTTTCGCATAACTCTGTCACCAGCTAGCTTTTTCCAATTTGCAGAGACCGATAGAAAAGTTCGTAATTGAGGTCTTGCAGACATCCTTAAAGGGACAAGTCCAACTGGAAACAGACTGCAAACTGACGACGCCAGACGCATGCAACATTTTGACGTTAGACGTGCCAGGAGAAAGCAGAAATAAAGTCATCAGAGGGCACGTGTAGCTCATGTCTATCACGATGTCATCATACTATATTATGATTGATCAGCCACTTCTACAATGCAAGAAACAATCAATGAAATAACAATGGGTATAATCATTATGGTAATAATCATAGTGCAACGGCACGTTAAGTTTTACCGAGTGTATTGATGACTTGAAGAACAGAATTTCCTCCTCATTAAATTTATACATGTCAAATAAAGACGCTTAGACAACCGTACAATTCAACGAAGAAAAGAATCATATGGAGCTGTAATAAATCATTTCTACTTAGATGACATTAAGCAATCAGGTTTTGATGACGTTATAAAGATAAAGATTGTCCGTGCGAATAATGTCGAACATATTGATTGATTGATTGATTGATAGGATCATCATCATTACACTTTGGTGAGTAACCATGTGTGCTCTGACATCTTTCTTAACATAACGATCTCATCGACAGTGCACGAGCTGCGTAGTATCGACGAGCGACCCCGATGTAATTTTTGAAGATGGAAAAGATATTTTACAGGATTTTTTTAAAATATCTTTTTGTAATGAAATTTGTCCGGGCAAAGGCTTTCCGGTCTGCTCTTCTCGATTTTGAACTGCTAATGGTTCTATGACATGCTCAAACTGAACACAGACAGCTACTTGTACATATATGACATATCATACAACATGCATTACTATTTGGATATATTGTTATTGTCATGAAGTTAGACTGCCCACAAGTTTTTCCTCGTTCCATTACCCTTTGTCCTGTCATTTATTGCTTTTACTGGTTGTCAAAATGTGTTACCATCAATTTTAACATTTCCTATAAATGATGATTTTCTCTTAATGTTGTTTATATTGAGTTTTCTCTGTGCTTTGAGGACTTTCCGTACATTAGCGTTAATCTGTCTAGCAGTTCATGCGGTTCTCATCATTCTTCTGTACAACCACATTTCTGTGGTCTCCAGAGATTGTGCATTAGCCTGAAGCATTAGCATTAACATGATGTTCGATCAATTTTGGTTGCAAATCAAGTTCTATATGTCTAGCTATCATATCATTAACTTATAGAACAAACGCACTATCTTTTAATATAAGAATAAAAATTGACAAGCCAAACACTTTTATGTGACCATCAAAGTATTCTGAAAGTTTTACGAACGAAAAACAATGAATTGTGTTTCTTCTTCTTCTTCCTCAAACGCTCTATATCGACCACTTGTTAACCACTCTGTGTGATTTGTATGTGATCTGAAACTAAGAGCGATTGTACATTGTGCCAGTTATGCGCCTATAAGTAGGCCAGTACATCCGACTTCAGTGATGGATTTTGTTTACTAGGGTAGTTTCCCTAAGTCTAACGTCATTAGGCTAATACTACATGCCTTTTAGGTCGCAGTGGTACTATTTTGTGCTTCCATTGCGGGCCCCGGCACCACACGAGCGACTGAATTGTTAACAATTAAGACAATTTGAAACACGAAGAGAAAATAAAATATATATATTATTTTTTCTCTTCCGTACAACTTAACGTACATAAACAAATAATGCATACTCATATCTGAGAACTAAATCATAGTGAAAATTGTTGATCAACAAACCACTATCATTCATGACTGTCAATACAACAATTGTAGTTAGTTTCATTCTATCGTTTGGTACACATCGTGTTTGCAACACTGTTTATGAAGCATACGCAAATTCCAGTCTAGAAATCTCTTCTTATCATAACGAACTGAGGCAAAACAGAATTAGAGAAATGAATCAGAAAAGAAGTGTGCAATTCTACTGCTAACCCTCATGATTATATGTGTAACTTTAATCTATAATGTTATATGCGTAACTTTAATCTCTCTCTCTCGCGATCTCGGCCTAGACTGATGAACCAACTTTTATCATGCATTTTACAGTGGTTTTAAGGGACCTCGTTCCTCCATACAGCTTCTCTGAAGCTCTGTGTTTTGGGGCCAGGTTTCTTTTCTTATACTTGCTATCAGTTGACAATCTTGCAGTACGTGCTCTACCGTCATGTCCGCCTTTTCGTAGGTGCACAGGCTAGTTGTTCCAATTTTAAATTTGTTAAACATGTGACTTTAATCTAGAATGGCGAAACACGTAATAACAAAGTACTGTAGTTTTACAAAAACAATGACAATACACAGCAACGTTTCGACAAAAGTGTCTTTATCAAGCAAAACGATAGAACAAATCTGACGGATACAACACGTACTATAAGGAAGGCATAGTAATAGTAATATAAACACAAGTACAGCTATTGTATACTAAAACAATAGTATAACTATTGTTTTTAGTATAACTATTGTTTTAGTATAACTATTGTTTTAGTATAACTATTGTTTTAGTATAACTATAGTTTTAGTATACAATAGCTGTACTTGTGTTTATATTACTATTACTATGCCTTCCTTACATACGTGTTGTATCCTCATGTTTGTTGTATCGTTTTGCTTGATAAAGGCCTGTTTGATCGAAACGTTGCTATGTATTGTCATTGTTTTTGTATTTTGTAAAACTACAGTACTTTGTTATTACGTGTTTCACTAACTTTAATTTATAATGTTGTATGTGTACCTTTAATCTGTAATGTTATATTTGTAACTTTAATCTATAATGTTATTGGTGTACCAAAATCTACATTGCTATATTTGTACTACTAGTGGTTTGACCATTCCGAAAAGAATGTCTACGCTACAACTAACCCTGACACAGTCTAGATCTAATTCTAATACACTTTTTTTCTGTACTTGTTTCTTTTTCTTAGAGCTCATCTTGCCGCCTAATGATCCTCGATTCAACTTGTCCATAGCACATCTAGTGGACAGTCTTGCCCCTAAATTAAATGACAGAGCGAATTATAGTGATAAATTACTGGAGTAACAGAGAGTGAAGAAACACAAGACGTAGAGGCGGTGTATAAAGAGGATTGAAGCTGACAGTATTTCGATAGAACGTCTAGAACAATCTACTAGACAGAAATAATATGTTACTGGTTTTGTTGACGTCTATGATAACTAGTCTTCTTCTTCTTCCAACCCTACATATCGATCACTTGTTAATTACTCTGTGGGTTCTGTATGTGATCTGAGCCTAAGAGCGATTTATGTTATACCAGTTAAGCGTAGACATGTAGGCCAGCACGTCCGATTTCTGCGACGCTTTTTATTTATTAGGTAGCTTCCATAGCCCTACATAAATTTCCTCTTACGACATGCCTTGTAGGTCGCAGTGGTACTATTTGTTGCTTCCTTAACGGGCCCCGGCACCACACGAGCATGTAACTAATGCCATTCTTGGTTGGATTATTATACAAACTTAAGAATGTTGAGATCGAACCACATAAATGACTTAATTGTGTGGCGTGAAGTCATGATGAATCTACAGGCGTATAAAGTAAGACATTGTCTAATTTAGGACGGAGAGGATTGTACATGATTAATGTCTATGCACACAAGATACATGCCATAGTTCCAGATCACTTACACAATAGCAGAGTAATTTCCGCTAACTCAAACAGTTGAGGAACAAATGTTTAGTTAGATTACTGGAGAATTCGAAGCACCTGAAATTGAACACAGTGTCTACTTGTTATATTTTATTTGTGTTCCGTTTGATACATAAGACTTTCAGAAAATATTGTTGCTGTTTTCGCTGTGCAACTTTTCTAACAAATGTTTTCTTTGATATGCCACAATCTTTCAACACTCTTTCCACTACATCATAGGTTCCCAATTTGGGTGGTACGCTCCCCCGCCCAGTGGGCGCCAAAGACTTCTAAGGAGGAAAGGAGGGGTGTCGATAGTGAGTTCAGAAGCATTTTGGGGCGTTTTTGCGATTAGGGTCAGTTGCTCCTTAATGGAGAAATTAATAATATATATTTTAAAATAAATTATTTTCTTGATTTTGCGACTGAACATTCATTTAAAATTTGAATTCTTCATTTTAATTCAACTTATGCCCGTCTTACACGATCCATTTTATCATCAATTTTCTGTTTTATGTATATAAACATTTGAAAATGGATCATGTATTACAGAAATATATATATATATATATATATATATATATTCTATGTCACACAGAAAATATAGCATGAATATATGTGAAGGGGAATGTTGACAAATTGTTATAATGGGGAGAAAGGGAGGGGCGTTACAAAGTTTATGTCGTGCAAAGTAGGCGGTGGGAAGGGGGCGTTACAAAGTTTATGTCGTGCAAAGTAGGCGGTGGGCTGAAAACGTTTGGAAATCTATGCTCTACATGTTTGGTTTCTAGTTTTGTTTTTAAATACAAAGAAGCCTCATTTCGTTTTCTTAATTTTGTTTGGCATTTACTATCTTTCTTTCTTTCTCGAATCCTGTTTGCCTCATAGCGTCAGGTCAGGAAGAGATTTCTAAAACGGGCCCTAGTATGCGCTTTATAAATAGTCTCTTTCTCTGTTATCTCTCAGGTCCATCTTTTGCGTGGCCTTTTTGCTTTGTGCCCATTGTATTGGAGCAGCATTGCTCTTTGAGGTGCACTGTCTGATGGTAATCTGCTTACGTGGCCGAACCATTTAATTTGTTGTTTCTTGATGAAGTCTAGTACTGATGTTGTACCCACTTTTTCCTGATGTCTTCATTTCTCAACCGTTCTCTTCTTGTTACACCCAGCATTCTGCGTAAACACTTCATCTCTGTTGTGACTAGTTTTCTTCTATCGTTTGTTGTCAGCGTCCAGGTTTGGCACTGGTAACATAATGTGGGAGAAAGATTGTGTTGAACATTGCTCTTTTTGTGTTCATGGTGACGTGTTTGCATCTTAAAATTATCGCCATTTGCCCTATCATTTGATTTGCTGTGTTGCCTCTGTGTTGAATTTCATTAGTTATTCTTCCTATACTATACTATATAATTTACTATACTGATATCAATAATGTGACACAGAAAAAAAAACCTTATAACAATGACATTTATATTGAAGACTACATTAATGTGTGGTTAGAAATTAGCAGATACCACAGAACTGTCACTTTTGTAATCGAACAAAAAGGATTTAACCAATCCCAGAAATAGACTTTGCGAAAGTAAGGTAAGGAATTGGTCCGTCTCTCTCCTGCATGATCTCGGTTACTAATATGAAGTAACAGACATTTCATCCTTTTTATTCTCTTCTCTAATCAAGTTTTGTAGCACTTTGTCAGGAAAAAAAAGATGTATGGAACAGGTTCTTGTATGCGCTTCACACATAGTGTCTTTAACTGCCTCTGTTATTTATGTCGTTGACCTGATTTCACACTCTCGCCCGCTTGCCCAGCGTGTTCGTCTGTGGCTTAGTGGATAGTGACTCGGCCTATTAAACGTCCCCGACGTTCTGAGTTCGAATCACGCTGAGGACAGTTTGGTTGCAAATTGTTTCGACTGGATTTTAAGAAAAGGACGCCCGCTTGCCCAGCGTGTTCGTAGCGCGTTAGACTACGGGTGACAAGTCCTCTGTAAATGAGGGTTCAACTCCGTGGACTGGCAGAAAATCTACAGGTTCCCCAGATTTACGGTGTTCGTGGCACCGAGCCGAAGGGTTACGATGTCCATGACACCGAGCCGAAGAGCTTTCAGCTCAAGTGCTTCTGGATCGGAAAAAACCAAACAAAAAAACTGCCTCTGTTATTTATAATGTTTACCTGATTTCACACTCTACAACATGTAGGTACTACGGGGTAATTTCATTTTAAAACTAATTTACTAAAGTGATTCTTCAACATAGAACTAGAAACACATTACAGAGTTAAATACACTATAGCAGTTTGAGAGTAGTGCATGTAGATATATCATACATGACTGAATTTATGTTTGTCGCTTGTCCCAGACACGCAATGGTTCACTTTACCAATAGAGTTGACAAGATAGTTGTAAAAATAAATGTAGTTTAGACATTAAATATGAATAAGCTGGCACTAGGAAACCACTCAATGATCACATACTAAATGTTGACACTGTAATTGATAAAGGGGTGATTCGTGTTGTTTGTCCGTCACAGGTGTTGAACAACATTCATTCATTCATTTATCTGAAATCAGTGGCGGCTCGTGATCGTTTTTGTTGGTAGGGTCAGAGACAAATTTTCGGAAAAATCATAGCTTTGGGTTAGGTTATATTTTAATTTTTTAAATAATAAATACACCTTATATATTATTTTTGGTGGGGCCCGGCCCCTCTGGCCCTTAATGACGATCCGCCACTGTTTCAAATATGTTCATTTTTATTTAGTCTATCTACTGTTAAACTGCTAATTGTTGTTTTGTTGTTATTGTTCTGTTTAACATTTGATTTACCTAGCATGTCTTAGCTGTCCGTTACTATATGTCTGTATGCAGTTTGATATACTAGACTGGTATCCGTTGTCCCCCATTACTATTATGCTTGAAAATGTAATAGATCTTAGCCATTATAGACAATACATATAATGAATCCCGTAAAATATGTACAACTAGAAAAACTGTAAATATGAGCATCGTTTCTTCATCTGCTGAAAATGACTACGCACAAAATAATTTGTAAGGAATGTAGTGAATATGTTATTTCAACTGACAACTAATAAAAACCCACACCAATACAAATAATATCGTTACAAAACAAAACACGCATAATACATTATTTGTACTTTTAATTTTGAACAATTTTCTGTTTCATCAGATTTCACTACTCAGATATAGTATATAATAGTTGGTATCTAACAACAAAGATTTGCTGAGCTACTAGAAGTAATGCATATGAACAATGTAAATTTGTAGTGAATTTTTGCAATGGATATAATTTCTATGAAGTCGTCTCAGGACCGTGCGGTATATTTTCCCAGTATGATGCAAGTCTTCGAAATGCCGCCCCTTAAATGGTTTTTATTTAAAATAACTTTCAATTGTGATTGTGATTTTGCTGCTTATGTCGCCCCCTTACGGCTCCGCCTGATGCGGCTGCCTCTCTGTATCATAGCACGGCACGACCCTGAGTCGTCTTCATGTGTGCTGTTGTATGATGTAGACGATAACAGTCCTCCACAACTTTCTGCCCATCTGCTGCTTTTAGTTATATTTTCTGTTTTATAGTGATATGTATTAGTTGTAAGATAATTGTATATGCCTGCTAAGATGGTAGGGACATGTGAGAAGAATGGAAACTTGTCGCATACCAAAACAAATGTTGTTCTGTGAACTTTCGGAGGGCAAAAAGGCACCAGGGCAGACCACTGCTGAAATATAAAGATGTCTGCTTGGCTGAAATCGGATTCACGTGTCCTAAACGTGTAGAAGTCTATGCGTTTAGGGTCCTACCAAACCAATGTGCAACGTATACACGTTCTTGACAAAGATCAAACATATCACAAAGAGTGATTAAAATTGGTGGTAAAGAACGAACGCAAGAAGAAGATTTCTGCAAGGCCTCAATAAAAACATTTCTAAAGGTCCCAGCACATAGGAAAAACTAGCTGATGACAGAGTTGTGTGGAAAGCGATATTGCACAAGGGCGCGGCGACTTTTGAGAAGAGACTTATGTATGAGCTGAACGATAAGAGAGAAAGAAAACTCTGAAGCTGTCACAATAAAACACTATTCAATTGACCATCTGTAAAGACGAAAAATGTCATACAAACTACGCATGCAACAATACATAATTCTTTTTGTTGCTTTTATTTCTCCTAATTTCTCAAATGTATTTCTTCAATATAAAATGTAAACGCAATGTCATCAGAAGGTGTCACGTTGATATCGTTCCAGATCATAGAGACATATAAATTTCTGCCCCATCAATGCAATGAAATCCCATGTTAAAACTCTTCTAATCCTTGATGACATGTCATACAGTATCGTCTCGCTCTGCTGTTTTGTCTCTTTTCACAGAAAGTGTCCCGAAGTTATATTGTGTTGTTATTACTTTCTTCAAATTGCATATCCAAAACATAAACAAACAACAACGCTACTTCCTGTTGATGTTTGTCAACTAGCTCATATTCCATTAACTTGTATCTCAACATTTACATAAGAAAAGTTATCAGTCCAAGTGTGTGGTACCATTCTTCTATAAAACTACACTTCTAAGGCTGTCATTTTGTAACACTGTTTCTTTGTAGTCACAATTCTTTCTTCATCTCTTCCACTATTACTTCTTTATAGAAGTGTTGGGGGGCGTAGTGATCTTGTGTGTGCTTGTTTTAAAACACTTTGTAAGCTGATATTCATTTTCGTAAGGCTGTTCTTGATGCCGTCGCTCCATCTTTGCGTGGTCTTCCTCTTTGTGCTCATTATACTTTTTATGTGTGGCTTTCTGTGGTAGGCGATACCAGGGTATTCTTATCAAGTGTCAATACCATTTAATCTGTTCTTCTTTTATGAATTGCATGATAATTATACCATTCTCTATTATTTGTCATTATTGGAATTCTCTAACACTCATTTTTCTCTCAGAATACTCATTTGATGCATACTATTTCTTCTCCGAACGTTCCATATCGACCACTTGTTAATCACTCTTTGTGATTTGTATGTGATCCGAGCATAAGCGCAATTGTATGTTGTGCCAGTTATAAGTTTACAACTACTTGGATCACATACCAATCACAAAGGTGACCAATAAATTGATTTATGCCATGTCTTTTATTTACTAGTGTAGCTTCCTAGACCCTACCTCAGTCCCCTCTTACAGCATGCCTTGTAGGTCGCAGTGTTACTAATCTTTGCTCCCCTTGCGCTTCCCAGCAACACATGGGAGGATTTTGATGCATACAATTTCCATCATTTTCAGAGAAGTTGCTAAACTATATACTTTGCACAGTAATATCTTGTCAGACAAGTTCGTCTATACTACACTAATTGCATTCATTTAAACACAATTCATACCAATGCAATAATTCAATAATTTATGAGTTTTGTAGAAGTAGGATGTTGTATATGTAGTTCTTAAACATGAAGTCCTTAATACGTGTTTACTTTCTATTTATTTACCCTGTTTCTTGGCCCCAGTGGTTCCCTGTGGTTTTAAAACTTCGTATTTACTAGATATCCATTATTAGCTTTGTTCATTCCAGAAATCAACTATACCTGAGAACTGATCCGCCTATGTTGGTTCAAAGCTCTACTCCACAAACTTACATTTTCATATACAAATATCGTGTAGACTTGTAGCCAGTGTTCACTAGAACTAAAGTTATCCTTGCCCTATAAGGTGGTCATATGAAAGCTTCTGAACTAAAGTAAATAAACAACCAGAGTGTAAAATTATGTTGTTCTAACCGGACCTGAAACTGTATCTGTCCTTGACACGGTCAAAGGAAAATTTATTAATCAAAGCATAAGAAAAACGTGTATGAGATTAATCTAATCTTTATATTTTCATAACGAAAAATCCTGCCTAAGGGCAAACCTATCTCAGCTATAACATCATCATAATATATTGAAAAGACACACAAAAAAAGTCAGACGCCGGAACATTTGTTCACTTTGTAGATGTTGTCTTAAAAGCTACATCAGACGGTGCTATCGACCTGTAAAAAAACTGTAAACGTCTTTTAAGATGTCAAATCTAGTTTAAAATCTCGGCTTAAGAAAGAAGGATCAGTAACTCACGCATAAAACTCCACCCGATTTAGATTGAGGAAATAATAAATCAACAGTGATCGCAGTAAAGGAGAAACACCCCAACACAAGTCTGCCTTGTCGACAGCAAAAACACCCCTGTTTTAACCATTTTTATTGACTATTTTATTGTTGATGAGGCTTGTACGGTATCAGGGATTTTTAATATCATTGACGTCGTTATTTTTATGATCAGTTGCCTTGTTAATTACATGCAGGCTGGCAGTTAAATTTGAAACTTTTTATTGTTGCTGCGCAGATTTGGTGGCAGATTCATTAGCACACGATTTTTTAAAGTATTTTGTGCATAGTCCAGGTCATTTCTCTCAATGACGTCCACAACCTTATTGATGAACTTTACTATATTATATTTCTCTCTTCATGCAGTATATCCCTTGCAGATCATCGCTTGTATTACAGCTTTCCTGAAATAATTCTTCTCTTCTTTGCGTTCGCTCTCTAAGACCAATTTTAATCACTCTTTGTGATATCTCTGATCTTTGCTAAAAATGTGTTTACGTTGCACATTGATTTGGTAGGCCCTAAACGCATATACTTCTACACGTTTAGGACATGTGCATCCGATTTCAGCCAAAATACTTCTTGATCTCTAGCCAGTTCTCCAACCACCTCCAACGGTGTATTCAAAATATCCTTAATGTTTTCTCAGTTGTCCCCGCCCTATCGTCTGAAGACCATGCCTTCTTTGCTCTTCTCTCTCTATTTCTCTCTATCTCTATCTCTCTATCTCTATCTCTATCTCTCTCTATCTCTCTATCTCTCTATCTCTCTCTATCTCTCTCTCAATCACTGCAACTGTAAAATGCAAAAATGGTTTAGTTTATTTAGAAATAATATTGCTTATTAATCAGTGTAGCCCATTGTTCCGATTTTATACCTGTTTTGACTCCTGAACACATTCTGCAAACGAGCTTCCTCTTCTATGACTTAACGTCCCCACAACCCTGACCCAGGAGACTATTCTGAGGAGAAGTTGAAGGGCATCCGTGAGGACCTTCTGCTGACAACTGGATTCATGGAGGCAACTTCTGCCTCTGTTTAAATCTTTGAACATAGAAAACTGATCACAGAAGAAAATGTGGAATATGTGTTTCGTTCTCTAGCTTATGACTCCCCATGACGGTTCTTAGGATAGTTACTATTGCACATCCTTCTTGTCTATTCTTAGCTGCATCTGTGCTGTGTTCTAGATGTGATTCATTTCTTTCAGTTCTTGTTCTACTGTTCTCCTCCAGATCGTTTGGGTCTTCCACATTTTCGTTTACTTTCTGGTCTCCATCTCCGTGCGGTTTTCCTGACAGAGTTAGACCCCAAGGTTTCACAGTCCGATCTATCTTCAGAGTATCATTTGGATACTGGTGCTCATATTCTCTTGTTGACACTTTGCAAGTAGTTCTTGGTTAGATATAGTATTTAGTCAGAATACGCGTATGATCTATCTCAAACAAAATGAATGGAAGGTGAAGAGTGGGTTCTGTTCTTCTTCTTCTGTCATTCTTCATAATTCGGATCCGTCTAGTAAATTTGATAGCCCACGGCTGCAGTATATATTACTCTAGGTTCTGATGCTGTATTTGATTGACTCCCAGACTGCCTGAAGGGCCATGAGTGCATTTCCTGCTTTACTCAGTTTTGATTTAAGGTTATACCCAACTCATCTTTCGTGGTTAATAACATTTCCAAGGTATATGAAAGCAGTTGTATTTAGCAGGATTGTATCTTACAGTTAATATATATACTTATTCTGTGTATTATATACTAGTATTACACTGAAGATATACTCTCACGCTAGATGGTCTGCTAGTGTTCTAATCAGTGGCGGCTCGTGATCATTTTTGTTGGTGGGGCCAGGCAGATATTTTCGGAAAATTCATGGTTTCGGTTAGAATATATTTTAATGTATAAAATAATAAATACACGTTACACCATATTTTTGAGGGGCCCAGCCCCACTGGCCCTTAATGACGAGCCGCCACTGGTTCTAATCAAGACATGTGCAATTCCTCGAAAATGAAAGTCTCACTTTATAATTACGTTGTAATTCAGAGCATTACATGGCCTTGTTTTGTTTTTACATACGGTGATTTGACAATACATAATTGTAACAACTTAAAAAGTGTGTGCTTGGTTGATTTTGCCATCTATCTTATTCCCAAGTTTCTCTTTGAAAAACTCTACACCCGTAGTTAATGTTCTTTTCAGTTGCTTTTTCACATTTGTTAGAACCTTTAGAAAAGTCTTTCATTGAGGTACTTTCTATTTATGTTTGTTTCACAAACCTGGGCAGCTAAAATTGGCGGTGTACCTTGCCCGTTTTCACAAAGCACCCTAATGTTTTCATCTAAAGAAAAGACAACCCTTACACGTTAGGAAGTTAGCAGGGTTTAAAGGGGATGCTAGAATATGGAATAGAAAATACCTAGCCTAACCATCAACTGCCTTAGAGTCCCTCTCTCCGGATTTCGGGTTGAGGATTACCCCTCTTTCATCTGCATAACAATGCTGACTCATAAAGCAGTTCGGTATTCTTATAAAGGTTCACTCTACTAGCCTTTATCTTTCTCGATCCTCACACAAGGCAGTGAGTTTGACAACTACAGCTGGTACCGCCTATTGTTATACAGTGGTATAAGAACCACATGAACCGTCAGATAAATAGCTTACTTGATAACCTGTTAAAATGCTTAGAATTCGTATTGCTTTATCTGTGTCGTCCATGTAGAACATAAGACAACAACAGTTACTAATTCTATATTTCTCTCATGTGTAATCTTCTTTAAATATCAACGTATATGTTTTTGTTGATCTACTTTTCTCTTCCATTTCCTTTGACCAGTCCCTTGTTGGTTCTACTCTCATCCATTTCCACTGTCGGTTCTATTTAGCACGTATCTAATTCTAACGTCAATTATGCTTCATTTTGCTGTTTACTATCCATTTCCACAAATACCCAATCCCCAGCCGCATTGCGTGTGCCGTGCTTGCTTCCACAAGTCTTAGACTAATGAAACTAGGCTATAGATCGTACATGTTTGGGAAAGCAAAACTCGGTTTAAAAGATTTTCAGGTAGCGCCAATTTTTCAAAATCATACATGTTTTCAGCAGCGTGTCATACTATCTGTGTTTAGTGTTTGCTACATTCTTCTTCAATGACAAAGTAGAAGCGCTTGCGTTCTGCTCTTCGGACAAATGCAAACTAGTATGTATGTTGTACATAACACTGAGAGAGCCGCGGTAGCGTAGTTGTTAGTGAACGCGCTTCTCAAGGCTGGTGGTCCGGGTTCAACTCCCGCAGTGGGATTTTTCCCGGCCGCGACGGCTCTCAGGTCGGCCCAGCCTCAACTAGGTACCAGACATGCCCATCGTGTGCCGACGGTCAATGAAAAAACACAGTATTGCCCTAAATACCACAAGGTATAAAGGGTTCTTTTACTTTTATTTTTACTTACAAGACGACACTAAAGAGATGGGGTATCTGTGAATTGTTGCCCATCTCAGACTGGAGACAGATTTTGAATGTCCTAGTAGTAGGGAGTGAGATGGCTCTCTTTGCAGCTCAGTGTTGCGGCAGCAAGGTAGGGCCTTTTGTGTTTATTCACCGCTAACATATTACCTTCTGGTTATGCCGACATCATCTATGCTCTAGGCTTGTGTCCAAATGTTCAAGACAACCGATTCATCACAAGCAGTCACTACATCTTTACGAAGGGCGTCATTCGTCAGAAATGTGCACATATTAGTTCACTACCCTCATGTAGTGGTCGTCTGCAGCTTAAGCGATAGTGAGCATAATCACAACCCAAGTGTACCTGGTTCAAACACCGCATAGGGAATTTTGGAAGCAAATTCGTTCCCCTGGAATTTTACAAACGGTAAAAATATACACCAGCGTTCAGAAAGCAATGGCAAACCACTGAGCGCATAAATGGTGCTGAGGAAATCGACGACTCGTTTACAGTGGCTGAGGGCAAAGTCCTGTAAAGGATAAGCTAATATTTTCATTTGCATCCTTATTTCCAGTCAACATTATTCATGCTTCTGTTCTAACATAAGGAGATCAAACGTTTTGTCCAACGGGACACAGTTTTGTACATATGTTTTACTGGTCACATTTACAAGCATAAAGCTCCACTTTATAGAAAAAAACATTTACTGAGTTCAACTGTAACCTTTCACCAGATCTCATTAATCATATTAGACAATTATCGATCCCTTATGTCCAAGTTTCATACATACCTTTGTGAGAGATGAATAGATTCATTTAAATGTGATTTGCAAAACATAATAAAAAATAAATGCTTTAATCAACACGATTAGACATCTTAAACATTTAATGAACCTTTTATAAACTAATTATGTTATTATCTTATGTTTTGCATTAGGTAACATATATTCCATACATATAAATGCATAAATAATACCAAAAATATGGCTATTTCATTAGTCATGTCGAAACGTTAATATAATTACGAATTTGTGATTAGCCAAACTTTAGAGAGTTAAGCATGAACAAATGACAGCAACTATATGATAGTTAACTCGATTTTCTTGATTTATATTCGGTGAAGATTACAAGTGACAATCTAGCAATAAACAATATTATCTTCTATAATTGTTAGACATTTCATTGTTAATATCTCTCATTTGTTGGACATTTTGTTTTCAAAAGTAAATTATCATGAGTCACTCTCTGCGAGGTCTCTGTTCGTACATGGTAAGGAGAAGTAATGTGTGCCACTGTACACTACCAATTGTGTGTTGGATTTATGTTCGGAAAATCGTATCAGTAATCCATTTGTATAACTAGTGTCCCACTGGACAATATTTCCTGTAGGTTATCAGAGGTTTAGTTATTTCTAACAACACACATATGTCAATTATTCTATAAACTGCAATAAATAATGAATAACTAGTTAGGAATAATTTCAGTCGTGTGTTCCTACAAAAGTTACGTTGTGTTAAACAAAATAAACACGAATGTAAATGATGTTTTGTCTCAGTTCTACGTTCCATGAGATCGCTAAATTGAAAAATGAATGTAAATGTTAGTGTCACGTTGTATTTGTATGTTCCATTATGAACATAAAGGAATACGTGTGATTGGTTTAATGGTATATAGTATGGGAGTGTGTGGAGCATAGTGATAGTGAGCAGTTAACCTCTACATAAAAAAACCTCTACATGATAAACTCAGAAACAGCGTAAAACACAATGTCACAAATTTGTTGATCAGAGAATCATTTTTTTCAGATCTTTATCTTCCATAGTTAGTGAGATGTTAGTACTTTAAGCTTGCATAGACATTACACATTATAACGAAACCTTTGAAATCACAAATAATAATTCAATCTTTCAAATATCTTCATTGTTGTGCATGTCAAGATTAAGGGATCATGGCGAAAAATCTAACACAAAGCTGATTCCATTCAAATGCGTTCTAATGAAGATTCCCAATTTCTTCAAATCGACTTTATTTAAGATGAAGACAACGGAACGTTAGCTCTGGTGCTATGTCATTTCTGTTCAATACAGGCAAATTGTTTGTTTTAGTAAATGATTAAATATCACGCTAGCAATGTTGGTTTTTCAAGTTTAAATTGATTTAAGTATGCACTAATAAAGGGTCTAAAGCCGAAGGATTGACTTCATTGCACCGGGTTATAGCCATATGGCTCGGTCCCTCTCCACAGAAAAGGGACGCCATCTGCGGATAGTAGTGCACAAAGAACGAACTTTGTAGCTCCGACAACAGTCTTAGGGTCTCTGAGAAAATACGCTCGCCAACAGAACGTCACGGTCCGGATTCGAACACACGATCTTCAGAGCATGAGGCGAGGGCTTAACAACTTATCCACACAGAGATCACCAAAACATATCCGTTAAAATAAAGTTTAAACTAATTTAAATTTCTCTATTATCAATTGTAAATTGATTTGAATATCCGCTAATATCAAGTTTAAATTGATTTACATATGTGCTAAAATCGAATTTAAAGTGATTTAAATACCCGCTGTAATAAAGATTAGATTGATTTAAATATCCGCTAATATCACGTTTTGAATTGATTGTTATACAAATTATGAGTGTAAAATACAATCCATGAAAAAATAAACTGTTGAATAACACCACATGTTCCATTTTTTAATGATCTCCAACAAAACTAGGTAAAATGTCTGCATAGCTGTTACATAAAACACTAATAATAAAAGCACATGAGGAGGTGTTTTGGTGCATACCTTCTGTAAAGAAGTTCATTAGTGTTGCTAGCTCCATGTTGAAGAAGTTATGATTTAAAAAAACATGTCAAGAGCGAAGATCGTGTGTTATGGAGCATTCAAACCACAGCCAATAATGTTCGGGAAAAAACAGACAATGAATAAAATGTAGTTAGAGGGGATACATTGATTGCTATTTGAAGACAGACGTGTAAAGGTGTCTGAGGTAACAACTTTGAGTGTCGTTTTTAGAATGTAGTTAGAGGGGATACATTGATTGCTATTTGAAGACAGACGTGTAAAGGTGTCTGAGGTAACAACTTTGAGTGTCGTTTTTAGAATGTAGTTAGAGGGGATACATTGATTGCTATTTGAAGACAGACGTGTAAAGGTGTCTGAGGTAACAACTTTGAGTGTCGTTTTTAGAATGTAGTTAGAGGGGATACATTGATTGCTATTTGAAGACAGACGTGTAAAGGTGTCTGAGGTAACAACTTTGAGTGTCGTTTTTAGAATGTAGTTAGAGGGGATACATTGATTGCTATTTGAAGACAGACGTGTAAAGGTGTCTGAGGTAATAACTTTGAGTGTCGTTTTTAGAATGTAGTTAGAGGGGATACATTGATTGCTATTTGAAGACAGACGTGTAAAGGTGTCTGAAGTGTAAAACTTTGAGTGTCGTTTTTAGAATGTAGTTAGAGGGATACATTGATTGCTTTTGAAGACAGACGTGTAAAGGTGTCTGAAGGTAATAACTTTGAGTGTCGTTTTTAGAAGGATTCTTGAATGTTGTTTTTAGAAGAGATTCTTGAATGCTGATATTTTAGAGAGATTCTTAAATGCTGTTCTTTTAGAAGAGATTCTTGAATGCTGTTTTTTTAAGAAGAGATTCTTGAATGATGTTTTTTAAAAGCGATTCTTGAATGATGTTTTTATAAGGAATTCTTTAATGATGTTTTTAGAAGAGATTCTTGAATGCTTTTTTTAGAAGAGATTATTGAATAATGTTTTTAGAAGAGATTCTTGAATGCTGTTTTTTTAGAAGAGATTCTTAAATGCTGTTCTTTTAGAAGAGATTCTTGAATGCTGATATTTTAGAAGGGTTCTTAAATGCTGTTTTTTTAAAAGCGATTCTTGAATGATGTTTTTTAGAAGAGATTCTTGAATGCTGTTTTTTTAAAAGCGATTCTTGAATGTGTTTTTAGAAGAGATTCTTGAATACCGTTTTTAGAAGAGATTCAAGAAAGTGACAGTCACGAAAACGATTACCACAGGTAAGTACTCGAACAACTACCGGGCAGAGGCAATAAGAACAGCGGCCGAAATGATCCTAGAGAGAAGAGGCACTCAGCAACAGTGTCGTGATATTCACCGATGCTCTATCAGTCATCACGGCACTTAAAAATGTTGGCAAAATAGAGCTCAAAGAGCTGAAAACGACCCTCGACGCATTAATAAACTCACTCAAACGCACCGCCATTCAGTGGATACCATCACACTGCAATATTAGAGGAAAGAACACGCTGACAAGCTAGCTAAGGAAGGAGGGAAGCTACCGCAGACTGATCATGAGATCAGCTACGAGGAGGCTAGAACAACCATCGGCTGGCAGTATAAAGACAAATGGTCGAAAGACCGTCCACAGTATAACAGCAGTGATGGGTACTATAGTCTGTCCCGTAGTGAACAAGTTGCCATAATCTGCTTCCGTACCGGCCATAACAAACTTCGAGCCCACATGTTTCACAAATTTAAAATTGGCATAACTAGCCTGTGTCACTGTGAAAAGGCGGACATGACAGCAGAGCACATACTGCAAGACTGCCAGCGGTTAGCAACCCCGAGAAAAGACACTTGGCCCGTTAACACAGAGCTTAGCGAGAATACCTTAAAGCAACAGTAAAATTCATGATAAAACTTGGTTCATCAGTCTAGGCGGGGATCAAGAGAGAGGGAGAGAGAGAGAGAAGAGATTCTTGAATGCTGTGTTTTAGAAGAGATTCTAGAATGCAGTTTCTAGAACCGATTCTTGAAGTCTGTTTGATGAAAGATGAGAAAAATGTCGATTTTTTGATTGAGACAATATTGTGAGATATTTGAGAATGTAGTTGACATTTTGTTTGCAAGTTGGAATATTGTTAATCTACTTTATTAGACAAGTCTTTCAGAATACAGATTAACGAATGTTTATGGATATATTCTGTATGATAAATGAGGATAGATTCTGTATGATAAATGAGGATATATAATATATGATAAATGAGGATATATTCTGTATGATTAATGAGGATATATTCTGTATGATTAATGAGGATATATTCTATATGATAGGTGAGGATAGATTATATTGATAAATGAGGATAGATTATGTGTGATAGATGAGGATATATTATGTATGATAAATGAGGATAGATTATGTATGATAATTAAGGATAGATTATGTGTGATAAATGGGGATAGATTATGTATGATAATTGAAGATATATTCTGTATAATGATCGAGGATAAAATCTGTGTGATGTTTAAGGAAATATTATGTCTGCTATTTGGCTGCATTTTGTCGCCTTGTCTGTTTAACATAAATGCAGAAAACATCACGAGGAATGCTACAGAAGATAGCAGAAAAGAACAATACGGTCCTTTTATAATCGGATGAAGAGAAATACATGAACTACGATACGCTGACGATACAGTGTTACTATCAACGTCACAAAATGGGATTGAGAAATTATTAGAGGAAGTGAAAAATAAAAGCGAAAATAAAATCAATATCTCAATGTAGCAGAAACAAAAATAATGACAACAGATAAATCGAACCTGACAACAGATATTTGTATCAAATGAGAGAAAGTAGACAATTTTAACAGTTTTGAATATCTTGGTTCACTGCTAACAACAGATGGAAATGGGAGGGAAACAAATTAAAAGAAGAACATACATGACTTTACAAAAAAATTAAACAATTAAAAACAGTATGAAATGGAACTGATAAGAAAACAAAGATCAGAATACTAAGGGCATGCATGTTTCTAGTAGCAACGTATGTGTGTGAAGAATGGACATTTAATAAGGCAGTGGAAAAACATATATGTGCTTTTGAATATAAGTGTTACAGGAGATATCATCGGCAGAGAACACATAGATATAAGCAGAAAGAATTCAAAATCAAAGAAAACTGGCTGATGCTACATATATGAAAGAGAAAATTGAGATATTTTGGACATATAAAACGACATGAAGGACTGGGGAAGAACATCATGGAAGGAGGCATACCGGCAAAGAGAAGAGGAAACCACGGAGAAGATGGATTCAGGATGTAACTGATGGTTTCATCATGACGACTGCAGAGGCAGGACATCTGACCTATGAGAGAGAAACATTCCGAAGGACTGTTGGGGTGGCAAAGTTCTGCTCAGGACAAGTTATTTGATGATGATAATATTTGAGAAGATAATATTGTTTTATTTTTGAGGAACTATTATTGATTAAGACAACTGATATGATTGTTGATAATATATTGAACTGTTTTTGATTGATACTGAATTGTTATTTGATGAGATACTGAATTTGTTTTTGATGAGATACTGAATTGTTATTTGATGAGATACTGAATTGTTATTTGATGAGATACTGAATTGTTATTTGATGAGATACTAATTGTTATTGATGAGATACTGAATTGTTATTTGATGAGATATACTGAACTGTTGTTTGATGAGATACTGAATTGTTATTTGATGAGATACTGAATGTTTTTGATGAGATACTGAATTTTATTTGATGAGATACTGAATTGTTATTTGATGAGATACTGAATTGTTGTTTGATGAGATACTGAACTGTTATTTGATAAGATACGTTGACATCAATGTGAAAATATATGTTTTTGAGAATTTGCTTGTTTGAAATAGTTTTAAATTAACTTTTACTAGTATATGAAGAACAAATTGTGAATGAAGTTCGGGTAGATATTTTGTAAGTGGTTGAACAGTTATTTTGATTTGCTTTTGAAGAAAATTTCATTTTTTTAAAAATTCGAGACATAGAACAATATATTTAGCACAAGTTCAATATTCACATACTGTCATTGAACATGATAATCATGTGTGGGGTGTAACACTGATTTGTGTTTATGGGAAAGAATAACTAACACTCGGAGAAATGTGAGAGAGGAGTAGAAAGAGTGAGCGAGAGAAAGAATGAAAGTGAGAAAATGGAGTGCGAGAGAGTGCGAGAGAGCGAGTGAGAGAAATGGAGTGCGAGAGAGAGAATGCGAGAGATGAGGAGAGAGAGAGTAAGAGAGAGTGAATGAGAGAGAGTGAGCTAGAAAGACAGAGTGATAAGAGGTGGAGGAGAGTGAGAGATAGAGAGTGATAAAGAGAGTGAGAGAGTTTAGTGAGATAAAGGTAGTGAGAGAGTGAGTGAGAGAGAGTGAGTGAGAGACACATAGATAGGGATACTGAGAGAGAGGGAGAGAGACAGCGATAGAGAGAACGAGAAAATGAATGAGAACAATTATATTTGAGAACAGACAACAATTATACTTAGTGGTTGTTTTTGTTGTGTTTTTTCGATCCAGAAGCACTTGAGTTTTTCAGCTTTTCAACTCGGTGCCATGGACATCGTAACCCTTCGGTCGGTGCCACAAACACCGTAAATCTGGGGAATCTGTGGCTTTTCTGCCATCCCGCGAAATTGAACCAGCACACAGAGGGATAGTCATCCGTAGTCCAACGCGCTACGAACACGCTGGGCAGACGGGCATACATATTGTTTAAAAAGAGTACATTAAGTATGAAGATAGAAAAATAAAATTATTTATTGTTAGAAAATGATAATGCGAAAAAAAAAGATACAGCCAGAATACGTTGGCTGAAGATGCAAAGATTAGAACTAAGTAAACATTGTTCTGGCCAGGAAAGTAGAGAAGGTTAAACTAGGACGGAGTGATTCTTGTTTACTTCATGAATCCTGTGAACATTCTCAGCTGTTACAGTACCAAGACCAAACATGACCTTCTGTATAGTGCTGCTTTGGTAGTTGGTGAGCAAGAAGAATGTCAATACACATAATATTTACCATTTCACCAATTCTTGCCGACAATCAACCGACATATAATCAACAAACATATATACATGTGTTTAGAGTTATGAAATGTCAAAATGTGAAAGTATTTTCAGGAAACCTAGGACAACCTGGGCTAAGTTGTTTGTCAAAAAGGTATGTTTTCAATTCTTACAACAAAACTAATGATATATTATTGATATATTGATTGATTGATTGATTGATTGATTGATTGACAGGACCATCATCATTGTGTTCCGGTGAGTAATTATTTGTGGTCGGCTCTGTTTCTTATACAGGACTATCACATTTGCAGTTCACGAACTCCGTAGCACTAGTGAGTGTCTCCGATGTAAGTTGTAAAACATTTTTAGGAATTTTAGTGTTTAATCTTTCTAAGTAATTTTACACGGGCAGCGGCTTTCCAGCCTGCTCTTCTCGATTTGAACTGTCAATGATTATTTTAAAAGGCTCCGCCACATCATCGAGCCACAGCTTAATGACTCCCAAATGGGATTCAGGAAGAACAAAAGCTGTACAGACGCAATATTCGCCCTCAGACAGTTAGTAGAAAGGACTATCGAATCCGACAAACATTTACACGTTGCATTTGTAGATCAGGAAAAAGCGTTCGACCGCGTAGATAGGCACAAGTTGTGGAAAATACTAACAACCTATGGGGTTAATGAACACCTAATCAACCTTTGCAAGAACATTTATACTGACAGCCAATGTACGATTAGAACAAATACAGGATTATCAGAAAAGTTTCACGTAGGGTCAGGAGTAAGACAAGGTTGCGTACTATCCCCGCTGCTATTCATCACGTACATTGACCACATTTGTAAAATAGCTAACACCAGCGAAGGAAACAACCTCGGAGAACTCTTAAATGAATTTCTTTTGCAGACGATCAGGCAATCATATCAACAACAGAAGAACAGCTACAACAACACATCAACAGACCCCAGTTAGCATGTAACGAATACAACATGAGAATTAACATCGACAAAACAGAAGTAATGACATTCGCCAGAGAGAAAAACACTACCAACATCTCCATCGATAATCATCTACTAAATCAAGCAAAGATTTCACATACCTGGGGAGCATTTTTCAGCAAATGGAAGAATAACTAATGAAATTCAACACAGATGCAACAAAGCAAATCAAATGATAGGGCAAATGGCGCCAATTTTAAGATGCAAACACGTCACCATGAACACAAAAGAGCAATGTTCAACACAATCTTTCTCCCACATTATGTTACCAGTGCCAAACCTGGACGCTGACAACAAACGATAGAAGAAAACTAGTCACAACAGAGATGAAGTGTCAACGCAGAATGCTGGGTGTAACAAGAAGAGACCGGTTGAGAAATGAAGACATCAGGAAAAAAGTGGGTACAACATCAGTACTAGACTTCATCAAGAAACAACAAATTAAATGGTTCGGTCACGTAAGCAGATTACCATCAGACAGTGCACCCCAAAGAGCAATGCTGCTCCGATACAATGGTACAAAGCAAAAGGCCGGCCACGAAAAAGATGGACCTCAGAGATAACAGAGGCGACAAAAGAGACTATCTACGAAGCGCATACTAGGGCCCGTTTTAGAAATATCTTCCTGACCTGACGCTGTGAGGCATACAGGATTCGAGAAAGAAAAGAAGAAAGAAAATGATTATTTTACGTGCTCAACTTGAACAAGGAACCTACGTTTTATCGTCCGTCTCCGATATAACCAGAAATTCGATCTTACCTACATTTCTTTTTCTACTTCTTCTTCTTCTTCTTCAAACTTTCCATATCGAGCCCTTGTTAGCCACTCTGTGTGTGATTTGTATGTGATCTGAGACTAAGCGTACTTTGTGCCAATTAAACGCCAACAAGTAGGCCAGCACATCGGATTTTTGCGACACTATTTATTTACTAGGGTAGCTTCCCTAGGCCCCTACCTCAGTCGCTTCTTACGATATGCTTTGTAGGTCGCAGTGTTATTATTCTTTGCTCCTCTCGCGATCCCTGGAAACATAGGCGTTACTTACCTTATCCCTGGAAACATAGGCGTTACTTACCTTATCCCTGGAAACATAGGCGTTACTTACCTTATCCCTGAAACATAGGCGATTGCACCTTATCCCTGGAAACATAGGCGTTACTTACCCTGAAATCAGGGATCTCTGTACAAATATCCCGATAGTTTCACGGGTAACGAACGCGTATCATTGGAACTAGAGGCAAGCACTTAGCAGTACGCCACATAGACACCTTCTGATATAGTTATTCTGTAGAAAGCATATCAACTAATGAAGATGTTACTCTTTCTTCCCGTTTGCCCTAACCTATTGAACTTTGATCTTACATGAAATCATATTTAAAGATATTGAAAAATAAAATCAACTATTGAAACGAATGTACGATATAAATACTTTCATGGTTTGGTTCCACTATAATATAAAACAAATTAAATTGTACTCAGGAGAAAATGAGCAAATTGTCTGACCAAATACAACAGTAACTGGAGAGCTTTACAAATGAATAAAATGTGCGTCATTAGAGGTAGTGATTAAAAGATGAATACTTAGACTGCTCATGTTTGTTGTTATGTCAGTAACAACTTTAACTAGGACAGCTGGCCCCCTGATGGACAACTGATGGTAACAATAAGGTCTTGTCGTAGAAAACGAAACGAGGTGAAGACGTGTGAAAAAAAAGGTTGAAATATTGTTGCATGAAGTGGAAAAGAATTAGTAGAAAGGTGCAAGAACTGCAAAAATGAAAGTCTCTTGAGGACGCCATATTTGTTAAAAGGGACACAAAGAGGATATATATATATATATGTCATTTTACATCTTTACAGACGGTTAATTGACAAGAGTTTTACTGTGACAACCTCTCAGTTTTGCTTTTACCCTCGGCATTCCGCTTAAACAAGCATCTCTTCCCAAAAAGACTACGCAATTGCGCAATGTCGTTTTTTTAAAAAAAAAATGTTGTCATCAGCTAACGTTTCCCTTGTGCTGGCATATCTGAGCAGTGGTCTGCCCTGGTGCCTTTTTCCCTCCGAAAGTTCACAGAACAACATTTGTTTTGGTATGCGACAAGTTTCCATTCTTCTCACATGCCCCAACCATCCTAGTCGTCCACTGCTGAGCATGCCCATGATGGAAGGCAGGTTTGCACGTTGTAGTACTTCAGAGTTGGTATCTTGTTGTACCACCTGATGTTTATAATATTGCGGAGACATCGAAGGTGAAAGATGTTAAGTCTACTCACTTGCCTTGAGTATGCTGTCCATGTTTCTGAGCATATAATAAAGAACTAGTTGCACAGGCTTATATATATAAGACACAGAGAAAGCTTATCATCAATATACGAAAGAGGCAGTCATCATTTTTCGGGCATGTGATGAGGAGGAGGTTTAGAACACATTGTGACAACCGGTAAAATCGAGGGCAGACGAGACAGAGAAAGACCGAGAGAGAAAATTTTGGTTAGCCTGACTTCATGGCACGGTAGAGCGTCAACATCTGAGTTGATAGTAAACACCAACGACAGAGCTTTGTGGAGATCCATGATCGCCTACGCCAGCCGGCACGCTGCCTGATGATGATGATGATATATATATATATATAAAAAGAGAGAGAAAGAGAGAGAGATGCCACATAAGATACAATGAGAGGGTGGACATAAACTATAGAAGCGAGCAAATAGAGGAAGTGCGAGAATAACCATCAGTAGGCAACCATAATGGAACATGTGGTATCAAATTTATGTTGACCTAAGAGGTTACCGAGAACAATGTTAAAGGTGAGACATTCTTTCTCTTTTATTTGATCTAATCCTGTTTTGTTTTAAAGTGTCATTTCAAGAAGAGATTTATAGAACCGGCTCCTGTGTTGTACGCTTAAGGCGGGAGACCGCCAGAACATGAGGTTTCCGCTTTAAAAATTCACAGAAAAAAAAAACTAACAAACATGTTGTCATAAGATTTGGCCACATGTTGTATAAGATAATGTTCTTGGTGATAAACACAGTTTAGTTTGCACATTTAAATTATTGATTTTAAAAAAAATATTATCATGAAGTTATGAAAAATAATTTAAAGCAAAACCCCCTTTGCATCGTGCGGAGGATTTCACTAACATAGAGTGCTAAGAATACCAAACCAGCATATGATGTACATAACACCTATAATTATAGCGTGAACCTCCAAAAATTATATAACATAATCGGTTTTGTAAATATGACACTTGAAATATGATCCTTCTAAATAGCAAACATTTTCAACTTAGAACAGCAATATCTCTGTTTATATACCACTTAGAAAAAAAGTGGAGGTTCACGCTATAAAGGATAGTATTGGCTATATGTATTTCAAATTTGATAACTCTAGCTTTAAAATTGTAGCAAATATCACCGACACGATGAGTCACATGCCTGATTTTCGTGAAAGTTTTTGTTTAAAAAAATGTTAAATCCCTACCTGATGAGAGCTCAATATCCCCCAGGAAGATATGGCTGATCCTCTTTTTTCTGTCTGTTCTTCATTCACGACAAGGCGCCTTCGTCGCCTAGCTCTTCTTGCTTCAAAAGAAGCAACTTTCATCTGTATTTGGGATTTTTTAATGCGGAGAATGTCTTTTCAGCACAAAATTTATTCATAAAATGTCCAGGTTGAATATCCGTCTGTGTTTTGGTCTTGTTTCTTCCAGTACTGACATGATTTGCAAATTTTACTCTTTGTATGAGTATCGAGTACCTTTCCAGTTTGCAGACCAATAACAGTTGTGGAACCAACATTAGATGTATGGCCTCTAGTCATCCAGGTACCATCACGATACATCGATGTTGGGAACATGTTGTCGCCCCTTCTGCGCTTTCAAACTCTTGAACAGAAGCATTTCTCATACTAATAATTTGTGCTCTAGTAGCAGCATTCTCCAATCCTTTCAATATAATATCTTTGCTACTGTGTCCTACTGGTGGTGGTAAATCCATTACGCCACATAAAGTTTGCAAGTCGGTGTGACTGCAGCCAATGCAGCGCATTGCAAAAGCTGCTCGTCTATTGATAAGATTTATCTTTGCATTTCCTACAGAGAGCTGACTACTTGAAGGAAAAGGTTTATGTTCATTGCAGTTTATATTTTTACAATGAAATAGAAAGTCACTGCCAAGTCCTTTCTTCTTTACTTCAATTAACTCTACAGCACTTTGACAAAATGCACATACCAATTTTTGAGCAATGTTCTGATTAAGAAGACCTATGTCAACAACTCTGTGCCCCTCAAGCAAACTAGTACCCTTCCTAACTTCTTATCACTGGGTGTGGTGATTGTTTACAATACATCTGTATCAGAACATGGCACTAACATATCCACATCAGAATCATGTGTTAGGTTGCTAATGTCCAAAAGTTTCTGCTCTGATCGTGAAAAGGGCGTGGCATTTTGTTGCATTTCAATATCAAAACATTCAGTCTGCATCAATGTTGTCGAACTATGAACAATTTCTGACTCCGAAATGGACGTCGTAACATTATCGATAATTGCTAGGCACTGATTTAGTTCAGATGTATGTTGATTTCCATGAAATCTACGCTTCTTTAATAAGCGTTTATTGAATTTTTTGTCGGAAGACATAACTATCACACATATTTCAAATATAATCACGTAATTCAACAAATTAACTTTCAGTTTCAAACACAATTATCTTGGTAGGTTAATTCACTGCCATGATGCTTATTCAAGGGAGATTATTCAAGCGAGATTAAAGGGACAGCTCATTGTACAAGTTTTCTTTCGGGAGTAATAATTATTTGGTGAATAATTTGATGGGTAGCTAAAGAGTATATTTTGGGATCAAAAATATGTCATTTTGGGAACACCCCCACCTTCTTTGAACACCAATAACTTATAAACTATTAAAGATAAACACATAATTCAAAAGAATATCAAACTAGAAAGACTGATAAACATTAAAAGTACAATTTTTGTTTATAATTTGAGAATATCCATTTTAGATGAAACCTGGGTGGGTCTCCCGCCTTAATGTATGATGTTTTCCGCGGCGTCTGTTATTTATGTAGTCCAACTTTTGCAAGTCCGACATATTGCCTTGTCTCTAAATGTATCTAAGTAACAATGTAGTTTATTTAGCCGAAACATCTAATATGTTTGATTTTTTTCCATAAAGTTCAGTACTGATGGTGTAACCACTTTTTCATGAAGTTCAGTACTGATGTTGTAACCACTTTTTCCATGAAGTTCAGTACTGATGGTGAACTACTTTTCCATGAAGTTCAGTACTGATGTTGTAACCACTTTTTCCATGAAGTTTAGTACTGATGGTGTAACCACTTTTTCCATGAAGTTCAGTACTATGGGTGTAACCACTTTTTCCATGAAGTTCAGTACTGATGGTATAACCACTTTTTCCATGAAGTTCAGTACTGATGGTGTAACCACTTTTTCCATGAAGTTCAGTACTGATGGTGTAACCACTTTTTCCATGAAGTTCAGTACTGATGGTGTAACCACTTTTTCCATGAAGTTCAGTACTGATGTTGTAACCACTTTTCCATGAAGTTCAGTACTGATGGTGTAACCACTTTTTCCATGAAGTTCAGTACTGATGGTGTAACCACTTTTTCCATGAAGTTCAGTACTGATGGTGTAACCACTTTTTCCATGAAGTTCAATACTTATGGTGAACCACTTTTTCCATGAAGTTCAGTACTGATGGTATAACACTTTTTCATGAAGCTCAGTACTGATGGTGTAACCACTTTTTCCATGAAGTTCAGTACTGATGTTGAAACCACTTTTTCCATGAAGTTCAGTACTGATGGTGTAACCACTTTTTCTATGAAGTTCAGTACTGATGTTGTAACCACTTTTTCATGAAGTTCAGTACTGATGTTGTAACCACTTTTTCCATGAAGTTCAGTACTGATGTTGTAACCACTTTTTCCATGAAGTTCAGTACTGATGGTGTAACCACTTTTTCCATGAAGTTCAGTACTGATGGTGTAACCACTTTTTCCATGAAGTTCAGTCCTTATGGTGTAACCACTTTTTTCCCTGAAGTTCAGTACTGATGGTGTAACCACTTTTTCCATGAAGTTCAGAACTGATGGTGTAACCACTTTTTCCATGAAGTTCAGTACTGATGTTGTAACCACTTTTTCCATGAAGTTCAGTACTGATGGTGTAACCACTTTTTCCATGAAGTTCAGTACTGATGGTGTAACCACTTTTTCTATGAAGTTCAGTACTGATGTTTTAACCACTTTTTCCATGAAGTTCATTTCTGATGGTGTAGCACTTTTCCATGAAGTTCATTACTGATGGTGTAACCACTTTTCATGAAGTTCAGTAATGATGGTATAATCACTTTTTCCATGAAGTTCAGTACTGATGGTGTAACCACTTTTTCTATGAAGTTCAGTACTGATGTTGTAACCACTTTTTCCATGAAGTTCAGTACTGATGGTGTAAGCACTTTTTCCATGAAGTTCAGTACTGATGGTGTAACCACTTCTTTTCATGAAGTTCAGTACTGATGGTATAACCACTTTTTCCATGAAGTTCAGTACTGATGGTGTAACCACTTTTTCCATGAAGTTCAGTACTGATGGTGTAAGCACTTTTTCCCTGAAGTTTAGTACTGATGTTGTAACCACTTTTTCCATGAAGTTCAGTACTGATGTTGTAACCACTTTTCCCATGACGTTCAGTACTGATGGTGTAACCACTTTTTCCATGAAGTTCAGTACTGATGGTGTAACCACTTTTTCTATGAAGTTCAGTACTTATGGTGTAACCACTTTTTCCATGAAGTTCAGTACTGATGGTGTAAGCACTTTTTCCATGAAGTTCAGTACTGATGTTGTAACCACTTTTCCATGAAGTTCAGTTATGATGGTGTAACCACTTTTTCCATGAAGTTGAGTACTGATGGTGTAACCACTTTTTCCATGAAGTTCAGTACTGATGGTGTAACCACTTTTTCCATGAAGTTCAGTCCTTATGGTGTAACCACTTTTTCCATGAAGTTCAGTACTGATGGTGTAACCACTTTTTCCATGAAGTTCAGAACTGATGGTGTAACCACTTTTTCCATGAAGTTCAGTACTGATGTTGTAACCACTTTTCCATGAGTTCCCGTACTGATGGTGTAACCACTTTTTCCATGAAGTTCAGTACTGATGTTGTAACCACTTTTTCCATGAAGTTCAGTACTGATGTTGTAACCACTTTTTCCATGAAGTTCAGTACTGATGGTGTAACCACTTTTTCCATGAAGTTCAGTACTGATGGTGTAACCACTTTTTCCATGAAGTTCAGTACTGATGGTGTAACCACTTTTTCCATGAAGTTCAGTACTTATGGTGTAACCACTTTTTCCATGAAGTTCAGTACTGATGGTATAACCACTTTTTTCATGAAGCTCAGTACTGATGGTGTAACCACTTTTTCCATGAAGTTCAGTACTGATGTTGAAACCACTTTTTCCATGAAGTTCAGTACTGATGTTGTAACCACTTTTCCATGAAGTTCAGTACTGATGTTGTAACCACTTTTTCCATGAAGTTCAGTACTGATGGTGTAACCACTTTTTCCATGAAGTTCAGTACTGATGGTGTAACCACTTTTTCCATGAAGTTCAGAACTGATGGTGTAAGCACTTTTTCCATGAAGTTCAGTACTGATGTTGTAACCACTTTTTCCATGAAGTTCAGTACTGATGTTGTAACCACTTTTCCATGAAGTTCAGTACTGATGGTGTAACCACTTTTCCATGAGTTCAGTACTGATGGTGTAACCACTTTTTCCATGAAGTTCAGTACTGATGGTGTAACCACTTTTTCCATGAAGTTCAGTACTGATGTTGTAACCACTTTTTCCATGAAGTTCAGTTATGATGGTGTAACCACTTTTTCCATGAAGTTCAGTACTGATGGTGTAACCACTTTTTCCATGAAGTTCAGTACTGATGGTGTAACCACTTTTTCCATGAAGTTCAGTACTGATGGTGTAACCACTTTTTCCATGAAGTTCAGTCCTTATGGTGTAACCACTTTTTCCATGAAGTTCAGTACTGATGGTGTAACCACTTTTTCCATGAAGTTCAGAACTGATGGTGTAACCACTTTTTCCATGAAGTTCAGTACTTATGGTGTAACCACTTTTTCCATGAAGTTCAGTACTGATGGTGTAAGCACTTTTCCATGAGTTCAGTACTGATGTTGTAACCACTTTTTCCATGAAGTTCAGTTATGATGGTGTAACCACTTTTTCCATGAAGTTGAGTACTGATGGTGTAACCACTTTTTCCATGAAGTTCAATACTGATGGTGTAACCACTTTTTCCATGTTCAGTCCTTATGGTGTAACCACTTTTTCCATGAAGTTCAGTACTGATGGTGTAACCACTTTTCCATGAGTTCAGAACTGATGGTGTAACCACTTTTTCCATGGTTCAGTACTGATGTTGTAACCACTTTTCCATGAAGTTCAGTACTGATGGTGTAACCACTTTTTCCATGAAGTTCAGTACTGATGTTGTAACCACTTTTTCCATGAAGTTCAGTACTGATGTTGTAACCACTTTTTCCATGAAGTTTAGTACTGATGGTGTAACCACTTTTTCCATGAAGTTCAGTACTGATGGTGTAACCACTTTTTCCATGAAGTTCAGTACTGATGGTGTAACCACTTTTTCCATGAAGTTCAGTACTTATGGTGTAACCACTTTTTCCATGAAGTTCAGTACTGATGGTATAACCACTTTTTCCATGAAGCTCAGTACTGATGGTGTAACCACTTTTTCCATGAAGTTCAGTACTGATGTTGAAACCACTTTTTCCATGAAGTTCAGTACTGATGTTGTAACCACTTTTTCCATGAAGTTCAGTACTGATGTTGTAACCACTTTTCCATGAAGTTCAGTACTGATGGTGTAACCACTTTTTCCATGAAGTTCAGTACTGATGGTGTAACCACTTTTTCCATGAAGTTCAGAACTGATGGTGTAAGCACTTTTCCATGAAATTCAGTACTGATGTTGTAACCACTTTTTCATGAAGTTCAGTACTGATGTTGTAACCACTTTTTCCATGAAGTTCAGTACTGATGGTGTAACCACTTTTTTCCCTGAAGTTCAGTACTGATGGTGTAACCACTTTTCCATGAAGTTCAGTACTGATGGTGTAACCACTTTTTCCATGAAGTTCAGTACTGATGTTGTAACCACTTTTTCCATGAAGTTCAGTTATGATGGTGTAACCACTTTTTCCATGAAGTTCAGTACTGATGGTGTAACCACTTTTTCCATGAAGTTCAGTACTGATGGTGTAACCACTTTTTCCATGAAGTTCAGTACTGATGGTGTAACCACTTTTTCCATGAAGTTCAGTCCTTATGGTGTAACCACTTTTTCCATGAAGTTCAGTACTGATGGTGTAACCACTTTTTCCATGAAGTTCAGAACTGATGGTGTAACCACTTTTTCCATGAAGTTCAGTACTGATGTTGTAACCACTTTTCCATGAAGTTCAGTACTGATGGTGTAACCACTTTTTCCATGAAGTTCAGTACTGATGGTGTAACCACTTTTTCCATGAAGTTCAGTACTGATGGTGTAACCACTTTTTTCCCTGAAGTTCAGTACTGATGGTGTAGCCACTTCTTTCATGAAGTTCAGTACTGATGGTATAATCACTTTTTCCATGAAGTTCAGTACTGATGGTGTAACCACTTTTTCTATGAAGTTCAGTACTGATGTTGTAACCACTTTTCCATGAAGTTCAGTACTGATGGTGTAAGCACTTTTTCCATGAAGTTCAGTACTGATGGTGTAACCACTTTTTCTATGAAGTTCAGTACTGATGTTGTAACCACTTTTTCATGGAAGTTCAGTACTGATGGTGTAACCACTTTTTCCATGAAGTTCAGAACTGATGGTGTAACCACTTTTTCCATGAAGCTCAGTACTGATGGTGTAACCACTTTTTCCATGAAGTTCAGTACTGATGGTGTAACCACTTTTTCCATGAAGTTCAGTAATGATGGTGTAACCACTTTTTCTCATGACGTATTCATTCCTAAACTGGTCTCTTCTCGATACCCCCATCAGTTTGCATAGACACTTCATCGATGTCGTGACTAGTTCTCTACTATGGTTTGATAACGTAATGTCTGGAGAAAGATCGTTGGGAGACAATCCACATACTTGATAAGCAATTATAACGGATTCTCCATCTGATGATATTGTCTTGACACAATGGAAAGAGATGATCAAATTACACTATTTCCAGATTGTCAAACCTAATCACGATTGATTTCAATTTGATTAAAAAAATTCGAGTATAGATTTTTATGCTATTCTGTGCCCGTCTTCCCAGCGTGTTCATAGCGCGTTGGACTACAGGTGACTATCCCTCTGTGTGTGCGGGTTCAATTCCGCGGGATGGCAGAAAAGCCACAGATTCCCAGATTTACGGTGTTCGTGGCACCGAACCGAAGGGTTACGATGTCCATGGCACCGAGCCGAAGAGCTGAAAAGCTCAAGTGCTTCTGGATCGGAAAAAAAATGCTAGTCTGTAAGCTTTCATATTTTGATGCCTTTGTTTTCCTAAGCGTTGTGATATTAAGTGTATGCAGTGGCGGTTCGTGATCATTTTTTGATGGTGGGTCCAGACATTTTTTTCGGATAAATCATGGTTTTTGGTTGCTATATTTTCATTTATAAAATAATTAATACAAGTTATACATTATGTTTAGTGGTGTCCGGCCCCACTGGCACATAATGACGAACCGCCACTGAATGTATGTGATACCATACATCTTCATCAGCGTGTTGTATTTTTTTTGACTAATGTAAGAATATATTCTTCATACATTCCTCTCTATCATTCCGTTATAATATGTGAATAAACAATATGTATGCATAGTGGTTAAATCGTTTGTCTTTCATTCTCGATGTCGTGGGTTCTAATCCAGACCGTGCAGTTCTGTTCATGAGTGTGTATTTTTCCAGAAACTACTAAGCTGGTTGCCGGAGCTACGGAGTTCGTGTTATCTGCAATATTCTCGCATACGGTGTGTAATTTCTACAGAAATGGACCGAGCCATATGTAGAAATTCAGTGCAGTGAACTCGTCTTTAGATACTTTTAGAACAAGACAATCTGACATACAGATGTGAATTATTTACACAAAATACATTTATGGCTGACACATGCGTTCATAGATCACTCTAATTGTGTACTCTATCAACACTGTACAGAGAAATGAATGCAGAACATATATAACTAGATATTTATAGAGATAATACATGTAACATAGAATAAAACACTATTCTTCATATATGTTGTATGAAACGTAGATCAGATTATGATGCCTGCTATAGAGAACGAGCTAAAATAAAACTGGATGCATGTTGTATGTGTGCACTTCAATTTGTACTGTAGTTTATTGGCTGTTGATTAACAAAACTTTACTTTCTTCTTACAATGCTACCCTATACAACAAGATTGACAAAACCTCTCTTTTTTCATAAAATGCTACCCTATCACAAGATTGACAATACCTCACTTTCTTCATAAAATGCTACTCTATCACAAGATTGACAATACCTCACTTTCTTCATAAAATGCTACTCTATCACAAGATTGACAATACCTCACTTTCTTCATAAAATGCTACTCTATCACAAGATTGACAATACCTCACTTTCTTCATAAAATGCTACCCTATCACAAGATTGACAAAACCTCTCTTTTTTCATAAAATGCTACCCTATACAACAAGATTGACAAAACCACACTTTCTTTATACAATGCTACCCTATCACAAGATTGATAAAACCACACTTTTTTTATACAATGGTACTCTATCACAAGATTGATAAAACCACACTTTATACAATGCTACCCTTTCACAAGATTGACAAAACCACACTTTCTTTATACAATGCTACCCTATCACAAGATTGATAAAACCACACTTTCTTTATACAATGGTACTCTATCACAAGATTGATAAAACCACACTTTATACAATGCTACCCTATCACAAGATTGATAAAACCACACTTTCTTTATACAATGGTACTCTATCACAAGATTGACAATACCTCACTTTCTTCATAAAATGCTACTCTATCACAAGATTGATAAAACCACACTTTCTTTATACAATGCTACCCTATCACAAGATTGATAAAACCACACTTTCTTTATACAATGCTACCCTATCACAAGATTGACAAAACCACACATTCTTCATACAATGCTACTATACCACATTGGTTGAGATAACATTTGTTCAGACAGGGTAGCTGGTCGTAGATGTAACTGTTTACATAAATCAAATCTACATGAAGATGCTATTCGCTTTACTTAATACTTCTTTTTTTATTAAAGAATGATAACACATGTTTGATCAAAGAATGATGAATTAAGTAGGTAACATTGACATGATTGTAAAACAAACTGAGAATGCACAATTGTATGTGTTAGTTACATTTAAAGACAGTGTTTTGTAGACATTAGTTAGCAGAGTTGTAGAGCGTGTTATCGTAATGTATAGAGCGGGTTTATGTTATGTTATGCGATCGACGTCACGGCACTTGGGCATTCCCATGCATGCTCTGTCCTCCGTTGCAGCAGCCCTCCCAAAGTCCATTTGTTTACCGTACCCATGAGAAGTTGATTACTATATCTTCTCTCTCTACCACGAAGACGACACCGTCTGGCATGTCCAAGCTTAACGCCTAATTCTCGAACTTGTTCCAGTGTCTGAGACTTGTCCATGTCACATAATTGAAAGCGTACCGCATTGATGATATCGGCACTGTCCATACTTCTGCCTGTTTGATTCGGGGTATTGTGTGCAAGAAAATCAGCATCTCGTTACCACTGCACTCCAGCATGTCCAGGTGTGTACAGCCAAGTCATTTTCTTGAAATGTGATCTCCGATATCTGTCCACCCATTCCACACGCATACTTCCAGATTCAATCATTTGAAGCATATTCATCGAGTCTGATATGATAATCGTATGGGTTACCTGTTGCTCAGCCACCCATGACAGAGCCCTGGAGGCAGCAGTGATCTGCATAGTATTGTCTACATAGTTATGGAGTGACCTTCATAGAGCGGGTTTGTCTATCGAATCGAACACAGATGTTGTTGTGAGTTCAGTCTAACACTCGTCGCTCCAGTTGTGAGGAGAAGAGTTTGCCTTTCAACGCATTTGAAGCATGCAGTATGCTTCATGAGAAAGGGAGATTTACAACACATTGACACAGTCAAATCGGGGATAGACAAGACAGAAGAAGACAGAGAAAGAACATTTTGGATAGCCTGCTTCATGCCACAGTATAGCGTCAACATCTGAGATGATATCAAACACCAAGGCAGAGATTTGTGGAGATCCATGATCGCCTATGCCAGCCGGCATTGCATCTGGTGATGAGTATGCTTCCAATATATATATATATTTTTTTCTCCTGATCCAGAAGCCCTTGAGCTTTCAGCTCTTCGGCTCAGTGCCATGGACATCGTAAACCTTCGGTTCGGTGCCACGAACACCGTAAATCTTGAGAACCTGTGACTTTTCTTCCATCCTGCGGAATTAAACACGAACTCACAGGGAGCTTGTCACTCGTCGTCCAACGCGCTACGAACACGCTGGGCAGGAGGCATATATATATTATATATATATATATATATATATATATATATATATATATATATATATAAAAATATGCTCCAGTAGGTAAAAGCAAACTTAATAGATCAATATTTTGTGTTGACCTCATTGCAAAGGAAATATATCACATTGCATAACAACAAAACCTATCTTCCATTATACCACTAGTCACATTAGCCATTTCTACCTATTACATCTATCTCTTCAGAATGCCAGACAGAAGACCGTTGGAAGAATGTTTCGACAACTATCCATGTAGAACAATAAAGAAGAATGGGATACTCGTTGCTGAAGATGTATGACGCTATCAGATTAAAGCAGCCCCTCCTCCCCTTCTTTAAAACAACAGCAGCAAATAAATATATGTGTGATTACTCAGAAGTCTTAGGTCAGACACATAGCCACTAATGGGTTGAAAGAATTGGCTAGTGATATTCCATGGTGAGTAGAAAGCCATTTATAACCTAGTCTGTAGCAATCTACACTACGGCCATTTTGACAGTTATGTTGGGAATCAACACGGAGAATACAAACTCAACGTTATCTCAATTTGCGGACTCGTTTATGAGCTGTCTTCACGACGGAAGCAGAAAAGGGGCAGAGATTTCTTCGTAGGTTTGTGCTCTGATACACCAGACGATACGGATTACCCATGAAAGTATTATATAGTTTTCCATGATATTACAAACACACATACATCTTTTGTTGATTTTAAAAAAAAATAGTGCTTCAACAAACGACCCTAATGTCTGCCGCATCCCTGCATAATGCCAGTTGTTGTCCAATATAACATATTAATCAGTTCGACCCGAGAGAATGAAATATCAGAATTTGAAATATTTGCGAATTGGTCAATAGCGTTTTGAACTATTATTGACAATTTAATAAACTTTCTGAATAGAATACTTTCAGATTATTTGTTTCCCAGTTACTTTCCTGTGTTCTGTTTACTACTACTATCTTTATACCACTATTTTTTGCGAGTGCAGAAAGCTGGATTTTGTCATGATTGATGTTCCTTCGACAAGAATTGCAATTCATGTGATGAACAGTTTTGTGTTGCTACATTAGCGACGGCCATATGCATTTTATGCGGAGCAGGTTGCTTTTTGTGGTGGTACGTGGCTGTTTCATTCTGGAATTAGTTCACACATGAAACATTTCACAGTTGTTGGCATTTCGTGTGATTTTCATTTGCACAGGAACGGATCAATTATGGGGTGACCCTTGCAGTGAAGTTGGAACCGTACTTATGAACTATGAACTATACCACTATTATCAAGTTGTAGGTAGCTTCTCTAGATATCATCATATATATTAACTTATACCTACTTATATCAACTTATATCAACTTATATCAACTTATATCTACTAATATCAATTTATATAAACTTATATCAACTTGTATCAACTTGTATCAACTTGTATCAACTTATATATACTTATATCTACTAATATCTACTTATATCTACTAATATCAATTTATATCAAATTATATCAACTTGTATCAACTTGTATCAACTTATATCTGCTTATATCAACTTATATCAACTTATATCAACTTATATCTACTAATATCAATTTATATCAAATTATATCAACTTGTATCAACTTGTATCAACTTATATCTGCTTATATCAACTTATATCAACTTATATCAACTTATATCTACTAATATCAATTTATATCAAATTATATCAACTTGTATCAACTTGTATCAACTTATATCTGCTTATATCAACTTATATCAACTTATATCAACTTATATCTACTAATATCAATTTATATAAACTTATATCAACTTGTATCAACTTGTATCAACTTGTATCAACTTATATATACTTATATCTACTAATATCTACTTATATCTACTAATATCAATTTATATCAAATTATATCAACTTGTATCAACTTGTATCAACTTATATCTGCTTATATCAACTTATATCAACTTATATCAACTTATATCTACTAATATCAATTTATATCAAATTATATCAACTTGTATCAACTTGTATCAACTTATATCTGCTTATATCAACTTATATCAACTTATATCAACTTATATCTACTAATATCAATTTATATCAAATTATATCAACTTGTATCAACTTGTATCAACTTATATCTGCTTATATCAACTTATATCAACTTATATAAACTTATATCTACTAATATCAATTATATAAACATATCAACTTGTATCAACTTGATCACTTGATCAACTTATATACTTATATCTACTAATATCTACTTATATCTACTAATATCAATTTATATCAAATTATATCAACTTGTATCAACATTCATATCTGCTTATATCAACTTATATCAACTTATATCAACTTATATCTACTAATATCAATTTATATCAAATTATATCAACTTGTATCAACTTGTATCAACTTATATCTGCTTATATCAACTTATATCAACTTATATCAACTTATATCTACTAATATCAATTTATATCAAATTATATCAACTTGTATCAACTTGTATCAACTTATATCTGCTTATATCAACTTATATCAACTTATATCAACTTATATCTACTAATATCAATTTATATAAACTTATATCAACTTGTATCAACTTGTATCAACTTGTATCAACTTATATATACTTATATCTACTAATATCTACTTATATCTACTAATATCAATTTATATCAAATTATATCAACTTGTATCAACTTGTATCAACTTATATCTGCTTATATCAACTTATATCAACTTATATCAACTTATATCTACTAATATCAATTTATATCAAATTATATCAACTTGTATCAACTTGTATCAACTTATATCTGCTTATATCAACTTATATCAACTTATATCAACTTATATCTACTAATATCAATTTATATCAAATTATATCAACTTGTATCAACTTGTATCAACTTATATCTGCTTATATCAACTTATATCAACTTATATAAACTTATATCTACTAATATCAATTTATATAAACTTATATCAACTTGTATCAACTTGTATCAACTTGTATCAACTTATATCTACTTATATCTACTAATATCTACTTATATCTACTAATATCAATTTATATCAAATTATATCAACTTGTATCAACTTGTATCAACTTATATCTGCTTATATCAACTTATATCAACTTATATAAACTTATATCTACTAATATCAATTTATATCAAATTATATCAACTTATATCAACTTATATCTACTTATATCTACTTATATCTACTTATATCAACTTGTATCAGCCTTTATCAACTATATCAACTTATATCAACTTATATCAACTTATATCTGCTTATATCTGCTTATATCAACCTTTATCAACTTATATCAACTTATATCAACTTATATAAACTTATATCTACTTATATCTGCTTATATCAACCTTTATCTACTTATATCTGCTTATATCAACTTGTATCAACTTGTATCTGCTTATATCTACTTATATCAACTTGTATCAACTTATATCTGCTTATATCTACTTATACCAACCTTTATCAACTTATATCAACTTATATCTGCTTATATCTGCTTATATCAACCTTTATCAACTTATATCAACTTATATCAACTTATATCAACTTATATCAACTTATATCAACTTATATCAACTTATATCTACTTATATCAACCTTTATCAACTTATATCAACTTATATCTACTTATATAGATTTCGTAGATTATATATCAAGATGTATAGTGTTAATTCGTATTTATTCATGAATTCAGAACAAGCGAAGTGCATGGACACTTAATGCAAGTTTGAGTTGAAGTTTGAAAAACTGAAAGGAGGACAGTGATGACGTTGCTGTAACTGCGGGTAGTCTCACAGAGGAGAACAAAGTGGTGACCATGTCTCTGCAGTGGTTGAGCACACATGAATTAACACATGTGTGTATACTGACCTACTAAATGAATATACACAAGAAAATTCATGTTGGCTGTATAAGGTACGCACGATATGCCTCATTGAGCACATCGAGGAAGATTAATTTAATCTTTATTTGTGTACCAGAACATGCAGAAGAACAAAGCAATGAGCGTGCAACTCACCAAGCTGATACAGGAGTGGTCGAGGAAGTAGTCAATTTGTAGTGTATATATCATCAATGCCATAAGAACTGCAGGTCGTATCAATAATTTTGAAAACATTTTTTAACTTGTATCCCTATCCAAAGTGAAGGTTATTAGAGTAATAATGGAACTACAGACACAAACACTTTGTTAGAAGCACTAGACATTTGATTAATCAACACAGAAAAGTGTCATTAGTCGCAATACGCTGGTAAAGATATTAGGGATGAGATCTAATCACTAATGAACATGCCGGGTGGTGTGATGGTTACCCTCAATAATCATTAATATTTCGTAGTATCATTTTAGTTTGAAGAGAAACTTATATATTTATCATATCAGATATTTGAAATCATAATAAACAAACTTTTGGCGTTTCCTACATACTCGCTTATTGCTTGTGCGTCATTCTTTGTTTTTCCACTCTCTAAAAAAGTCATGACTTTTACATAGTGAATAGTAAAGTAACGTTCGTTTTATGGTCAATACGTACAACATTGGTCTCATGAGGTCTGCACTTGGCTAAAGTGACTACAAGTTTCCGTTCGAACGTGCCAGAACTTCCTCTGAGCTGTCTGTTCTTGGCCCGCAGACCTGTACGCGATTAATATTTGATGGGTAATATTCAATTTAGCTAACACAAAACGACCCGCTGTAATTGTCCCAACATATTGAGACTGATTGGATTATTCATATTTGAAAACAACCATCATATTTCTATAGTCAATACTTCTTTTCCTTCATATTGTTTCTAACATTTCTCTATGGTTCATTCATTTCACAACATTACATTTCATGATATTCATTGTTTGTCATGTTGTTTACTGTTGCTTAGTGACACGTGGCACAACAATACATTTCATGATATTCATTGTTTGTCATGTTGTTTACTGTTGCTTAGTGACACGTGGCACAACAATACATTTCATGATATTCATTGTTTGTCATGTTGTTTACTGTTGCTTAGTGACACGTGGATATCATCATCGTTGTCATGATATTATTTTATTTTGAAAAAGTGTTTCAATCCATGATTCTGCAACTTTAGTATTGTATGTTTTTTATGTCATTAGTCTGTGTTTTTATTGGATTTGTACACCAATTTACCATTACTCATTAGTAGTAGTCTTCTTTCTTCTTTGCGTTTGTTCTTTACGACCAATTTTAATCACTCTTTGTGATATGTTTGATCTTTGCCAAGAACGTGCATACGTTGCATATTGGTTTGGTAAGGCCCCAAAACGCATAGACTTCTACAAGTTTAGGACACGTGCATCCGATTTCAGCCAAACCTCCTTAGTCGCCTCTTACGACATGCGCGGCAGGTAACAGTGGTTCTATTCTTTACACCCCATATTTGGACCCGGGTAACCACTCGGGCGATTAGTAGTAGTAAAAGTAGCGTTGGTGATGGTATTAGTTGTAGTAGTGGCAGTGGCGGCAGCTGTAACTGTAGTAGCGGGAGTAGTAGTAGTAGCAATGATAGTATTAACAGTAGCAGTGGTAATTAGGAGTAGCAGTTATAGTAATAGTAGTAGTAGTTGTTGTAGTAGTAGTATGAGTTGTAGTAGTAGTAGTAATAGTAGTAGTAATAGTAGTAGTATCAGTAATAGCAGATGGGCATGGTTCCAAATTAATAGCAACGAATTGTCCCATAATTGCTTTGTTCCTGTGAAAAGCAAACACCACTCAAAATGTTCTTTATTGTCTCACGTGAACTGATAAAAGAATAAGCTATTTCGACACAAGCCGGCAGCTTGCATGCGCATTGAATGTATAAGACAACCGCCATAGTGCCGACACCAACCATGTATCTCTTGAATTTGTAATAGATGTCGAAGGACACAGCCGTCACTACAAAAAACATCAGTCACTATGCATAAACAATCGCTTGTTATCAAATAACAATCACTACTGCATAAACAGTCGCTTGATCGTCGGCGATTAGCTGTCCGCTATATTGAATATGCAGCTCACAACACAACAAATATAGATACAAACGAAAAAAATCTGGCCAGCAATGGCGGAATGCGGGAGACCATTCAGAGTCAGAACTGTTTGATTTTGAACACGACTTTGCTAGCGCATTTCCGACATGTTTGGTTGGGTATTTTCCGGTTTCGTTTGCCGAGCTACTGAGTTAGTGCTTGAGCAACGCTGTGAGCTATGACTGTTACATGGAATGCTTTCTTGCTGTGTCAACCGTGCGTTTGTTGTGTGTATTCAGAAAATGGCGGACAGCGGTTATGACGAACAAGCTCTATCTGCCGTATGCAGTTATATTGCGAGTGCAGAAAGCTGGATTTTGCCGTGATTGATGTCCCCTTCGACAAGAATTGCTATTCAAGTGATGAACAGTTTTGTGTTGCTACATTCGCGACGGCCATATGCATATTATGCGGTGCAGGTTGCTTTTGTGGCGGTACGCGGCTGTTTCATTCTGGAATTAGTTCACACAGGAAACATTTCACAGTTGTTAGCATTTCATGTGATTTTCATTGGCACAGGAACGGAGCAATTATGGGGTGATCAAATTCGCAACTCGTTGTTGCAATTCAAGCACTAGCTCAGTAGCTGGGCAACGAAACAGAGTTCTACAAGTCCAAACAAGATGAAATATCCGCTAACAATAGTGATCAGAAGTAAGAAGCACTCCAAAGTCTGAAAGACTCGTCCGCCTTGCAACTATGTTGGTCATGTAGACTATCATGACACACTTGTATTTATTAAACATGAATATAACCAGATATACATACGTCTGTACTGATTGGAAACCACATGGCAAGAGAGAAGTCAACACAACTAAAGAAGACAACCCAGAATAGAATTCAGTGGACAGCGAGAGTTACAACACTATATTGCACTAGGAACAAAAAATGTTTATTAGTAATTAGTAGTATATATAAACAAGTTAATTGCATATCCTTTACAGGACTTTGTGAATCAACCCCAGCTTTTAACGCTGTTTGTGATTTTCTAGGCATTATTACGCTCAGTAGTTTGCCATTGCTTTCTGAACGGGTGGTGCCATCGTCCTTTTTTAAAATCCACGCAAACAATTTGCAACCAAACTGTCCGCAACGTGATTCGAACTCAGAACGTCGTGGTTAATAGACCGAGTCACTGGCCCCTAAGCCACAGAAGTATATACAATACACCATATACAACCGAGAGGAAAACATTAAGAAGTAAACAAGAAATAGTCTGGCAGAATGCACGGACAAGAAAAGTGACAGAATACGTGGAAAGTGACATTACATTCAGTCTTCAACGCAGAAACGACACATTATAACTTGATAAGACGACAGAGAGTTAAGTGTAGCTTTGCAATCTATATTTTTGAGAGTTGTCATTTTATAGTTTCTTTAACCACTCTGAGATACTTTTAGATCTCGTCTAATGTGTTTTTACAAGGTAGTTATTATCTTAAGAATGAACGTCTATCTCCTTCTTCTTCTTTCAACTCTCCATATCGATCACTTGTTAACCACTCTGTGTGATTTGTATGTGATCTGAGCCTAAGAGCGATTATACGTTGTACCAGTTATGCGCTTACACGTAGGCCAGCACATCCGATTTCTGCGATGCTTTTTTATTTACTACGGTAGCTTCCCTAGGTCCTTACGTCAGTCGTCTCTTGCGACATGCCTTATAGGTCTCAGTGGTACTATTCTTTGCTTACCTTGCGGGCCCCGACACAACACAGACATTACGTATATCAATACCACATATCCCTGAACGGTAGTGGTAATCTAGAATTGATCGTTGTAATGTTATCATATCTTTGCAACAGCTGTTCAGCTGTTATTTGATCAGTACCACAGTTGTAGACACCTGCAGATACTATGTTTAGCTTTCTGAACATTGTCTGTCTAAGAAAGTGTCATTAATAGTTGAGCAACTTTCAACTGAAGTTTAGTCAAGAGACTAACATTTGTATAGTTTTCGGAGACATATTTAATTAACTGTTTGTAGTCTATGTGTCTATAAAAAACAGAAAGAACACTGATGTCCTGAAAGAGCTGAATGTTAAAAACAATTGGCTGATAAACAATATACTATACAGACAAATTATAGACTTTGGTCACATCAAGTGTCACGATAGCCTGGTGAGAACAATACTAGAGGGCAGGGTCCCAGGACGCAGAGGCAGACCCAGAAGAATATGGCTACAAGATATTAAAGAAACCATGAATTATCGACGAAGTCTGTGAACTGGCTAGAGACAGAATGAATTTCAGATGCGCTGCAAAGAGAGCAACGTTCTATAAAGGATAATCACCTTGATGATGAGTCTATGTATCTTATATTCTTGTTGAATACAACTAAGTGTCTTTTATTTACTTGGTGTAGGATAGAGAACAGTGAGAAATGACGTATTTCAGAACAAATTGCGTATATTCACCAACTAATATGTGTGACAAGGTACCAAGAATATGTTAGGCAAGGGATCATGAAGGTACTTGGCAAGATAATGCTGAACGTGTCTGTCGAGAAACTGCAACGATGTGTCGAGAGACCAGGAAGGTGTGGCAAGTATGAATTATTTAGCAGTCTACTTTACAACATACTTTTAGTTGTAGAGTATTTATAAATTACAAGAACTGTTTTTGTAAAGACTTTAAATTCTTAGGATAAAAGAAAATTGCCAATACTGATTGCTTATTGTTTTTGGTTTTTTTAACTTTAAAAATTATTTTTTACCCAGGAAAGAGAACGTATCTGTCCACATCAAGACTTGAACCATTGAACTTATGGTTGTGATATCGGTGCCCTAACCTTTATTGTTAAGTGCAATATAGCTTATCCCTCCCTCAACATGTGTTATATTGTCGTCACAGTGTAAGTTTGTCACCATATCAAGACGGCCGATCTATTAACACAACTGCTGCAACAGGCTGATCTTAAAATGATAGTAAACATGGAAGAATTGGAAGGTATGGCAGGAGAGGAAGAGCTGAAGAAGCTTTGCCTAGGACTTGTGTCACTATACCTATTACTTGTCACTAATAAACCTTATGTCACTAATACCTATGTCTTGATACAACAAACCTAGTTAAACTTGTTAGATATGTCAATATTATCATGTCTGATATTTATTTTCTGCGGACATGTGCTCCGCTGTACACTAATACCTTATGTCACTAATACCTCATGTCTTGATACAACAAAACTGAGTCAAACTTGTTAGATGTGTCAATATTATCATGTCTGATATTTATTTTCTGCGGACATGTGCTCCGCTCTACACTAATACCTTATGTCACTAATACCTTATGTCTTGATACAACAAACTTGTCAAACTTGTTAGATGTGTCAATATTATCATGTCTGATATTTATTTTCTGCGGACATGTGCTCCGCTCTACACTAATACCTTATGTCACTAATACCTCATGTCTTGATACAACAAACTTGTCAAACTTGTTAGATGTGTCAATATTATCATGTCTGATATTTATTTTCTGCGGACATGTGCTCCGCTCTACACTAATACCTTATGTCACTAATACCTTATGTCACTAATACCTCATGTCTTGATACAACAAACTTGTCAAACTTGTTAGATGTGTCAATATTATCATGTCTGATATTTATTTTCTTCTCCGTTTCATATCCATCATATTTTTATTTATTAAAGTTTTGTTTGTAAAACTATGATTGTTCTTCTTTTAATTTCCTTCATCCAATTCCATTTCTAAAAGTATACCATGCGATTTATAAACGTATCTCAGCATGAATCAAACAATATCAGTTTCTAATGTGATTTATTTCTGTGATTAGAAAATACTACATGAGAGTGGCAAGATGAACGTGGTAGTTCATTGTGGGATATTTTTTATTTAAAAATATTTTCCGATCCAGAAGCACTTGGGCTGTGATCTCGTCGGCTCGGTGCCATGTACATCGTAACCCTTCGGTTCGGTGCCACGAACACCGTGAATTTGGAGAACCTGGGGTTTTTCTGCCAGCCCGCGGAACTGAATCAGCACTCACAGGGAGCTTGTCACTAGTCGTCCAAAGCGCTACGAACACACTGGACAGACGGGCGACTGTGGGATATAGAAAAAAAGAGTACATGCAAATTGAATTCATGACCTTATTTATGTTTTATTAAACTACAGACATTCATAAATGGATATTTATGTAAAGTAGATGGACTGAGATAGTATGATAAGATTACAAACAAGGAACCCAGAGAAAGAACTACGCAGATAACAGTGGAGAAAGAGCTAAGGAAGAGATGTTGTCGATGGATAAGACACACATTGAGAAGACCAACCGGAAACATTGCAAGACATGAACTCTTTTGGAACCCGCAGGGAATGAGGAGTAGGGGAATGCCTAGACAGACCTGGAGAAGAGAGCTTGAGACTAATATTAAAAGGATAGATAAAACATGGAAAGAATTGATTGGAAGGGATGGCAAGAGAGAGGAAGAGCTGGAAGAAGTTTGTTGAAGATCTGTGCTCAGTTGGAAGTTGAAAAGTGAAGAAGTAGAAACTTCAGATGTACTGTGTGTTATATGTATTCAATAAGGAGCATAAGAATAATATCAATTATCAAGGTTATGTCTGATAGCCCGAGACACTGCCGTTTGTGAAATCATGAACGATGAATTTTCAGAATCTTACTTTGATATAGACGCCTCTGAGATCAGTCAGGTACACGACGAGTGTCAAAAGCCTGTGATATCTTTGATTACTCAAGGTAAACTGTAATAGATATAGTTGTATTGGCTATCCATGTCGACACATGAGTACACGTATCAACAAACAGTCTCACACATAGGTGTGCTTGAGATTGGTTGTTGTAACGCCTCAACCACTTACGACGTATGTGCGAGCCTATTATGCCAGCAGGTAACATCCGAGACGAACTGATGAGTTTTAGCACAAGAGCGCATTATAGTTTACCTGTCCGCAAAGAACTTACTCTTACTCTTATAGTATATTTCTTCTTTGCACTATTCAACTTCAGACAATACGTTCGTTCATAAGGAAGTGCCTAACCTTCTAGCATTTGAGTCTACCAGGTGGTGGATGAGCATCACGTTGTACAAGTTAAGTGCAAAAATTTAACCCTAGACAACTGCATATGGTTGCTACTTTGCTATTGAGGGCCGCCCATGTTGTTCCGGGGCCCTCAAGGGAAGCAACGAATAGTACAACTGCAACCTAGAAAGTATGACGTAAGAGGCGACTGATGTAGGATCTAGGGAAGCTATCCTAGTAAATAAAAGCATCGCAGAAATCGGATGTGCTGGACTTCTTATAGACGCATACATGGCACAACGTACAATCGCTCTTAGGCTCAGGTCACATACACATCACACAGAGTGGTTAACAAGTGGCAGATATGTAGCGTACGAAGAAGAAGCTATTAAGGACGCGGTAAATATTTCTTGAGGCTACAATAGTAGTTCTGTCCTAGTTTTGTTTATCCCTAAGGATTTCATTCGCATTAGTTATGCATGTAATAATCCCTCTGTTTCAATCGGGTCCAAGTCAAAGTACGAGTAATTTAGTGATTTTATCAAGATAGTAAAAACAAAATGTGATTATATATATCTTTGCTGAACTGGCTTGAACAATACGTTAAAATAAATCAATGTAGCACACCAAGAAACACAAAAGTTACATGTCGGTTCTTGTCTCAGTGATGTTTTATACCACGCCAAACTTGTTGATCAATAGTTGTACCTAGACAATTGATAAAGAAAAGAGAAAAGACTAGAAACAACTGAACCAAACTATCAAGACTTGAAGAGCCGTGTAGAAGATTACGTTCCGGGGATAACGTACTTGAAAGCCGATGTCGGTGAATATTCTCCATTGATTCATGGAGATTAATGGGCCATGAAAAGATGGTGAAGTAAGTTTGCTCTTCCTCAATGGGAGAGAAGTGACGTGGAAACAGTATGGTTATCTTAACGCTGATTTTGTTCCAGAGGTTGTTCATTTTTTGGCAAGTTATATTAACATTTGATTTCTTGCTTTGGCTCCTGTAAATTACATTGGCATTTTTGTTATTGGCTTTCATTCGCTCATGCAGAAAGATACTGGTCTGTTTTGTCAGCTGTTTTAATTTAAAGTTGAAGAATTTGTTTGCTGTTGGTTTTCGTATAAAAATTTGTCATAGATCAATATTATCGCTCAAGTAACCTCTGGGTAGTTAATGCATTGCTGCTCCCGCAGAACGTTGAGCAATAAGGATAAACTTTTATTAATGGTGAACAATGGCTTACGTATATGTGATAGTAAGTTAGCTCAATTCTTTTATATTTGTTCTACTATCCTTACATTTTTTAACCTTTCTTTATCTTCTCATACTAAACGATCACCCAGGCTAAGTAAGTAGAGTCTAAACGATCACCCAGGCTAAGTGAGTGCAGTCTAAACGATCTTCTCATACTAAACGATCACCCAGGCTAAGTGAGTGCAGTCTAAACGATCACCCAGGCTAAGTGAGTGGAGTCTAAACGATCTTCTCATACTAAACGATCACCCAGGCTAAGTGAGTGCAGTCTAAACGATCACCCATGCTAAGTGAGTGCAGTCTAAACGACCATCAAGGCTAAGTGAGTGCAGTCTAAATGATCGCCCAGGCTAAATCATCGTCTTGGTTAAATAGTCGCTAAGGCTAAATAATTGCTGAAACGTCAGATGGTGTTAACCATTTCCATACCAATCTCCGCCAGTGTGTTGACGAGGCCCACAAGGAAAGCAAGCAAAGAATAGATTCACTGCAAACTACATCACTGTGTACTACATCACTGTGTACTACATCACTGTGTACTACATCACTGTGTACTACATCACTGTGTACTACATCACTGTGTACTACATCACTGTGTACTACATCACTGCAAACTACATCACTGTGTACTACATCACTGTGTACTACATCACTGTGTACTACATCACTGCAAACTACATCACTGTGTACTACATCACTGCAAACTACATCACTGTGTACTACATCACTGCAAACTACATCACTGTGTACTACATCACTGTGTACTACATCACTGTGTACTACATCACTGTGTACTACATCACTGTGTACTACATCACTGTGTACTACAGCACTGTGTACTACATCACTGTGTACTACATCACTGTGTACTACATCACTGTGTACTACATCACTGTGTACTACATCACTGTGTACTACATCACTGTGTACTACATCACTGTGTACTACATCACTGCAAACTACATCACTGTGTACTACATCACTGCAAACTACATCACTGTGTACTACATCACTGTGTACTACATCACTGTGTACTACATCACTGTGTACTACATCACTGTGTACTACATCACTGCAAACTACATCACTGTGTACTACATCACTGTGTACTACATCACTGCAAACTACATCACTGTGTACTACATCACTGCAAACTACATCACTGTGTACTACATCACTGCAAACTACATCACTGTGTACTACATCACTGTGTACTACATCACTGTGTACTACATCACTGTGTACTACATCACTGTGTACTACATCACTGTGTACTGCATCACTGTGTACTACAGCACTGTGGTTTGAATTGAGGCTCGCTACCAAATCAGATAAATATATAATTTTATCTACAAAACCGAACCAATCATGAATAAATCAAATACAAGTACAATAATAATAAATGCTTGTAGTTTACGACGATAGCTAGCTATATCTGTGTTAGTCATATTTGTCAGAACCCTACTATTGTAAGGTGGCGTCTGTGGCTTAGGGAATAGTAACACAATCTATTAACCCCGACGTTTTGAGTTCCAATAACGCTGCGGACAGTTTGGTTTGCAAATTGTTTCGCGTGGATTTTACAAAGGGACAATGGCACCACCCGTTCAGAAAGCAATGACAAACTATTGAACGTAATAATGCCTAGAGAAATCACAAACAGCGTTAAAAGCTGGGGTTGATTCGCACAGTCCTGTAAAGACTATGCAATTAACGTTTTTAACTGTTGTAAATGATGTTTTTATTAGTATCCCCAACTGCGAACTGTCTTCAGTGATTATTGATTCACCTTATATTAGAAACGTTTTATATCGTAACAACTCGCTATTAATCTTGGATGTAGTTGTTATGACATTCGGAGTGTTTGTCATCATCTTAATCTTTTGTTATTTTAATCTACATCAATTTATCTTGTTCTTTGTGCGTGTATAAACATTCCCTGATTAAACATGGAATCACGCAAGCATTGTGAAAGTACACATTTACAGTAAAACAATAGTCAGATGGAATTCCTCTATATATATATATACTCACAAGCATTGCATACACTATAAACATGTTGAATCAATTTTTACTACTGTCTTGTAGTTGATTGGGGACAATAAAAGTCTAGCAGAGCAAACCGTACACAAAACTGGACGGTAGGCAAACCAAGCAGTCCATTAACAAGACGGGTATAGCTGGGCAGATGACGCCTATCAGCCCAGGAGGACAAGTCGTCTACGGTTTGCTGCCCTGAAAGAAAATAACAATCTGATGCCTTATGGGTTTTAGCTGGGGACAGCAAAAGACTAACAGAGAGCGAACCCAGTAAACGCTGGTTGAAACCGAACACACTACTGAAGGAAGGATAAGCACTTGAGCTCCGATTGGTACTGAAGGCTGTGCACGTACATTCCGTTCTTGATGTATGGTTGTTTATATATCACAATAGAATGATAAAAAACGGCTAAAAACGATCGCGAGAGAGAGATAAGAGAGAATCAATTTTTACGGAATATTTTGTGACATGATAATTTGTCTAAATTTTTGTAAGGAGAGACACTTGATTAAAATGCTGACAAAAAGAACACATGTCTGCATACGGTAATTATCGATGTACATCATTCATGGGTTTGTTATTGTACATTCTAACATGGATTGTTTTAATCGATATAACAGACAGTTTAGATGGAGGAACGGGGGACTATGAAACGACGAATACGTGTTTCTATCTGCAAGATAATGCTACAATCAAGCTGTAAATCTTAAACAATTCGTTATGGGTAAAATATGAATTGAAAAACTCAGCCTGTAAATGAACAGTGTCATAATAGACAAAGCACTCAAAATGATATTAAAAAAGGAAGAAATTACTTAAAAAATCTACTCAAATTCAATAAAACCTGCAAGAGAGTATACAGTGATATCATAAACCCCACAGAGCAAGAGATATTAGCTTATGAGATAACTAAAACCAGAAATATTATTGCAAGATATAAGAACAAATGATACGAATTGCCACAAAACCAGCAAGTAGTGACGATATACTTGCAGAAGCCATTCTATAAGCTGGAGAAAGCCTCGATCCCTCTCCGCAGAAATGGCACACCATTTGTCGAGATTATTGCACAAAGCACGAACTCTGTAGCTCCAGCAACAATCTTAGGGGTTTCTGAAAAAAACTGTACTCATGAACAGAACGGCGCGGTCCGGATTCGAATCCAAAATCTTCGACTCACAAGGTAAAAGAGCTTAACCACTTAGACACAGAGAGCCCCAAATAAGCTGGAGAAATAAGGACATAATGGGGCAGATACATTTTTCAAGTCGCTTGTGCAGACCAGACGCTCATGAGAAGATTCGAATGCGTTATTAATGATAGTAATATGAAACACCTAAAGAAAACAAGCACGCGTGTACTAAATATAAGGAGTCTCAATACTTAGTCGCACAGTATAAATGTATGATAACATAACAGACATACAACTAAGACCAAAACTATAAGAAGAGCTCACATGCGTCCAAGTGGGATCTACACTAAACATAAGCTACGCAGATGCAATATTCGCATTAGTACCACTAGCCCTTTCGCTGCTACATACTTTCTGAAGGCTGAGCTAAAAATAACTACTCTTTGTTTCTAGATCACATACGTGAATGTACGCCTATAGCAGTGACACTAGCAATGTATAACGTGTTAACACGTCTTTAGCCCACAGAGGAGAGATAATAACAGACGTGTTAATGTGTCTTTAGAAGTGAATGTGAACAACGTATATATACGTCCTTAGCAGATAAAGGGCTAGTAGAAAAATTGTTTTAATTTGGAAAGACATGCAAAGTTGTATTCATAGACAAGGAAAATTCTTCTGATAAGAGTTGCTAGGAATATGCTATTGAATTGCTTAAGAAAATATGGAATCATCCAAAAGCGTCATCAAAATTTACAAAAGTGTACACATTTTAAGTAAATATTACATAATAACAAAGACATGTACATCATAAACATTTGAAGTGAATTCAGACGTACGACAAGAATGCCTGCTCTACCCACCACATTGTATAAGATATATTGCCAATTTAAGCAGAGAAGCAAGAAGCAAAGACGAGAATAATATTTCAGCAATTGCTATTTGAATATGGCCAAGTAATGATAGCAGAAAACAAAGAATTCTTCCAGAAACATCCAAGTCGATTTAATACCAAGAGTAAAAAACATAATTTGAAAATAAGCACTGAAAAAAACAGAACCAACAATGATAGACAGGCAGACTGAAACCCTTTCATTAAAGTTAAAAACACCGGCATTACACAAACAAGTGAGTTCAAATACCTATAGGCAATTCTCACAAGACATAAAAATGGATAGATAAATGAGCATACAGTGCACACAAACAAACCAGGTACTGAATGGGGGGTCTATACGGCAAAACGGTTAAGACTTTTGCCTGTCGTTCTGAAAGTTGTTGGTTCGAATCTCGTTATTTCATGCGATTCACAGGATTGTTGCTGGAGCTACTGAGTTCATGCTTTGTGCAATAAAGTAAATCCTTCGCTTTTAGACTCTTTTTTATACCAGATACTGGGACAACTAATACCACTCCTGACTTATACCACTCCTGACTTATACCACTCCTGACTTATACTACTCCTGACATATACCACTCCTGACTTATACATAGAAAGCTGTGTTTACTAAAGCAAAACTTATAAGAATTTTGTTGTTGTCTACGAGCATGCTATCAATGTCAAAGATGGTTGCTTACAGCATAGCTAATCAGTTGAAAATCGTAATAACAGAGATGCGATGTCTTAGAAGAGATGCATCAGTAACAATGAGATATACAGTTAGAAATTCAGAAACTAGAAAAAGACTACGAATGAAACCAATCGTTCGTTTCATAAAAGAACAACATATGCTGTAACCTGGTAAGAATGGACTGGTATCGTATACCAAAAAGAGACATTTAGAAAACATATAATAAACATAGATAAAGAGTGTATCAAGAACAAGTTTAGAAAATGGAATACGAACTTACAAAGAACATTAGACAAAACGCATATCCAATCCATACATCTTCCTTAAACGCATCATAAAAGAACAGTGAACAAAGAGAAAAATATGAAGAGACAAGTCACTTCAAAACTTTAAGATTTAGGAAGTACCAAATAACTAACAGCTGAAAATGTTTAAAGTTGAATGATTGAATTCCTTAGCTTGGTTTCCCCATATGTGTCGATTCCAATCCACATTAATAACACACCAGCTGTTAACAGTAGTGCAAAAAGCACGGACTTCGTAGCATCAGTTACAATCACAGAGATCTCCAAAAATGCGCTCGTAAACAGAATGACGATATCCGGATTCGAACCAACGATCTTCAGAACACACTGAAAACGGCTTGAACGTGCCGCTACATAGACACCCCGATACCAAACAAATACTGATTCTGGAAGAAATGTTTAAAACAGATAAATTAATTATTGTCTGAAGCGGTCACTACTCGAAAAATGTAAGATATCAGAATGATTGAAAGAGAAATTTAATGTAGTGCAGTTTTAGATAGCTAAGGTCCACAACTGGGCTATCGGAAACTGTCCGATTGTTATCTGGAGCCATTCTTCAACAAAGTTCATCATGTAATTATAGAATTGGTGCTGCTATAAGCAACAGTAAACATAACAAGGAATATAAGTCAGTTCTATAACTTGCAAATAAACATAAACAACTAATCGTTCAGAAAGAAAACACATCTTAAGTACTGAAGCGTTTAAAACTGGATCAGACATTAAATGAAAAACAAAAATAAAGTTTCAGATTGAATATCACAAATATGATCTCACCAACGTTTGTGATCAAATAGTTAATGAGTTGCATACACTTACTGACTCGGGTACTAAAATATGAGAAGGTAACATTTACCTTCAATTTAATCCCTCAGTTTTTAGCAAAACATCTTTTGATTTGAAAACAAAATATGCAAAGAGAAATAATAGGTTTGATTGCATATACATAAATTAGCGAAGCTCGTTGAATTACTTGTTAGAATATGCCATTAAAACTGCAGATCGTTACCAACACACGTATTTGTATCATATTGTTGTATGAAAATGCTAGAAGTTGTAACACATACTAGCTTGCGTCAGCTCTGAGATGGTCTCTCTATGATCAGTTAGATCGTGTACGTCTACAGTATAACTCCAGATGGGGGGAACTGTATAGTGAGGATTTATCTGTATGTAAAATTGTACAGATACCCGTCGAGAGAAATACAACAAACCATGTGCAACAAAATGAGCAACAGAAATTAACACACTCCCTCCTCATCCCTTTCCAATCTGATATCAAGCAATTATGATTCTACTTACTCGACTTTCACACGCGTTGTACAATATATATAGTGTATTTTCTTTCCTGATCCAGAAGCACTTGAGCTTTCAGTTCTTCTGCTCGGTGCCATTGACATCGTAACCCTTCGGTCTGGTGCCACGAACACCGTAAATCTGGAGAACCAGTGGCTTTTCTGCCAGCCCGCGGAATTGAACCCGCACTCACAGGGAGCTTATACATACATAGTGTATATAGATAAGGTGGCCGACTGCAGCTTAAACGATTGTGAGCTTGATCCCAACCCAAACGTACATGTCCAAACATCGTGGCAGGCAGTTTGGAAACACATTCGTTTCCGTGGGATTTTTACGAAATGTAAAAATAGACCTCAACGTTCAGAAAGCAATGACAAACTACTGAGCGTATACGTGGTACCTAGATAATCAACGACTCGCGTATATAGCTGATGGCAATTTAGTGTAAAGGATATGCAACGATTGTCACTTTTACATAAACAAAACATACATAAATGAATAGACATAGATAAGATACCTTGTCCATTTTCTCTCTATATATTATTCAACAGTCAAAATGTTATCCGTCTAAGTCTTGTGTACACACACGCTAGAGCCGCGAATAGTCGCTATATATATATATATATATATATATATATATATATATATATATATATATATATACGCGCCCGCTAACACTTGCTGAGTGGTGGTAATGTGATTTATTAAGAGTATAGTTTCCAGCCAAATTTCTCTTTGTGTGGTAGAAGCACAAACATGTCTTTCTTTCATTGAACTTAACAGGATCGGTAAGCCGTACTAATAGTTGAAGATATGAGGCTTATATCCCATAAAAAGACATTGCTATTTGACTCACAAATTATTAAGGACACTGACATTTCCCTGGTACTAATGGTAAATATATGATAAAGGGCGTGCGAGATGGATGGGACTTTAGAGAGCAGCGGTAGGATAGGATTAGTTGCTAAATAGATAAGACAGTAGGTATATTTCTTCCCGGTTCTGTCTTCTTTGTTGAAGAGGTTGGTACCCTAATTTCTCCAATCATACAAGAGGTCTGCACCAAATAAAGAGGTTGGTACCCTAATGTCTCACATCATACAACAGGTCTGCACCACATAAAGAGGTTGGTACCCTAATGTCTCACATCATACAACAGGTCTGCACCACATAAAGAGGTTGGTACCCTAATGTCTCCAATCATACAAGAGTTCTCTATCAAATAAAAAAATATACATTTTTTCTTCTGCGTTCGTCCGCCATGAATTCAGACGTAGTCATGCGTCTGGTGTGGCGCTTCTGATTTTTGCGTGAAAGCTTGCTTACAGTTGCGTTGGCTTCCTGGCCATACAGGCAGGCCTTCTCCGACTTCAGATGTTACATATGCATTCATAATGGAATAACAAAAAAACAATATAAAGAATACGTTCTCATACCACATTGGGAACTATGTGCCGCCTTTGGCATGAAATGAACAAACTAAACACATCGGGTAGTATAGTGTTAGTCCCATATATTTCTTTCAACAAGCACACGCGATTTTAGATGTGTTCAACATCACATTTGGCGCAATACAGAGTTACCCTAGTAAATAAAAAGCGTCGCAGAAATCGGATGTGCTGGCCTACTTGTAGGCGCATGACTAGCACAACGTACAACCGCTCTTTGACTCAGATCCCATACAAATCACAAAGAGTGGTTTAACAAATGGTCGATATGGAGCGTTTCAAGAAGTAGAACACTGGGCGTCGTTACTTCGCAGTATTTCTACGATGAGTGAGTACTACGTTATTGTTAACATGAGTATCGTTGCAGTTGACAATAAAACAGTCCACCTCAAACAGGAAATTTACAATATAGAACTACAAACTAATTGCTTTAACAACTGTGCTATAGCTACTTTCTATAATAATGTAGACTGCTGTAATACTATGCACTAAATAGAAAATATACAAAAAGAATAAATATCATATTATAAAATATAACAACATACCACGTCGATATTTGCTATGAAATATTGACAAGCAAAACTAAACATAATTGTATAGAAGAGAAACAAGTAGCCAAGAAAACTAATGAGCAAGGAAACTTCTCGCTAAAAATAACCTGATGTAAATTAGAAGTCAAGTTATATAAAAAAAAATGGAAAGAAAGAAAGGGAAAATAGATGCTAATGAGAAGGAATATGATAATGTTAACTATATACAACATATGGATGTAATGGCTATAGATATATACGAGGCCAGCCTGAAATGTTTTGCCTCGTCTTAAATATGAAATAATATGAAATATATTTCAATGAAATAAGAAAATAAATATACCTACACCACGTAGCATCAAAGATGTAAAATTAAGCTTCTACACAATTATCATTCAAGTCAATACATTTTTGTCAACATCACACTAGTTTTTGAAAAACGTTCATAAAAAATAAGTTATTTTGTTTTTGATACCATTTCCCAGCTGCGGCATGATATTTAAATGGGATGTGATTGTTTATGGAGATAATCCATCGCCTGTTCTTTATTCTCTCTGTCATAAAGCTGGATCCAAGTTTCATCATTGGTAATGAACTTCATAAATAAATACTCACCTTCCTTTTCAAAACGTTGCAGGACTTTCTTAAAAATGTGAACTCTTTCAGCTTTCATTTCATCAGACAGCATTTGAGGTACCAGTCTGGCACAAACTTTGAGGAATCCAAGAATACCAATAATTTTTGGAAATCCCTAGCTCAACAGCAATTTCCTTAATTTGGTTAAGACGATTTCTGCGGATCAGTTCTTCAACACAATCTTCTTGCTGAAACTGATCACTTGCCGTTACAGGCTTTCTACTTCGTGGTTTGACGTTAACATTTTATTGATTACATTCGACACCTTTGAAATGTTGTACCCAATGTCTTACTTTACTCACATGAACACAATGCAATGTCTTACTTTACTCACATGAACACAATGCAATGTCTTACTTTACTCACATGAACACAATGATGACAATAACATCTTATATACGTCTGTGATGTTGAATTGCAGGAATCTGTTTTGTTGTTAAATATACCACTTTTCTTCAACAGTACGTTTGAACCTTTCTCCATTTCGATGTGAACTGGGTGAAACAAATCTTAGTGACTTTAATTACAGAAGCCTCAGCCCGTATGTTGCCGGGACTAGCAAGGGGAGCAAAGAGTAATAACTGTGCGGCCTATAAAGCATGTCGTAAGAGACGACTAAGGTAGGGGCCTATGGAATCTACCCTATTAAATAACTAGCGTAGAAGAAATTGGATGGACTGACCTACCTGTAGGCGTATAACTGGCACAACGTACAAACGCTATTAGACTCAGATCACATATAGATCACAAAGAGTGGTTTAACAAGTGGTCGATGTGGAGTGTTCGAAAAAGAAGAAGAAGAAACTACAAAGTCAATCATAGAGAGAAGATGTCATGCAACTGTAAGGAATCGAAAATACGCAGTTATGTCTAACATTGTTAAAATATATAAAAGTGGAGGCAAAACTGTGTTGCCTGCCCTCGTATAATGATTTTCAATTGCATAATATTGCACCATGATCATATGATTCTGACAAGGATGTTTCAGGGACCCAGATGATCATTATCTTTCCTAAATGTTGGATAAATGGGCAAATAACGATGATAAAATATAATGTAAATGCTACCATAGATATGTCAGAAGAAAGAAGCATGCCAGTTTCGCTAATGTAAGTAATAACACAATGTGTGCAAACCATGATATTAGAAAACGTGATGTTTTTACATGTCAGTGTAATTCAATATGCTTTACACGGTGATACTTTTCATCTATTACAAAATTTACTTGCTGTGAAATATTACACTTCTTGCGTTATTATTTAATGAATCATCTCTCCTCTAACCACCTCCATTGTAAACATGACATATTGCCAACAAAGAAATTATGATTGATATATGCAATTTGAAATACAAACATTAAGAAAAACCTATTGCAGTAAGCGTAAGCTACGTGAACAGATAACTCGCCCGATATGATCTGTCATTCACAAACATCAACAAGTGAAACTGCTATCGTGGTGGGCTACGGCTAAATGTCCTAAAGTTTACCATCTGACAACTTATGGGTGTGAAGCATAGACATTCAACAAGACCAATGGAAAAACATATATGTGCGTTTTTAAAATACGTGTTACAGAAGAGCCAAAAGGATATTGTTGACCAAGAAGGGAGAATGCATCGAAAAAATCGAAAGACAACAAATTCAGTGGTTTGGACATTTAATGAGAATGAAATACAACCAACCACCAATAACAGCATATAATAAAAAGAGATCGTGTACTAGAGCTAAGGGAAGACCAAGAAAAGATGGATAAACAATATCAAGACCACACTACATAAACAAGGATATAACACAACAAGGGCGACTTATCTAGTCCTAGAACGCAAATTAAAGCTCCCATCCCTACGCTTAACGGCAAGAATAGAAATCCAACTACATCTTCAACCTGGGAATAGACAATATACAATAAAATAGAGCAAATAGATTTATCAAGAAATAACTTACAATGAAAGAACACTGGCTGAGGCTACAAATCAGAATGAGAAAAGATAAGTATTTTGTATATATAAAGAGACACGAAGGGTTGAAGAAGACCATCATAGAAGGAGGCATCATGGCAAATAGGAGAAGAGAAAGACCACGGAGAAGTAGTGTTCTGGTTGTACCTTATGATTTGAGCATGATGGCTGCAGAGGCGGATCTTCTGGCACATGAAAGAGAGAAATTCCGATGGGCTGTTAGTGTGGCACAAATCTACTCAGTACAACTATTTTATGATGATATCAAACATCTACAATCATTATAAAACAAGCAAAATAGACAATACATGTATTAGTGAAAATACATTGATATCAAAACACGAACATCGTGCTATCGCAAAACCTAATGATATTCGATATTCTAAATGATAGTTGAGACTCACATGCTCTGTAATGTATTCATGTGGTTAGGCTTACAGTATAGAAGTAGATTTGAGCCAAGAATGTATAAGAAGAACATAAAAGATTGTAACTTATACCTGGTTATAAATAAAGTACATCAACTGTTAAAGCCATACATCATACGTGGACATACGTGGGCCATAGAGGAAAGGGAAACATCATACGCAGACATCAAGACGTCATACGAGGAAATAAGTTGGGGTTAGAAGAAAGGGAGGCATCATACGTGAACATAAGCTGGGGCTAGAAAAAAGGAAGACATCACACATGGACATAAGGTTGAACTATTAGAAAGGGAGACATCATACGTGGACATAAGGTTGAACTATTAGAAAGGGAGACATCATACGTGGACATAAGGTTGAACTATTAGAAAGGGAGACATCATACGTGGACATAAGGTTGAACTATTAGAAAGGGAGACATCATACATGGACATAAGGTTGAACTATTAGAAAGGGAGACATCATACGTGGACATAAGGTTGAACTATAAGAAAGGTAGACATCATACGTGAACATAAGCTGGGGCTAGAAAAAAGGAAGACATCACACATGGACATAAGGTTGAACTATTAGAAAGGGAGACATCATACATGGACATAAGGTTGAACTATAAGAAATGGAGACATAATACGTGGACATAAGGTTGAACTATAAGAAAGGTAGACATCATACGTGGACATAAGGTTGAACTATAAGAAAGGGAGACATCATACGTGGACATAAGGTTGAACTATTAGAAAGGGAGACATCATACGTGGACATAAGGTTGAACTATAAGAAAGGTAGACATCATACGTGGACATAAGGTTGAACTATTAGAAAGGGAGACATCATACGTGGACATAAGGTTGAACTATTAGAAAGGGAGACATCATACGTGGACATAAGGTTGAACTATAAGAAAGGGATACATCATACGTGGACATAATTTGAAGCTAGAAGAAAGGGAGACATCATACGTGGACATAAGGTTGAACTATAAGAAAGGAGACATCATAGTGGACATACGGTGATTATAAAATATCAATATATCCTATATCGATGCATAAGATGCAATTACTGAGCACGAGAATGAGAAAAATATTAATCAAGGCCTGATCATTGGGTACAAAAACAAATCAACAATGTCAAACATAGCTTTTATTATTGTATCCATCTCTTCCTTGAGGCACAGATCATCCGCTTATGTAGTCCTAATCTGGGCATCTTCAATAGTTCAGTTCAGGAGTTTGAGCTGAGCTAATATTTTTCTGAAAACCTCCCCAGGCACCTTTTTCAGCCGATTAAATTGAGGTCTATCTTTCTCGGAACGAAATCGATGTAAGTGTCTACGCTGTGGCAGTTTATCTATAAGTATAACATGTGTGTGTTTCCAAGATAAGTTATACATGGTGCGTGATAACTCTAGGTTCTATATGGAGGTCAGAAGTTTAAAGTTATATATATATATATATATATGGCAATGTGCTGGAGTGACGCCAAATATTCCGTTTTTCTTATCCTCCATATGAGCATGAGATTGATTTAATTTACACATCAAGTCACGCTTTACGGTAGTGCGCTGGTAGAGAATAAAGATTAGCTATCGTACGGTAAACACTTTAATGAGTTACAGACTCGTTATTAAAAATGTCACAAAAAGACATTTCTTTCGATAACGATAAACCACAATACTGAAGTGAAAAAGTTTCATATCATATGTGTGTAAGATAAGTCTGTCTTGACTTAGTTTGATATTTGCGAAAGATAAAGCGTTTTGTCTTAGTTTGATATTGTGAAAGACAAAACTGTCTTGACTCAGATTGATATACGTGTAAGACAATCTGTCTTGTCTCATCAGATTGATTTGTGAGTAATACAAAAGTCTTGTTACAGTTCGAAATAGATGTAAATAAAACATCTTTATCTCCAAATAATAAATATGTGTGTAATATAGAACAGTATTGTCTCAATTCGATGCATATAAACTGTCTTGTCTCATTTTAATATATATGTAAAACTAAATAAATATGAGAATTTTCTTTAAATGTTTACCGTTTGAACAGAACTTATAGAGAGAAAAAACTAAACGAAGAAAAAGCACAGAAATCGTTGGAATAAATTTAAACATCATTATTCTTATATCTCTGAGTTTATCTTCAAAGCCATACATATATTTACTCTGGTTTACTGTACAAATGCTGGAATCAAAGAACAGGTCTCCCCACTGTTTCATTGATGAAATGCTGACAAGATTATTGGATAATGGCATTTTGTGAGTTTGATTTGAAAGATCACATACACGAATGTTAACATCCCGGTTACAAGGGTACGACTGTCGGCATCTGTTGTGTCGAACAAGTATTTGTTTAATCAGAGAATCGCTAGAACTACCAGCAGGCATGCATATCGACATCTACGTGAGGTTTCTGATTATCTATTGACTCCCTCGGAATATACTGAGGTCATTTAGTTAAACATTATCAACCTAACAGCACAGTGTGCAAGTTGTATTGAAGTTAAGGGGTTTGCTCTGTAGAAAATTTTAGTTTTGAGTCAAAAACATCGATTTTCAAAGTGTTTAGTTCTATAAAGTACAAGATTCGTACTATCGATTACACATAAAATTATGTTGTTTTGTTTGTGTATTAGCATTACAACATTAATAAGAAACGTTCAGTTCTATTCATTTTTCTTTCAAATTCCAAGTTTTAAATCGAGTCTTCTCAAAATATTTTTTTAAATTTTTTTGTGTCGGAAATCCTTGAGTTTTAACTAATACTAACGCTAGACACACGAAATTTGAGATGAATATTCCCTATATCATTTTGCAGTTACTGATACATTTCAAATTACATTTTTGTGAATATGTATTTTTACAATTAATTTTTAAATGTGAAATGATGACCCATTTTGGGCGGTTTTTTTGGCAAGCATAAGTTTAAAAATAAACATAAAATATATTTCTTGAGATTTTACAAAAATAAATGCATCAGAAGATGTAGATATGCTTACTGTTTATGAATCATCCCTTTATATCTCAATATATTTGTTTGTTTTGTAAATTGCAGGATTCTAATAACATGTATTTATTTTAAAATATGGCCGCTGTTGTCATGACAACCATGCGACGTTTTGTTTTTTAAACATTAAAATAGATCTACATTAATAGCTTAACATGCCCATTATAAAATAATTGCTCTAACTTAATTCATAAAAAACAAAAACTCCCCGGAGCCAAACCCCTAAAGGTAAATAACGAACCCGCTTAAATACCAGAGATTAGTTTATTGGTAAATAATGTAATATGCAAGTAGTCTTCTTTCACCAGCGACACACATCAGGTGGTGTTGTCAACAACACGACGTCTTTACTTCATAATGTTTCTCTGGTATCTAACTGTTGATGGATAGAACTGAAAGCCGTTTATCATAAGCATCATGTGACATGTCGGTTATCGTAAACTGATATGTTTCGCCGTCTCCCACGATCCACAAAGTCATGGATCAAGTTGAAGTTATTGTCCCAACTACATACTTTGTGTAAATGATCCAAGTATGTATCTTTGTCTTCTCCTTCTTCCATCGAATTTTCCAGTTGTCACTAAGTATTCATCTGTCTGTATCCTTATAACATCAGAGCCTTCAAGAGGTGAAAATGTCTTTTCCAACTGAAGAATAGATCATTGGACACAACTTCTACCAGAAAGTGCACTAACTACTAGAATATAGCGGGTCGTATTGAAAAAAAAAATGATTTAATAAAACAACAGATAATAACAACGTTTCAGCTTTTCTAAAGTTGACTGATAGAGTTTGTCATTGTCAATTAGACTGTCAAACATGACTCTAGAGTCTTTGACAAACAATTATCAAACTGAAATATTATGGATAATGTCAAACTGTTATGAATTGATATTGGCAAGACAGAAAAGCCAAATAAGTTTGAAGTTTTGAATTGAATCTTCTTGTTTCTTTCTATATCTGCTTGTTTTTATTTGTTTTGTGTCAATAAGTTAGAAGAATGTAGAGAGAATGTCAACATATTTGTGATCGATATCTGAATAAATAGAATTTGAATTGTAAAAAGGTTTAAAAACATTAAATAAAGAAATTCATTATATTTTAAATTGCGTTTGTTATATTTTTATCTTCCTATTCAAGAATATTTTTACGATGATAGAACACAGACAGACATAACTTTACACATTCTCACAGAAAATCTGTCTGATTTGTGTTCTTGATGTGAATTTGTGCATCGGAACGGCTACACGTTCAGACAAGAGACGCTTTGGGAAAGTCTAACACATGTCATGTATAAACAGAGATAAACACGGAATAAACAGAGTATGATTAATCAATGACAACTGAATTCAGCCATGCAGTTTGTTCTGACAAAGTTGGTTTAAGACATCCCAGTGTAAGGGCTTTCAGAAAGATTCTGATATGTTTGTGAACTTGAAAAGAATCCTGAGAAAAACAGACGTTCAGGACAAAAATAGGTTTCCGTGTGCTGTGTAATATATCGGTGAAATATGTTTGTTTATAGAGGTGGATGTGAGCGATTAAGCAGTCACCAGATTGAGGTTAACTCAAGTAAACAAGTTTTAATTTTGGTCCATACTAAGAGATTGTGGTTTATGTGAGGAGCGATGGTTTGGGGGAGGGATGGATGATTATCTATGATGAGGTGGATATGACTTTTTGTCTTGCGTTCTGGGCGTCTTGTGTTCGAATCCATACCCTGTCCTTCATTTTCCATGTGTATTCTTTTCAGAGATCACTAAGATTGTTTGCTGGAAGTTACGGAGTTCCTGCTTTGTGTAGCACTCGGCAGGTGGCGTGCCATTTCTGATTAGAGGGTCTGAGCCATGGATGATCCCCATGTGTAATGAAAACATATCCTTATCCATTAAACTTGTTTTTAACATCTCCAACTTTCACATGTGTAACATGTCCAACTTTTTAACTATTTCTTTACTGTCAAGAAATACGTCACGTTGGTGTCGGTGGAATATCCCATATTGGTGTCGGTGGAATATCCCATATTGGTGTCGGTAGAATATCCCATATTGGTGTCGGTAGAATATCCCATATTGGTGTCGATGGAATATACCATATTGGTGTCGGTGGAATATACCATATTGGTGTCGGTAGAATATCCCATATTGGTGTCGGTAGAATATACCATATTGGTGTCGGTAGAATATACCATATTGGTGTCGGTAGAATATACCATATTGGTGTCGGTAGAATATACCATATTGGTGTCGGTAGAATATCCCATATTGGTGTCGGTGGAATATACCATATTGGTGTCGGTGGAATATCCCATATTGGTGTCGGTGGAATATCCCATATTGGTGTCGGTGGAATATCCCATATTGGTGTCGGTAGAATATACCATATTGGTGTCGGTGGAATATCCCATATTGGTGTCGGTGGAATATACCATATTGGTGTCGGTGGAATATGAAATGATTGTAAAAACATTTATAAATACACAACTGCGTATGTTAGAGTTGTCTATGTAAAACATGATACAATCACGGTAGTGTAGTGGTAAGTGCACATGCTTCGTATGCGAGTGGTTCCAAGATCAAATTCCACAATAGGAGTATGATGTTTTGTCACAGTAAAAAATACGAGACTAACATCGTATTCCCCACTATATGAAATGATATGAGAATTAATGCTTACCTTTCTAGACCGCTTGATATCCTTCCTCTTCTTCACTACATTTGTTATACCTCAGTGAGGCGTTGGGGGAAATGCAAATATCTCCTGGTGGTTTTACGTAATGCACTTTGTAATTGGATAATTTTTATGTAACTGTGTTCTTGATACCGTCACTCTATCTTTTGCCTAGTCGTCCTCTTGTGCTGTATTCATTATATTAACATAAAATTCGAAACCTCGACTGTGATATCCTGAATTGTATCAAACATGTTGTTGCTGTTATCTACTGTTTATTTATTTTAGATGAAACTTGCTATATAAACTACCTCTAAAGTCTGCGAATGATCGACTGCATGGCGGGGGACACCAGTAAAATGGTAGAAGAAGGCCTTCACGCACAAATTAGTCAGAATCGTCATACCAGGTGTCATGACTAACGCCTGAATTCACAGCGGGCGAACGCAGAAGAAGACGAAGAAGGTATATAAACAATTACTTACATAAACCGGTCCAGGCAATGAAAGAATGCATCACAAGAGACAGGTTTTTATTGTTCCTCAGGTAACAAAACTGTATTTGCTCTACATGTTGTTTCATGGATTATTTCCTGCAACTCATGTTATATAGAGAAATACACCATCTCACAAGCAGAATAAGTTTATTAACCTGGCGTTAGAGCACACTGCTAGCCAAGCAGTTATATAGTTTTTTGCTATTCTTCGAGATGCAAGAAGAATTACAAAAGAGGAATCATATAACACGAGAAGATCGCGATATCTATATATTTGTGTTTAATTTACATCACCTGCACTATTATATTTGTTACACTTTTTTCTAGAAGTTCATCTGTAACTGCATTTTTTCGTTGTTGAAAAAATACAATACTGTTATTCAAACTTCAAAGACTAGACTCCTTTCGTTTCTTGACTTGCCACCCGCGTGGTGCCGGTACCAAAGAAACAAAGGAAAACAAAGAATAGAACCACTGTGTCCTAAAAGGAATGTCTAAGAAGTGAGTGATGTAGTGCCTAGGGAAACTACCATAGTAAATAAAAAGCATCGCAGAAATTGAATGTGCTGGTCTACTCGTAGGAGCATAACTGGCACAACGTACAATCACTATTAGGCTCAGATCACATACAAATCATAAAGAGTGGCTAACAAGTGGTCGACGTAGAGCGTTTGAAGAAGATGTAGAAGGAAGTTTCATAGTTTAGTTTGAATCATGAATGTATAGAATTATCTGTTGGAACTCTTTCCTACTACATACTTGATACGTTTTGTTAAATGTCATCATTATCATCATTCTCTGTCGCGCGTAAGACATAGGTAAAACATGTGCAACATGACGAAAATACAGGGTGTTCAACTTAAAAGCAGCCCAAGTGATAAATATAAATTTGCCAGGTACGCATTACATATCGTCTATTTACTATGTAAACCGGTTCTGATTAGCTTGTCCTACGTCACATTTGTTCATCGCCCCTTCCCCACTACAATTACACACCATCACACAACCTTGACCTATACTACGTCATAACTGAACCTTCTCATTTCTATACATATATGCCAGATTAGCTCCATTCACGGGCTGCTTTTAAGTTGAACACCATGTAGAATAGGCGTAATACGACGGAGATGCACACTGTATCATAAAATGAAGATAGACAATCTCTACTCAATGTTCACTGCAGTTTGTGTGTTTTCTCTTAATTTCTGAAGCTGTTTGCTGTTTCACACTGTGTGGTCGCTGGTCTCTCACTCAACTCCTCTTAGGCGATGTACAGAAACCTACAAATCTGAGGTAGTCAGACCGGATCAGATCTGGTAGAAACCATGTGGAGGCTGCTGTGATACTTAATAAATGGACGTTTAGGCAAATACACGTATGTAAAGTACCACATAAGCAAGCAAAATAAATTTAAAAAAAGATGATAAAACTAACAATGTAACTTTCTACGACATGCAGAGGGAATGAGTAGTTATATTATTCGATACAACGATCCCACACGACGTACGGAGGGTTAATGTACTTTTAATATACGGTTCTTTCAGTAAACATATCGAGACGATTTAATGTGTTCTCTATGTTTAAAGTTGATATTGGTCATCTTTTGATTAGGCAGAGTTTGATTAGAATCATCCTGGCAAATAGACTTAAACAGAAACATCCAAATCAATAGAAGAAGTGATACTGGGATGGGAAATGGGATGCAAACAGCGTGTTTGTGTACAGGTGTATGATATATACATCATTTTTGTGTGCATATATATATATATATATATATATATATATATACAATTTTTTTGTCATTACAGACAGCTATTTGATTCCACAAAGGTGTAAGTGTTACAGCTTTTGAGATTACGCGTGTCTCTATTTCCATCCCTTTATATTTCTAGCCTAGCCTGGGCCTCTAATATGAGGAATATAACTTGCCTATTTTATACAAGTTCCCTTTCGACCCTACTATTTCCATCAAAAAGAAAGACACAGTCTAAACGTTGGGAATTGAGCAGAGTTTTTTGAGGGAATGCCAGAAGATGGAATGGAACATAGTTAACCATCAACTACCTTATGGTCTCTTGCTCTGCACATATGTGTGCGTGTATGTGTGTGCGTGGGGAGTTTGTGTGGGTGTGTACAGTGAAACTCGTGAATGAATGTTTCCGCTCAACTTCCCAACTGTTGATTCTTACCTGCGGAGTATGCTTAATACATTGGTAGAGTTCTAATTTTATACTATTTGATAACATTGCTAAAATAAATATATTAATATGTAATATTAACTGTAAATTATATTCGGACATGTATGTGCATGTATGCGTTTGTGAGTCAAGAATTTGCTTTGCTATGAATTATCAAGATAGATTTCGTTAACAAAAAATCAATATAAAATGTTGTGCTATCCTGTCAGCATATCTGTCATCTGTGCTGTCACTCACAAACATCAAAATCAGTTTAACCAAGATGACATAATTATATGCCCTCTTTGACTTGACTAGAGGTTAAGACTGAATACTGGCAGGTGTATTTCTGCCAGACGCGAGCGATATATAGTAAAATAAACATTTCAAGTGTTGCATAAATTTCATCGAAATATTCCAACTAGGTTTCTAAAAAAACGTGAATTTAAAACCGATTTTTATGTTAATAATAATTTTGCTTTTTACAACTGATGATAACTTAATTTGCTTTCAGGATGTTTCCCGTTGAGTAAATATTTCGCCAGACATCTAATGAGTTTGTAGTTTAGTTTATATTTCGATGTTTGGAAAAAACGTGTTACATAACCGACTTTAGGATGAATCGGTTTGGGCGCAAAATGTTATCTTCAGATCCGTGTGAAGAGATGATGTCGTCTGCTAGAGAAGGTAACACGATAGAGGTCAGACATCCATGTTATATATTATGTAATCTCATACGTTGGCTAGATTCAGGCACAGCCAACTCCAGATAAGTTTATAGTTGGTTCTGATTCAACAGTACACGGCAGATAGACAATAAGAAAGACGGGTTTCATTCAAACATTTTCTAGTTGAATATGCTAGCTTGTCTTCATGTGGTTATGTAAGCCAATCCATACTGAAAATACCAGGAAAGATGGAAAATCAACAGTTGGATTATCTTGTAATTTAGGCACATCAATGTTAGGAGAGTTGTTCAATGCTATATATGGCAAATACTAACATGCAGGGGTTTTACAGAAGAATGATAAAATCCCATCAGCTGTTAACGTGACCAGTGCGGAGGTATTGAATGAGGCCAAGACGCAGACAGTCATCATTTTTGAACATGTGATGAGAAAGAGAGGTTTAGAATACATTGTTACAACCTGTAAAATCGAACTGAGACGAGACAGAAGGAGGCATAGCTATACAATTGTAGTCAGCCTGACTATATGGAACGGAAGAGCGTCAGAATCTGAGATAATAGGACCCACCAGGGACATATATGTGTGTGAAGGACTATGGTCGCCTACACCAGCCGACACGGCACCTGATGATGATGAATGTAGTTGTCAAACTTAACAAAGGAGTATCTGCAAGTTTATTCTAATGAAAATAGTTTTAAAAATTAGAGATGAGTGTATGAACGAGAGACTTATTAAGATTAAGAAGTGGTTAAATGAATCAGTTAGAAAGTATCAGGAAGCGAGTGAAAGTACAAGTTATAGAGCGACAAACTAAATCATGCAATACTTTACATTCATCTAGTACAGAGACATATACATGAGTCAAGTGAAGACGTAAGTAAACGTAGGAAGATGAGATTTAACAAACAAATAAGAAATTCGTAACAGTATACTAGTAAGTACATGACTAATCAAGCATATAAAGCAATAGAGTCATCAAGAGGAAGGGGCAGACCAAGAAAAGATGGGTTGATGGAGTTACAGACATCTTAAAACTCCACAATACCACAGCTTATTATGCGAACGAGCCTGCATATCTCGGAAACCGATCATCAGTTAAACCTGCTACGCCTAACGGCAACAAAAAAGCAGAGAATGACAAAATAAAGTAAAAGAAAATAAGTCAATGAATATTGTAATAAATAAAATCAAGAAAACCACTCAAAGAGTTTCTTAGTGTAAAGGAACACATAATCACACCTTAGTTCAGTTTAAAAAACTAAACTTCGAAAACACAGACTTTAATAAAGAAAACAGTTGAACAAAATCTAAGAAAATAACACCATTTTAGCATGTATGATTCTTTCTCAAATCGTTATTGAGTGTTATCTGAGTGTTGCCTCCCTCACCTTTAGTTACACAAACATTGTCAGTGTGGTTTATGAAGACAACGAAAGATTCCAGACATTTCTTATTCTATTATTTTCCTGTTGCCTAGCTAAAGCGATGAATCTGATGTGAACAACACATTCGCAACAAAAGACGGCCAAAGTCTTAAACAGCATCAAACAAAATAACTTCAAGCAATGATATTTAGTAATAATTCAAAAATTGTTATAATAAACGGTGATTAAACTGCATTCCAGTCGAGAATAACCAATACAGGATTAGACATTTAAATGATTTCTGTGTGGGATGCAATGTGAGATTACAATAAAGAGAGCAAATTTGTATTTAAACAAGAATGTCAAAGTGCAGATTTACATTGTCTTTGTTGCTGAAACAATTTCATAATTATAGCAATACAATCGATTACACTGCTGGATGACATAAACGTGACCTCTTGTCTCTCAAACACGTGCGCTGAGTACTTCCAAGAATGCTGAGTACTTCCAAGAATGCTGAGTACTTGCAAGAATGCTGCACTTACATAGATCTATGCACTTACATAGATCTATATTGTTTATTGTACTACTCTTTCTAACAATTGTTCTAGTTATATTATTTTTGTTAATTTTGTTGTTATTGTAGATATATTAAAAAACTGACTTGAATATTTTCCACGTACGTATGTTAGACATGTTTGTAAAGTTACATCATCGCTTATATTCAAATGAGTAAAAAATTGCCATCAATGGTATGTTAAACTAATGCATTTAGTTGATCCAAGTGTAATCTTAAATTAATGCAAACTAATACACTAATCTCTCTCTCTCTCTTTAGCCTGTTACGCCCCTGGCGTTTAGGGCAGCAACAAACGTACACCATTCTTCCCTGTTCATGGCCTTCCTCTGTATTGTGTTCCAGCTATGATTCATTTCCTTCAGCTCTTGCTCTATCGTTCTCCTCCAGGTTGTCTTGGGTCTTCCACGCTTTCGCCTACCCTCTGGAGTCCATCTCAGTGCAGTTTTCGTGTCGGAGCCAGTCTCCATGCGCATCACATGTCCAATCCATCTCCAGCGTCGTCTTCGGATGATAGTGCCCATATTCTCTTGTTGGCATCGTGCAAGCAATTCTTGATTCGAGATAGTAGTCGGCCAGTACACGCGTAAGATTTTTCGCAGACAAGTTGTATGAAAGGCGGAGAGTCTGGACATATCCTGTTCTGTCATTCTCCAGCATTCCGATCCGTACAGCAAAGTTGACAGCACACAGCTGTTATAGATACTAGTCTTGGTTCTGATGCTGTATTGGGCAGATTTCCAGGCGGTCTGAAGGGTCATGAATGCACTGCGTGCTTTACTCAGTCTGTTTTTAATGTCAGATCCAGCGCCTCCTTCATTGCTAATAACACTTCCAAGGTATGTGAAAGCGGTTGTATCTCGGAGGGTTTTACCTTCTAGTTTGACTGGTGCTGGGGTTGCTATGTTCAGAGTCATTACTTCAGTTTTCTTCTGATTTATTTTCAGCCCAACCATCTCACTATATTGGTTAAGGCGGCAGGTCTTTTCCTGGATATCTCTATGTGTATGAGATAGGAGTGCGATGTCATCTGCAAAATCTAGGTCTTCCAGAGTGGATGTGAGCGTCCATCTAATACCTCTTGCCTTATCTTCCGTTGTTTTACGCATCACCCAATCTATGACAGTGTTGAATAATAGGGCTGACATAACACATCCTTGTCGCACGCCTGTTTTTACTTCAAACTTTAGTTCTGAAGTTTCAACACTGCATGCAAACTTGCTGTAGCAGCTTTTTATAATATTTATAAAACACAGTGGATTCCATACCATCTTAAGATACGCTCATAGACTTTCGCGGTGTATGCTATCAAAAGCCTTTTCAAAATCTACAAAGTTGATATAGAGTTTGCTTTGCCATTCTGTGCATTGTTCTATGATATTTCTAAGAGCAAATATTTGGCCTATACAGCTCCGTCCTCTGCGAAATCCTGCTTGTTCCTTTCTCAGTTTCTTATCCACAGCGTCAGTAATACGTTGTACGATGATTTTGCTTAAGATTTTACTTGGGACAGAAAGCAGTGTTATTCCACGCCAATTATTACAATCGGCAAGGGAGCCCTTTTGGGTATCTTGATGATGACTCCTCTGTTCCATGCATCAGGTATTATTTGGGCATTCCATATAGTAGTAAACAAGGGTTGCAATATATTAGCTGCAAGTTCTGGGTCTATTTTGAATAGTTCTGCGTTTAAGTTATCATTCCCTGGTGCCTTGTTATTCTTAAGAGATTTAATTGCTGTAATGATCTCATCCTGGCTGGGTGTTTCAATGCCAATTTCTAACTCCTCTGTTGGTTCTGGTATGTCTGCTACTACCGTTGGAGGTGGTCTGTTTAGCAATTCTTTAAAATGCTCTGTCCATCGTATTTCTTGTTCCTTTTCCGTTGTCAATAGTATTCCATTCTTATCCTTTATGAGAGTATTTGATCTTCTGTAATGTTTCCCGCTTATTAGCTTTGTAATTTTGTACACTGTTCCCTGATCACACTTTTTGCTGCTTCTTCTGCCTGTACTGCCAGGTCTTCAACATACATTCTTTTGTCGGCTCTCACAGCCCGTTTGATTTCTTTACTTGCGCTTTTGTACTGTTCTTGGTATCTTGCTTTCAGTCTTTCGGACTTTGCGTCTAACAATTTCTTTTTTAATATTCTTCGGCTGTCTATTATTTTCCATGTTGTTGGTGTTATCCATTCTTTTCTTTTCTTTGTGCGGTACCCTAGACATGTTTCACTGCTCTTGCTATATATAGATGCTATGTTGTCCCATGTTCTATCTATGTTGTCAGTTTCATCCGTAGTTTCATTACTTTCTAGGGCTTGGAATCTGTTCTTTATCTGCATTATAAACTTATCCCTTACTTCCGTGTCTTTAGTCTATCCACATCGAACCTCTTTTGGAAGTTTTTCTGTTGTCCTGTTTTTCTTAGTTTAAGTTTGACATAAGCTGTGACTAGGTGGTGGTCACTACCAACATCTGCACCTCTCTTGACTACAACATCTAGCAGCGAGGTCTCCAGGGTCCATTGATCATTATATGGTCTATTTGGTTTTTATCTCTGCCATTAGGGAATACCATGTTAATTTGTGGATATCTAAATGTTGAAATAGGGTTCCTCCTATAACGAGATTGTTCATGCTGCAGAAGTTTACTAAACGTTCCCCATTTTCGTTCATCATACCACATCCATATTTTCCCATAGTTCTATAACTATGCGTGTTGTCTTGTCCGACCTTCGCATTTAGATCTCCCATAACAATGATAACATCATGGGATGGTGACTTGTCTAATTCTGCTTGTAGGTTTTCGTAGTACGAGTCTTTCTTTGTATCTTCGCTATCATTAGTTGGCGCATAGCATTGTAGGATTGTGATGTTTGTATGCTTCCCTTTAGTCTGATCTTAATCAAGCGGCTGCTGATAGGTTTCCATTCTAACAGACACTTTTCCACGCCCTTTCTTAGGATTACTTCTACTCCTTCATGGTGTAGGTCATCGTCTCGTCCAGAAAAAGGACTGTTTCACCTGTTGCAGTGGTACTTCTTCCATTTCCTGTCCATCTGCTCTCGCTAACCCCTAGGATATGTAGATTATATCTTCTCATTTCTGCTGTTATTTGTGATAGTTTTCCGGTTTCGTACATTGTTCTTACATTCCAGCATCCAATTCTGGTCTTGGTTTTGGCATTCAGGACTTCCGTCCTCGTGAAAGTAGCTTCCTTTCGGCTTTCACCACTTCCAGTCATGTGAGTCAATGACTCTGGTAGCCCTTCATGCCCGTAGATAGGTTGTATGTTTGTTGTTGTTTCCGTAACTTTAATTTTTTTAAAGGATGGGATCGTTAGTCCCAAGCCCAACCCCCAACCTGGAGGACCAGGAGACCATGCTTCGTCTGTCCCCTCCTCAGTGACCTTTCCGGCTTGGTTAACCCTTCCGGGAACATAAGTTCCCGCCGTCATAGCTCACTGTATCATTGTAGCACGCAAGCCTCCCCACCACTACAAGGTAATGGCCTCATGGGGAGGTAATACACTAATGCTGCAATGATAATGTTAAATTAGTTGCGCGCAGTGCTAAAATATTAACACTAATGCAATTAGTTGCACCGAGTGCTAAAATATTAGGACTAATGCAATTTGTTGCTTCCAGGTGTAATATTGAACTAATGCAGTCAGTTTCACCCAAAGATACTGCTGCAACTAATGCAATTAGTTGCAACCAGTGATAACGTTTGACTAATGCATTTAGATGCCCCAGTTAAACTAATAAAATAGTTGCATACGCTGTTAATTTTGAACTAATGCATTTAGTTTCTCACAATGGGCTAATGCTGAACTTATCAAATTAGTTTCCCCCCAGTGCTAGTGTTAAACTAACCTAATACCTTTCTTACATCATTAATGTTAAACTAGCACAATAACGATATTTAAATGATAATGTTGAACTAGCTGACTAACGTGTTCAACATGAAATCCAACATTAAATTATTGTAGTAAATTGTATCAGAAGCAACGTTGGTACTATACCATGCATACAGTACATAGAGAAGCAAAGAATCAAGTGGTTCGGCCATCTAATGAGAATGGAACCACAATTACTACCATCACGTGCCTACAATAATCGACGCTCAGGGCGCAAAGCACGAGACAGGCCAAGAACACGATGGATATATAACATCTCAGAGTCCCTGCGAAAGCATGGACTGAAAACGTCAAGCGCAACATGCCTGGCACAAGATAGAAAACTAACTCTCCCCACGTCGCTTCACGGAAAATGGGGTTAGAATAAGACAAGATAAGATAAGTAAACTATATCCAGTGTTGTAACTGTTCAATATGTTATTGTCCATATTATAATTATTCCGTATGTTGTTTTCAATGTTGGAGTTATTTAGTATGTTAAAAATATTCAATTTTAGAAGCATTCAGTATATTGTTTCTAATGTTGGACTTATTTATTATGTTAAAAATATATATTTCTAAGAAGCATTCAGTATGTTGTTTCAAATGTTGGACTTATTTATTATGTTAAAAATATATATTTCTAAGAAGCATTCAGTATATTGTTTCCAATGTTGGACTTATTTATTATGTTAAAAATATATATTTCTAAGAAGCATTCAGTATGTTGTTTCTAATGTTAAAATTATTCGTTATATTGTTTCTAATGCAGACAATATATACAACAATTAGTTGCTGACAAATTTCAAAAAAGAACTCTTTGTTTACTAGCGCAAGTGTTAGACTGTTACATTACGTTATTTACAAATGCTAGTAGAATAATTCAATATGTGTTTCTTCTAACACTAATGTCATACTAACTCGGTTAGTTAGTTAGCTTGTTCCTTTCGTGCCAAAGGCACATAGGGCAGAGGTTTTAGATCTCCATGTGATGCGGTTCGTTGATAGCAGTTGGAGATCTTGTATGGTTTTACATCCCAATAGTTTACTTTCTTGTTGGATGGTTCTTCGGAGAGTGGTCTTTGGTCTTCCACGTTTTCTTTTTCCAACTGGTGACCACATAAGGACTTGTCGATTTAGTCTCTTTTCGTCTGATCTAAGAACATGACCTAAATATTTCCAACTTCGTTTCCTTATAATATTTGATACGGGTTGTTGGTGTGTTCTATTTCTCACTGTGTTGTTAGAAACGAAATCACTCCATTTTACTTTTAATAATTTTCGGAGACATTTATTCTCAAAGCTGTCCAGTTTCTTATCAACTTTCTTTGTTGATTTCCAACTTTCACAACTGTAGGTCAGTACAGGTATCACACATGACCTAAATAATTTAACTTTTGTGCATATACTAAGGTCTTGAGATTGCCAGATATTCGTTAATTTAGTGAAGGCACTAGCTGCTATAGCAATACGAGAGTTTATTTCTGTCATCGTGTCTCCGTTGTTTGACACTTTACTACCCAAATATGTAAAATGTTCAACTTTCTCCAGTGTTTGGCCATTTATTACGATGTTGTCTGTCGAGTTTGTGAGGTCCATAATTTTGGTCTTGACAGAATTAATCTGGAGACCAACCTGTTCTGCAAGTGTGCAAAGATTGCTCGTTAGTTTGTGTGGTTGAATTCAATATGGCCACGTCATCGGCAAAGTCAAGATCAAATAGTCTGCTGTTATTAAGCCATTTGATGCCTAGTTGATCATCTTGGGTGCATTTGTGCATGATCCAGTCTATAGCTATCCCAAAAGCATAGGTGACATAACGCAGCCCTGCTTCACACCCGAATTGACTGTGACTAACTCGGTACTTTCTTACAAATGTTATTGTTTGACTGGATAAATAGAATCGCGAATAGCGAAGTAGATAACACTCCGAGCTAGATAGCGTAGACATTTCGTTACCAGCATGAGTTCGAGACCAGCTTCGCAAAACTTCGTAGCGTACTTGATATTACTACATGAGATCATGATCCTTTACATGAGGATCTTCTATTTCTTCTTCTTTGCGTTCGTTCTTTACGACCAATTTTAATCACTCTTTGTGATATGTTTGATCTTTGCCAAGAACGTGTATACGTTGCACATTGGTTTGGTAGGTCCCTAGACGCATAGGCTTCTACACGTTTAGGACATGTGCATCCGATTTCAGCCAAACCTCCCAAGTCGCCTCTTACGACATATTATACACTAAGTATCCAGGCTATACAGTGGTAGTAGGCGTGAATATATCTTATATCGCCTTGTTTTACCACCCATGCTCTCAAAGCTGTACATGTTTTAGTTCTCATTGTTTTAGGACAAATGTATCGTATCAGTTGTTGTTAGACAATATTGTTTCAATGTTTCTTTAATGTTATCTATCCGCCTGCCTCTTGTCTTCAACTTGCTCACGGGTTAGATCATGTTTGTTTATTTGTTAGGCGGGGGATTAAATCCTCTGTAATCCTAGGAACGTCTTTTTCAACCTGATCGCGCGAACCTGTTTTGGATATATCATAGCCTGTAGGCCAGCAAGCATACAAAATAAGAATTAACTACTTGCGGAGAATGCGTTAATTAATATTTTTTTTTAATGTAAAACATAAGGAGAAGTAAATTATTCATTCACTTGTATAAATTCTTACAAGATATTTCCAACTTTATTATTTACATATATTGTATTTGAATTCATCTCAATGATCTAACAGTTTGTACTCTTCTGGTAAGGTTGATAACGTTTCCCATCAATGATCTAACAGTGTGTACTCTTCTGGTAAGGTTGATAACGTTTCCCAATCCCATTTTTGTTATCACTGACTGTGATTAATATCTTTAATTCTTTATTCAATGTATTTGTTGCATTTGTAGCAGCTGTGGGTATATGGCATGTGCAATCTGTTTGTAATTAGCATGCATATATGCAGATGAATCAATATGGGTATTAGTTTGTATATCATTGTGTTGGTCTTCTGACATCGTTTATCTATTTCTCGATCAAATGTTTGATCTGAATTATAACTCTTATTCTTTGTATGTGCGTCGCAGAAAAGCAAGAAGAAAATGATTATAAAATGAATATAAGTGGTATCTGTGAGGAAGTGATTCAGCAGTTTACCTAGTGTTCTGAAAAACACATGGTTTGGAATCTGGGCCGCGTAGTTCGTTTCACATGCGCACTTTTTTCAATAGATCCATTAGGATTGTCGTTGGAGCTACGGCATTCGGACTTTGTTCACTACTCTCGGCAGGTACCGCAACATCTCTGCCTGAGAGGTATATGCTATACGGGGGAACCCAGTGGAACAAAGTGAATCCTTCGCATTAAGCTTTTCAGTTTAAAATGAGTAAGCAGAAATGACTAGAAAATTGAACGACAAGAAGATAATAAAATGTCATTGTTTGATAACCTCGGATAAAATAGAAGACTATAGAAACACACACATTTGTAGCAAACAGTTGAGTGCAGCATTTGCAACAAGCCATCACTGGAATAAAGAGTAACAGTCAGTGGTGAAGGAAGAGTACCTTACCACGGTAACAGGAGATTAATATACAGTGGTGGTAGAAGAGTAACAGACAGACAACAATAGTAGAAGAGTAACAGACAGACAATGATGGTAGAAGACTAACAGAAAATGATGGTAGAAAAGTAAAAGACAGACAACGGTGGTAGAAGAGTAACAGACAACGGTGGTAGAAGAGTAACAGGCAACGGTGGTAGAAGAGTAACAGACAGACAACGGTGGTAGAAGAATAACAGACAACGATAGTAGAAAAGTAAAAGACAGACAACGGTGGTAGAAGAGTAACAGACAACGATAGTAGAAGAATAACAGACAACGGTGGTAGAAGAGTAAAAGACAGACAACGGTGGTAGAAAAGTAACAGACAACGGTGGTAGAAAAGTAACAGAAAACGGTGGTAGAAGAATAACAAAAAAAAGAAGGACGAAGAGTAACAGATAGCGGGGGTAGAATGAATTTTCAAGACGCGATAAATGAAAAAAAATGACAAGTTCAGAATTTAAAAAAAAACTTGTTCACGGAAAAGATGTACAAAAACATTGACGTCAGTTGGAAAGGTAGACAGGCAGAACCTGTAATTATTGTCTTTGATGTAGGAGGATGATGTATTTGTAACTGTCTCGTTTCACAAAATAAGACGATAAATAGTTTTAAGAGAAGCTTTCATAATGCGCGCATGAACACAACGTGTTGTGAGTTCTGCTACCACTTGTTATTAAATCGAACATACACATTTCTGAGCGTGTGTACATACAAATATATCACATATCACTGGTATACTAGACTTTCTACATCGATGGATGTCTGTCTTCATATAGCACTAGTACTCTAGACGTCTTACATCATTGGATGTATGTCTTCATATAGCACTAGTACTCTAGTCTTAGATCATTGGATGTTTGTCTTCTCATATCACTAATATTCTAGACTTGCTATATAAATGGTTGTCTGTCTTCATATAGCACTAATATTCTAGACTTATTTGATTGATCGATTGATTGATTGATAGAACCATCATCATTGCAATTTAGTGAGTAACCACGTGTGGTTGAGTGTTCCGATATCTTTCTTAAACACTAAGGTCTCAGGGACAGTGCTCGAACTCCTCAGCACCGGCTATGTTCCCCAATGTCATTTTAAAAGATGGTGAAAATATTTTGCAGGGATTTTATTATTTTAAATCTTTCTAACTAATTGTGCTCAGGCTGCGACTTTTCAGTCTTCTCTTTTCTATGTTTGAACTGCCCTGGGTTTTATTATGTTCTCATCTTGAACATGGGACATACATTAACCTTTGGTCATTTCATAATGGGTTCTGGTCAACAACCGGCTACGCCCGAATGGTTGTCGGGGCCCAAATTTGGGGGTAAAGAATACAACCACTGTTACCTGCCACACATGTCGTAAGAGGCGACTAAGGAGGTTTGGCTGAAATCGGATGCATGTGTCCTAAACGTGTAGAAGTCTATGCGTCTAGGGACCTACCAAACCAATGTGCAATGTATACACGTTCTTGGCAAAGATCAAACATATCACAAAGAGTGATTAAAATTGGTTGTAAAGAACGAACGCAAAGAAGAAGAAGAAGATCAACCGGCTAGTCTATCTTCTACTTTTATTATACCTGTCTAGTTGCTTGGTTTAACCTATTTATTCCTTATATGCAGTTCCTTACAATGTGTGCATCTGGGACAAACCTCAACTTTACAAGATTGCATCTTACCTCTCAAATGTTTTAAATATCTCATTTGTTGTTTTTGTTCCTGTTAAAGAACTGTTGATTGCAAATCCAGTGTATTTGCTTATTTGTTTTCTGTCCTAGCTTGCTTGAAACTACCATTTACCTGTCTCCGTGCACATTGTATTGTATTGTTATCAGTTTCACATTGTTTATCCTATCCCCTTCGTGAAGATGATACAAACAGAAACAAATTTGTTTTTAAATTCAATGTCTCTTAGATATACTTTCATGTTCTCTATTTACATTAGCTAAAAATGTCTAAAGAAGAACTAAACGCTTTAGGTTTTGTTCATATCGCTAGTTACCTCTCCTTAAGAGTGACATGACTCCTGCAGAGAACATTGTACAAGATGGAACTTCTTAACACTAGTAACAATCTTAGGGATCTCATAGAAAAAAATGCATTCGTGAACGAAGCGACTCTGTTCTAATTCGAACTCAAGACATTCTTCTTCTTCAGCGATCTCTGGTCATGCGCTTAGTTTACTGTGGACCATAAACTGGACAGTCAGCTTCAGGTCTGTCAGGTTTCCCCAATGCTTAGTTTTCAGGTCGACTGGGTATAGCCACATGTTGCTTCTCAGCTCACCCAGGAAAGGACAGTCTTGCAGGATATGCTCTGGTGTCTGTTCCGCTTGCTGATACTGGCAGAGAGCTGTTTGACTTATTCCTAGTCTATACAAGTGTTTGTTGAACCTGCAGTTGTAGCAGGGAATATGACACCATGTTTTCCACTTGCTGTATTCTTAGTCCCAAGCTGCAACGAGGCACGTATTTTTTAATTTAAAAAAGGGGTAACAATATACCTGATCTGTTGACGTAGGATAACAGAGATATATTAGCAAGGGGGTTGTTCTTTAACTGGAGGTTTGAACCTTTGCCCTGTTTTCTTTCTTTCCTGGAGCCAGAGAGGTTAATTGTATTCTTTTTTGAACGTCTGGGTGATTGTCCGGTCACGATTGTCAAATTAGCTGGGTTTCTCCCAGGCCAACAAAATAGATTTGACCGTGAGAAATATTCTAGGGCAATGACTGATTTAGAAACAAAGAAAATTGCCAGTGGATAAATAGAATACACATTGTTGATTCGAGACACAGCATCTTCACACAGACTTGGCAGAGGGACAGTTGGTCACACATCATCTGCACACACACTTGGCAGAGGGACAGTTGGTCACACATCATCTTCACACACACTTGGTAGAGGGACAGTTGGCAGAAACTTTAGATAGGCGATTCGGATAGAGACAGAGTGACAGAGAGGTACCCAGGGACAGGCAGTGAGGGTAGTCAATTCTCATTCATACAGAGGGACAGAGAGTAGGTAGTCTGAGTCTGAGACAGTTACAGAAAGAAAGAGTGAAGAGACAACTTTAGACAAGTTCACAGAACTTCAGACAACTTTAGACACTTCATCGAAACATCTTCACACGCATTCGGATAGAGACAGAGGGCAGTAGAATTGAACTGAGTTGCAATCAGAGAGAGTTCCTGTTCAGAATTGGTGAACCGGTTACATTAGAACCGGAGGACTAGTTGTCAGAGTTGGAAAACTAGGCGGTAGAGCTAAACTAAAGGGATAGGGCCAGACCCGACGGAGAGGCTATAACAGTATATGAGAGAGAGAGAGATGTCAGCCATTTGTTTTCAGGATGCATTATTTTAACCAGTAGCAGAGACATTTCGTGTATACTATTAGGACAGCAACTCTAGATAGAAGCGGTATAACGTATTGTGACCGAACAAGCATATATTCTAAGGACATCGCAAGCAAGGTAAACAGTGAACAGTGAACATTTGTAGAGATAGGATGTCAGGGTATTAGATATCACTTAGGGGAGACAATCAATATTAGTTAGTAGGTATATCTTTTCAGCTATGTGCATTGGTATGTGTTTTGAATTGTTGATTTCTTTTCAGGATTTTCTTTATTTTTGATAATTTGATGTATGTGCTATTATTTTTTTGAACATAGATGAGATATTTAATTAAGTAAATATAAAGAAATAAAAGTTGAGAATCGGGTTTGATTCTCACAAAGATGTACGATATACTTGACGGCCATTTCTTTTATTTGTAGTCTATGTACGTAGTTGTGGATGGTGTTGATATTAGAATAATATTAAATAGTTATCAGTAGCCAAGCTTTGACGGCAACACAGTGTCTGGTACATAGTTGAATTATAATGACCTGGTTTGTTCTGCTTAGGTCTTTGAGAGAATCTTTTCCATAATCATATCCAGTGTTTGTCTTCCGGCCTACTGCAGATTTTTTTCTGTTTTTTTCTTCTGAGGGTTTTGACCTCTTGAGAATACAGGGGTTACTAAATAAATTTGCTCTTTGGCACTGCCCTCCTTAGCTAAGACATCGGCACTCTCATTGCCTGCAATGGCACAGTGAGGTGGAATCTACTGCAAGTGAATTTCTGCCTTTCCTGAAAGCTAATCAAGTTCTCTATTAGGCTTTGTACTGTGCTGTCACAGTACATTCAAGACAAGACATTCAAGACAAGACATTCAAGATGTAAAGTAAACGGCTTCACCATTTCACCAGAGACACACAACAACTAAACATTGCAATGTCAACAAAGACATAAAAGAATTATACAGGACAATATAATGAATAATAAATAATAACAAAGTTAAAGTTGCAATAACTAGCAACAAAACAACGTATCTAATAAAAGTATGATTGTGCCGGTAGCATAATTCATCTTCGATTATTGAAAAATGCGTACTTTAAACATTTTTTTTATTTTTCATACTTCAGAATTAATGAGATTTATCTCAACTTGCCGTGACAACTTTCAGATTTCATTTTCCAAAGAGAAGATCAAAAGTTCTGAAATTATATGAGTGCTGGACCGTCTGGTGGTATCTTTTTACAACACGGTTCGTCAAATTTAATTTTGCAAAAAGTAGAGACAGGACAGTACTTGACATTATTAGAGAGGAAATAAGAATGTCGTAGTTTGGAAAGGAAAAAAAAACAATGTCTGGGTTGAAAGTACATTTGAGTGTTTTAGATAAGTGAAGTTGACACTTATGAAATGTTTAGCGTACTTTAAATATATTTGTTAATAATGATTCAAATTTCCATGATTGAGATATGAATTGTCAGAGATATATTTTAACAAAAAAGATCAGAGATACTGCGATCACAAAACATAGCTAGTGAATGCATAAATCAGTGGTAAAAAAAATAATCTCTTTTTCAACACACCTTTAAGTTTTGAGTACATAAAGTATAATCGGTAAAGGTAAGACAGTAATAACACGTTCAGACAAGAATTAAATACTGGTAATTTATCAAATGTTGATACATTTAGATTTTGTTTCTCAAAATACTTCCACATAAGAGATGGAACCATTCAGGATATATGAAACATATTACCGCCAACATATGATCGTTTGTATGACAAAGTGCATGAGTCTCTAATGACTGAGGAGGTTCCTAATCCGGAACGACCTCATATAGTCAGAAAGAGCGCATATTTTAGACATACTCTTTGGTGAAGATCGTAATTCCCAAATAAACGGCGAAAAATGATCGTAAAAGATCAATGAATACAAGAAAGGTGACAGTTTCAGTGACTAGCCCTAGAAGGGTTGCGAATGCTACTAAACCGGAGAGACCTCACCCAGTCAGCACAAAGTAAGTTAATGCTCTTTGGTGTAGATCCAAGCCCAAATTTACGGCACTAAAAGAGTATTTATCATACGATACGTACGGAACGATCTTACCAAAGGGAGGAAATCTGATAGAGAAGTCGCACTTCAATAACTCACCGAAATAAGTAACCGAAAAAGAGTTACAAGGACAATAGGTTTCCTGTAACGATCACACTTGAAGGATCTCAGATTCAAGTATCTCTGAAGTCGGCTAGGCTATCCGTATGGTTGAGGGATACCAGTAAAATGGCAATATAGGTCTCGGGCAAAAATCAGTCAGAAGCATAATACCAGGTGTCATGACTTTCCGTCTGAATTAACAGCGGGCGCAAGTGAGAAGAAGAAAAATATGAAACATATATGTAATTATTGACTAACCCATCTTCTTTTGCGCATGCTTCTTTTCAAACAACGTGTATTGCTTTCAACACCAGCTTGGATAAGTTGAATAACGGTTTCAAAGACAAGAAATTAACTTCATTTCACCGGTCTTTCTCAATACTTCTCGGCTCCTCTCTGCACAAATGGCATGCCATCTGCCGAGAGTATTGTACAAAGCACAAGTTATGTATCTCCCGCATTATTTCTAGGGATTTATGGTAAAAAGTACTCTGTAACAGAACGGTTTCCAACTCAAGACGTTTGGAATACAAGGCAAACGTTTTAACCACTTAGCTACAGAGACTCTCGTGTCTCGATCATTTACATACAAGTTTTAAAAGGGTTTTAAAGCCGAAGGATTGACTTCATTGCACCGGGTTTACCCCACATAGCTCTGCCCCTCTCCGCAGAAATGACACGCCACCTACCCACAGTATTGCATAAAGCACGAACTCTGTAGTTCCAGCAATAATCCAAGGGTCTCTGAAAAAAATACACTGTGAACAGAACGGCGTGGTCCGGACTCGAACCCACGACCTTCGACTCACAAGGCAATGGGCTTAACCACTTAGCCACAGATGCCCCAGAAGTAATGTGTAACGTGTATTTATTATTTTATAAATTAAAATATAACCTACACAAAACCATGATTTGTTTCGAAAATGTTTGTCTGGCCCCACCAACAAAAGTGATCACGAGTCGCCACTGCTAACCACTTATTTCGACCTTGAGATCCTACAGTCTATTTCGTTAGAAAACATCAAAGCAAATTATGTGCCGTCCTTTCATCGAAGATTGACAGACTTTGATCATCGTTTTTGAAGTTTCTATCCATACTGGTACACACTGACATGTATATGTCTGTCTATCTGTTGTTATTATCATGCCATTTAGCTATGTTTTCTTCCTGCTCATCTAACTGCATTCTTCTCTCCTATTATTCTCTTCAAAACAGTGCCCTATCACTTACTATGATCAGAATATGTTCTGTTTATTTCGTTCAGTAATTCCCTTCTCATTTCCAAAGTTTCTATTATCTATAAATGTGTCTGTTTTTATGCCAATAACAATATGAAGTAGTGGTTAACTAGCAGTCTGCCAGACTGTATCAATAAGACAAAACCGAATATATTTGGGATCCTTAACAACCGATTCACGTCTGTACATATGTATAGTTTATCTCTGATCTCACGCAATCAACCGATCTTAGAATAATAGGTTATAGGAACTATGTTTGTAATGTTTCTTTAAGAAGTGTTCACGTAACGTATTGTACATCGTTGTGTTCGTGTGTTACTAGGCCTTGCAAGGGAAGAAAAATTAGTAACATTGTGATCTACAAGGCATGTCGTATGAGGCGACAAATGTATGGACATTGTAAATACACCGCATAAGTCGCATTTGTTTGGCCTACTTGTAGGAGCATAACTGGCACAACGTACAATCGCTCTTAGGCTCGGATCACATACAGTTCACAAGAGTGGTTTAACAAGTGGTCGATATGGAGCGTTTGAAGAAGACGAAGAAGTACATCAATGAACAAATGAGTACCATACTAGTGTAACATACTGAGTACTTGTTTATACATCTCATCGAAACAAGAACGCTATGCTGGCAGACAAAGAAGAATTGTAAACCAACAAAGAACCGGTGTCGTTAGTCGCCACACGCTGATGGACATACTGAGGGAGAGATCGGAGCACTTATGGACTAATTTGTTCGACGTGCAGTGATGGTGATCAGACGACTAAACTAAACTAAACATCTCATCGAAAGACTTAATGATTTTCATGCTGGAATGTAGAGAACACATTGAAGGGTTTAAAGCTGACAAATTGACATTATTACACAGGAGTTTTTATCCCATATAGCTCGACCCATCTTCACAAAAGTTGTACACCACCTGCCGAGAGTATTGCTCAAGGCACAATCTCCGTAGCTCCTCCAACAATACGCTTATGAACTTCTGCTAATTGATCTATGACAGTAATCTTCAAATCCCTAGTCAGTTTGTCTCAGTTAATCTGCTAAAAATCCAAGTCTCGAACACATATATTTAAACTGGGAATATACATTCTCTTAGAACACTAATCTTTCTTGCACTGTCTTCTGTTTCAATATGTCATTTGTTGAATATCTTGTAGAGTCAAATATGATATTCTTTCCATTTCTGTTATCACATATCTATTTACTGTTATCACTAACCCATGATATTTAAAACTGTTCACTATTTCCACAAATGTTTGTAAATTTGTATTTAAAAATGTATCCGTTGATATGTTTACTTTATCAATTGTTATTATTGTCAGATACATTTCAATCACTTTTAATATATGTTAGACAAATCAGGTTTACCTTTTTGATTTAAGATTCTCTGTGAGCTCAGAGAAGCTGATATCGTTTGAGTTTCAAATTATCAAAGAAGTCGATAGAGAGTGTCTTTATATTTCTGAGTAATTTTTCAACAAATGATCAAATTTAGATGTAACGAAATCATTTCTCAAACTGCTTAAGAAATATTGTTAGATATTTGTACAATATTTGTATTTGTAATCTGTATAAGTACGTACGAACTTAATGCGTGCTACCCCTTTAACGAATTATGTTAGCTTGGCGACTATGTAATGTCGATTTTAATTGTTTTATATTTTGGGTAGGCCCGATTGGTCATATAGAATCATAAAGAAGAGACATTTAGTGCTTAGAGATGAGACAGAAAAGATAAAACACATAACTTTGGAAATAATAATTTATTTCAACTAATGTACATAAAACATATGAGAGTATATGATCACGGAGGGAACAAAAGAGTACATAAGTTAGAGAACAAGTATTATATATGATCACGGAGGGAACAAAAGAGTACATAAGTTAGAGAACAAGTATTATATAAAAAGATATAAAGGGTAGACAACTTAATGAAAACGCAGTAATAATTCGAATGAAAGATTTAGAAAAAATAATATATATGTAACTGGATATCGTCCCTGGAGTGGTTTTCGATGTAAAGAAAGAAAGATCATCGTTTTGTTTTTTGCTTGTCTTCCTCTTCAAACTCTCCATATCGACCACTTGTTAACCACTCTCTGTGATTTGTATGTGTTCCGAGCCTAAGTGCGATTGTTCGTTGTTTCAGTTATGCGCCTACAAGTAGGCCAGCACATACGATTGCTGCGACACGTTTTCTTTACTAAGGTACCTTTCCTAGCCCCCTAACTCAGACGCATCTTACGACATACCTTGTATACCGCAGTGTTACTATTCTTTGCTCCCCTTTCGGGACTGGGGAACACACTGGTGTATAGTTTGTCATAAAATGCAACTAGAACACCTTTCTCCTTTCGCTTGTCGTAAAAGGCGGTAATGAGCGGTTGCTATTTTTGATAAACACACATATAGAGAAAGAGAACATATAAAGCCTTGATTAAGTCAATGACTTGGACATTGCAAACACATTTGTTGCAAATTAAAGGAAGTAGTCATTGCAAACACATTTGTTGCAAATTTAAAAAAAAAGTTATATCGAGCTTTCAAAGGTTTGGAGGTGACAGTAAATGAAAATGAAAATGTCAATCAAACATTCCATAAATCTCTTAAACCTTCATCGAGAATAGCATGTAATGATTATTTTTCTCTTAGATTAGTGCACAACATTGGATAACGACAGTAACACATAAAGTAATATAAGTAAGAATACAGATATAATGGATGAAAATAGAAGTCACCTTTGATTGAATAATAGAATAGAAAATAAATATGGTACCAGAACAATTAATTATCATATATGTGCAGAGAAAAAGAATTGAATGTTGAAATACATGTAGAAAGCGCTACAAAAAGTTAATTGCGTATCCTTTGCAGGACTTTGCGAATCAAACCCAGCTTTTTAACGCTGTTTGTGATTTTTCTAGCAGTAATTTACCATTGCTTTCTGAACGGTGGGACCATCGTCCTCTTGTAAAAATCCAGGCTAAACAATTTGCAACCAAACTGTCCGCAGTGTGATTCGAACTCAGAACGTCGGGTTAATAGACCGAGTCACTATCCCCTGGGCCACAGACAACACCGAAAGTGCTACAAGGGAAGAAAAAAAGCACACCACACTGTATAAAGTAGCAAGTCAACCATGACAAAATAGCTACAAATAATGTCACAAAAGCTATATATATGCAAGCGATCTGAAATTTTATCAGTGTTCTCAGTGAAAATAAGACTGAGATCCTAGTCTTATCAGAGATGGCCGATAAGAAATATGTACCATGGTTAACATAATAAACCGTTCTTAGCTTATGAGACTCGATAATAATAGGCTGGAAAGCTGCTGTTCAAACCAAAAACAATATTATTACAACTTAAAACAAACTTCTTAAAACATTTCACATATACACACACATATATATATATATATTTAGTCAATAAGTCGAACTACATATCACGCTCAATAACACGGTTATCACGACAGCAAATGTAACGAAGAATAAATGAAGTATCACAAAGATTCCAAATTTAGAGGAAGCAAATCTATTTATTTTATGAAGAGAAACATGATGAAGAAATGGGAGAAACAAGTTTTCTATTTGCTGCTTTTGTTTAAATATATCAATGCATTGTCAAACATTTACTGTACTGTATCACAGCATCAACGTAAAAAACTTTAACATCGATCTTTGAGAAGTATTTATATATATATATATGTTGTTGTTGGCGTCAATGAAGTATGACTTGTAAACATAAGACAACGAACATGTGTGTTTGTATTTTTAGCATCTATCACTGTTCTGCTTTAGAGTACATAGTAATCCATCTTCAGAATTCTGGTAGAACAGTTCTAAGAGGAGAAAATTTCAACAATAGCTGTACCTTATCGATTACTTTGTTGGCTGTTGATAAAGCATGGTGATGTGTTGCGTTCTAGCATGGGAAGAACACGATTAACTCACGAAAATTGCAATTCTTCGTGTATGTTTTCTTCTCCTTTTATCCATCTGTCCTGTGATTGCACGCCTACATAGAAAGCCACTTAAACTGAATGAGTGCTGGAAACTTGTGCAGGACAACTCGCCAGTATTTTTGTTTATACTTTCATGTTTCTATCTCACACTCTCCCATTAGTTGAACTCTGCTTAACACAGAAACCGACTGCAAAGAATGTGCTTATGAGAAGTATGAATATCTTAAAGAATTTTACTAAACACGAAAATGCTCATGACATTACCACATTTGAGTAGTCATATATCTCATACCTAGACATACTACATAAGATAGATAGTATATTCTCTATAACATATATTTTATACCTACACATACTACTACAGGTGGCGTCTGTGGCTTAGAGGATAGTGGCTCGATATATTAACCCCGACGTACTGAGTTCGAATCACGCTGTGGACAGTTTGGTTGCAAATTGTTTCGCGTGGATTTTTACTAAAGGACGATGACACCACCCGTTCAGAAAGCAATGACAGACTACTGAACGCAATAATGCCTAAAAAAATCGCAAACAGCGTTAAAAAGCTGGGGTTGATTCGCAAAGTCATGTAAAGGATATGCAATTAATATGATAACATGACACATACTATATGAGATAGATAGTATATTCTCTATGAAGTGGTTTGGCCACTTAATAAGAATGCAGTCAAACTCCCCATTATACAAAGTCTTCTACAACAGAACATCAAAAAAGAAAACGAGAGGAAAACCCCGAAAAAGATGGTTTGATGGCATAGCAGACTCCTGTCAAAGAGCAAAAAAAAACACAATCACCCAAGCCACCAGAATAGCGCAAGACAGAAACAGAAAATTACGACACTGGGCAACAGCCCGGTAGCAGTGTGACGACACTGTGCAACAACCTGATAGCAGTGTGACGACACTGTGCAACAACCCGATAGCAGTGTGACGACACTGGGTAAAAACCCGGTAGCAGTGTGACGACACTGGGCACAACCCGGTAGCAGTGTGACGACACTGGGCAACAACCCAGTAGCAGTGTGACGACACTGGGCAACAACCCGGTAGCAGTGTGACGACAATGGGCGACAATCCGGTAGTAGTGTGACGACACTGTGCAACAACCCGGTAGCAGTGTGGCGACAATGGGCGACAATCCGGTAGTAGTGTGACGACACTGTGCAACAACCCGGTAGCAGTGTGATGACACTGGGCAACAACCCGGTAGCAGTGTGACGACACTGGGCAACAACCCGGTAGCAGTGTGACGACACTGGGCAACAACCCGGTAGCAGTGTGACGACACTGGGCAACAACCCGGTAGCAGTGTGACGACAATGGGCGACAATCCGGTAGCAGTGTGACGACACTGTGCAACAACCCGGTAGAAGTGTGACGACAAAAGAAGAAGAGGATACTTCCCACATCATATTATCATATAAGCAGATCATCCACGTCGGACTGATTAACGTAACGCGTAAGCATTCATCTATCGACTCCAACACAAGAGGGCTGTGACTTCAACCAGAGCCAACTATAAACTTATGGGCCTTCGGACTCAGGCATGAATTATGGGAAATCAGACCACAACTACACCACGTGACTTCGCATTCCAGTATTGATGTATATAGACGAATCCATTTTAAAATCAACACAAAATGCTAAATCAAAGGAATATTATGCAACAAGTTAAGTTTAACAATAAAGGATAGAAATATTATGAATATTTTTCACCAATAAATAACCATAAACTCACAGAATTGAGTAAAATTGTAAAAAAAAAAAAAAAAAGCTTGCAGTGCTCTATCAAACATCTGTAATTTCCAGACCCCTTTTCTGATCTAGGTCAGGAATACCCAGTCAGTTGTCTGGCCTAGTTATCTAGAGTTGGCTGTGGTTCAACCCCACACTCGTCGTTTCTCATACGTGAGGAAAGGAATTGTCCCTCCTACCTCATGCTCACTAGAAATGAAAAATGCAAAATGACAGTCACGTTGTACCCGAAGTTCTGAAAAGATCATGGGAAATTATATTTTTATTATTATACCCCACACAGTAAAATACTATTTAAACAAACTAACCGGAAATGAATCATATGTAGGTCAAGTACTCCTACTGATCATATCTACACAGACTGCAACGGAAGTCATCTATCTACATTGTTGCTGTCAGTACTGATTACCAATTTTGACTATGTCAAGACAAATTCAATTACTGTTTCTATTTCATGTCTCGCTTATCAGATAATCGTTTTCTGAGAATTAGGAGATAATAGTTTTCTTTGATGGAAGTTACAAAGAATTTGAGAAAACCATCACCATGACTCTCAATTTGTCAATCTTACCATGCTAACTAGGTTGAACAATATTTCTGTCTTTATTATAACTCAATGTATCTCTCAATATCTCTCAATCTATTCATTTATATATCTTTCTCTCTCTCTCACACACATGATGGTCATTTCTATCTTGGTTTTCTCTTACAAGTGATAATCATTTTTATTTTGGTATTTTTCTTACACGTAATTACCATTTCCCTCTTTCCATTTCTCTTACACGTGAGGTTCAGTTATCTTTTTCTCCTTCTCTTACACGTAATGGCCTCCCTCGTTCTCTCACACTTCATGACATCTCTCTTTCTCTTGCACTTCCTCTCTCTGTCTCACACATACTTAGTACCATCTCTTTCTCCCCCAATTGATGATATATCTCTATCTCTCACACTTCATGTCCATATCTCTCTTTCTCTTGCACTTTCTCTCTCTGTCTCATACATACTTGGTAACATCTCTTTCTCTTCCAATTGATAATATCTCTCTATTTCTCACACTGCATGTCCATATCTCTCGTTCTTTCTCCCACACCTTTAATGCGTTTATCTAGCTCTTTCTCTTTTACCAGATGTCCTTCTCTCATGTTGACACTGTCATCAGCATCTCTGTATGTCCTTCGATGTCTATCTCTCATGTTGACACTGTCATCAGCATCTCTGTATGTCCTTCGATGTCCATCTATCTCTCTCTCTCTCTCAATTCTTCACCCCTTAAACTTGACAACCATCTCTCTTCTCATGTCACTCGATCGATGTCCATTTGTTTCTCTTGTCATTTCTCTCTCCCAAGACGATCATCTTCCTTTCTATCACTCAATCCTCATATCTCACTCCCTCTGTCTTTCCCTTGTTTATCATCCTTCACCGTCTCACACTACCTCTCCTACATTTCTTTTCTACAATATCTTTTCTCACGCTCATCCTGAAGACGAATATAAAGAAGGCACTTGCATTTTTCCATCACACTTTACAATACCTCACTTCCAATTTTCACAACAAATCTGCCGTCAGCATTGCTTCTCTCAATCTAAGACGTAAAGAGCTCATACAGAGCCTCAAGTAGGGTTTATATAAAAAAAATTGTTGAAATATGCATGGAATATTTCCTTCTCTATAAATACAAATGTATGACTCAATGTGATACGTACATCAATTTACAAAGATGAACAATTATTTATCGTTGATAGAAAATGGGAAATTATAGTTATAATTGCGGATGTCTTTAATTCCAATTTTTCTTATTTTCTTCAACTTCAATATCGTCATAATTTCCATCGTCTTCTTCGTCGACTATATCATCATCGCCATCGGTTTCGTTTATTGATATCATCGCCATCAATAATGTTATTATCGTTTTTGTTATATTCCCTTTGTCAAAATGAACGTCATCATAATGGTATCTTCTATTTCACCCTGATCTTCTTTTTCAATATCATCCTCATCCTGATCGTCTTTTTCAATATCATCCTCATCCTGATCGTCTTTTTCAATATCATCATCATCCTGATCGTCTTTTTCAATATCATCCACGTCGTGATAGTTTATTAGTTCACAAACTCTCCTTTAATATCGTAATTATCATCATTATAATTCTATTTATCTTCTCCTTCAACATCATAATGATCATTATTATGGTCTTCATTGTTGATGTCTATTTATTCCCATCATCTCATGTAGTATCATAATCACCATAATTATCATCTTGTCTTCATGGTCATTATCATCATCGGTCATCATCATCGTATCCATCATCATCATCATCTTTACAAATGTAATTAATAACGATTAACCATATATAAATACATTGTACAAACTAGCAACATAACTAATGAAATGTATAAGATTGATGTTAAAGTTATAACGCAATTGCTTTTATCAGAGGACTCCCAGAAGATGTCAACAAAATATCAGATAACGAACATCATGAATAGAATGTTACGAAACAACGATGTTGCAATCTATAATTGTCAAACCTCATGAAGAGTGACATCTGAAAGTGTAACTCTCATTACTAATTGTCTAATATAATAACACTAACTCCCTCGCAGATCTGATAACAGTAGTCATTATTTTCATAACACCCATTATACTGTAATTACTAGACAATATTCTCTCGTTGAATACACTGGTGATGTTATAGTGACATTTACAAAATAACCAGGTCTCGGGAAATTATACATTTAACTAATCCAATTAATTGATTCATGTCAATTACATTAGTTACCCAAAAAATGGGTATATTGTATGTGTATCATTATATAGGTCAAGGAATGAGTACTCCCCCGTTATAAAGCACGTGCAAATGGTTAGTGTTTATGGAAAACGGAAGGTCTTTTTGCGGTTGCAGTTTTGAAACACATATTCTCACACTGCCTAGTTTCATTAGATCCAGTGCAGCATACAAATCTTGTTGGGTCCGTTGATATTGTTTCCTATTATTAAATGTTAATGTATTGTTTTTATCCCTTCATGTCAATACCACTTCTTCTTCTTCGCGTTCGTTCTTCGGTGCGACCAATTTGATCATTCTTATTGTGATATATAATTGATATTTGACAAGAACGACTAACGTTGAATACCTGTTGAAATTAGGCCCCCTACTTGTTCATAGCATCATATGTATGACTGCATATAAGCTAAAAACGGACGAATATAACAAAGACACATATGACAAGTAATGCAGATATGACCCTGGAATCCAATATGATAAAGATAACAGAACAGTTCACCTATTTGGGTTGCAATTTAGAATGTCAGGAAATACAACAAACAAAATAACATAAATTATGCAACGAAGTGTAAAAGAACTTCAGCTTTTAAAAGTCTAAATAAAATAAGGGTTAATTTTCAAAATGAATTGCAAAATTAAAATTGCAATATTTTATCAATATAAATATATGTCAGTAAAAGTTGGAAAAGGAATAAATATTTAGAAAACAAGTTGAAGGCATTTTAAAATAAATGTCTGCAAAATATAATGAATATAAAATGTGAGGAATTCAAGAGAAGGGAATACATCAGAGAGAAATTGTATAAATCATTAGTAGCAGATATTATAAGAAAGTAAAGATAGAAATATGTTGGGCATACTATGAGACGAAATGATCAAAGAATCACAAAGTAGGCATTTCAGTGGAAGGCAGAAGTTCAAGAAAGAAAAGTAAAATTATAGAGAAACTCTGACAACACTTTACAAAGAGACAGACGAGAAATAACGTACTTAATTTAATAAAAGAGAATGAACGTGTTGCCCAGGATAGAGCCGTGTGGAGAAAATAGTTCAGGTTTTATGTAACGTATAACGGGAAGAGAGAAATATAAGATAAGATCTTCTTCATTACAATATTTGACTCCTTGCAGTGGCGGCTCGTGGTCAGTTTTCTTGGTGGGGGCAGACACAAATTTTCGGAAAATCATGGTTTTTGGAGTATTTACTATTATTTGTCTATTCCGAGAAGTTATTCTCCTTTCGATTACTGGTGGGTCGGGCCCCACTGGCCCTCAATGACGAGCCGCCCTGACTCCTTGTATCCGTGGCTTTATCGTGTATTCAATCACTTATGTTCATTATTTTATCTTGTATGCATCTACATGTCTTATTAGTTCATTCTCTTTCGTGTTTAGCTCCAGATCAGTACACTAACATCGAATAGAGCAACTACGCTCCTTGGAAGAAGTTGGCTTAGACTTGTGTATAGAATATCAGCGGACACGTTAGGAAATATTTTTTTCGATGAACAGCAAATGGAGAAGTTAACAGGGCAGACCAAATGAAACTTGTATATGTGTGTCTGCATCAATCTATTTCAACTGATCTCTGATGTCTCAGCACTCAACTATGTTGGCACTGAGCTAGAGCACTACACTAATACGGTTAAGTGTTTTTTTTGCGTTTTTAAGTTAATGAGTTCGAATCCGGTATGAGTCTTTCAGTTCTCAAGTGTATTTTTTTCCGGAGATCCCTAGAATTGTTGCTGGAGTTACGGAGTTTGTATTTAATGCAACATTCTCGGCAGGTGGCTTGCCATGTCTCTCGAGAGGGACGGGACCATATGGAAAAACCTTGTGCATCGAAGCAAATTCTTCGCTGTTATACCTTTATTATCTTTAAATAAACAAGTTTCTGCTCTCACATTACACAGCACAACTGTTTTGGGACTGAACTGTTTCAGCACTGAACTGTTTCAGCGCTGAGTTATTTCAACACTCCATTGTCCCAGCAAGCTAATTCTTCCCCGATCTGTTGCAACACTCAAATAATTCAGCACACAACTGGTTTCACAGTCAAGCTGTTTCAACCTTTTAACTTCAACAAACCCTGGAAAGTGGATAGTTTATCTTGTGTCATTATAACGCTAGCTAAGTAATAATAGACTCCGGAACGAAGCGATCGCTACCGGTACTATTATTATCAGCAATCAGGGCACGCAGACATCTAATGACTGAAATAAAAAACGTGGATCAATACATAATTTGTTGCTTCTATCCATCCCTCACTCCTTCACAAACTCTTGGTTCAGTATCGAGCAGGAAGGAATATAGTCACGGTCCTTGACTTATATTACATGAAAAAAAAATTATAAAGCGGATAACATAATATCCTTATGGTACTATACTTAGTTTTATTTATGTAACAACTATAAAGTGTGTAGCTTAAATATGTTTACAGTACGCTATGTAGTCTATCTATTAGGCAGTTATAAAGTGTGTAACTTGAATATTTTTACAGTACACTATTTAGTCTATCTATGAAGCAGTTATAAAGTATGTAACTTGTATATCTTTACAGTACGCTATGTAGTCTATCTATGAGACAGTTATAAAGTGTGTAACTTGAATATGTTTACAGTACGCTATGTATTTTATCTATGAGACAGTTATCAAGGGTGAAGCTGGAATATATTGTTACAGTACACTACTTCGTGTATCTATGAAAAATGAAAATGAAAATCGTGGCAAATTCTAAAGGACGTAGTAAACGATAGTCATTGATTTTCTAGGCACCACTTATACGTTCAGTAGTGTACCACTGCTTTCTGAACGGTGAGGTCTATTTTTACCTTTTGTAAAAATCGTACGGAAACGAATTTGCTTCCAAACCTGCGCACCGCGGTGTTTTAGCCAGGTACGCGATCGAGCTCAGTACTACTTAAGCTACAGGCGCTCACTACGTGTATCTATAGGGTACGTTTAAACGGTGAGTTTTGAATACGAATATGTTCATAGTAATATACTTAGTGAGGATGTGATGAGGAAGGGAGATTTAGAACACATTGTGACAACCGGTAAAATCAAGGGTAGACGAGATAGAGGCAGACAGAGAGAGACAATTTGGATAGCCTAACTTCATTACACGGTAGAGCGTCAACATCTGAGTTGATAACAAACACCAACGACAGAGATTTGTGGAGATCCATGATCGTCTACGCCAGCCGGCACGGCACCTGATGATGATGAATATCCTTAGTTAATGTATAGAATAATTACACAGGGTGTGACTTGAAAATGTTCACAATACTATACTCAGAATATTTATAGAACAACTATAAATGGTTAAACATGGTTACACTATAAATGGTTGAACTTGGTTTCTTTATAAGTGTTTGAGCCTGGCTACTTTTATTGTTTACATGCAGGTTTTAATACTAAAAAAACATTGCTATAATTAAAATGATAGCGATCGCTCTGTTGTTGAGAGTGACTTTTCTCCATAAATTATATTTAAAAATTGTGTTTACATTTTAAACAAATAGATTGAGAACAAAATTGTAAAAAAAAAAGACAACATGCAAAGATCCGAGATATTTGCATCAATAGCATCCGTTGTTGCGGGTTTTGCTTCCCATTGAAGCGAAAAATTCAGGAAGAGAAGAATAAACTGAACTTGGGAACGGAAATTAGAATCGTGCTTTTCCTGGTTACGACCTGGCTTCATTGAAATAGAACGTCCTATTGAAAATTCTGAACATTTGGTATTTTGTTGTACTACAATGTTGACGAGTCACTAGAGAAGCATCATCAAGTGCCATGCAGGTAGCTGTACGTTATCATGTTCTTCCACTTATCATCATCATCAGGTGCCGTCTCCACATCGAAGGTTGGCTGCAATGAATCTCCAGCATCCTCTGTCTTTCGCCTTAGTGTTGCACTCTGCCAGACTGTAACCTGTCCATTTCTTAAAGTTTCCTCCCACTTATCTCTCGGTCTTCCTCTTGCTCTTCCCCCTCAACTTTCCGCTCTATTAAAGATGTTATCATGGTGTCCCGTCTTTTTATGTGCCCAAAATACTTTACTTGTCTGAATTTTATTTCTCTTAATAATTGTTTCTTCATGCCTAGTTTTCATAAAACGTGTTTATTTGTCTGTTTTTCTTCCACTACTCTCTGTCTATTGTACTAGCTATGAGCTCTGATACTGTTTTTCACGCAGTGCCATTATGTTAAGATGTCTAATATCTTCTCCCACAATCGGCATCTATCTATTTCCATTTGTATCTTGTCCGTTGTCACAATGTATTGAGACTTTTATCTTCTAACATCTTCAAAGAATGTTGATTGGTTTTTTAATGCGTTTCATAAGTACTATGTCCTTGCCTCCTTCACTAACATACATTTTTCTATTATAAACGTTCCTATAAAATAGGTATAGAAGTGGTAGGCAAATGTGTTCAAGAAAGAAATGACAACTTAGGAAAACTCTGAAACGAACATACAGAGAAAGGCGAGAAATAGCTGACTCATTCTACCATAGAAGAAATTGAGAGAGTTGACAGGGAAAGAGTGGCATGGAATTACCTGCATTTCTTATGTTACGTATAATATTACGAAAAAAAATATAATAATAAACACCAAACAATCGTACCAGCAAGATACCCCTTTGACCAGGGGCTTCCAACAGTGGCACGACGCTACACTGATGTACCAGGACAGCGTCTCATGGGTTGTCGGAAATCTCAGTTAAGAAAAGTAGAGACACTTTCAAACAATGCTTAATGCCAAAAATAGATAGTAGTCGGCCATCATCATCATCAAGGTGCGTATCCTTTATAGGACGTTGCTCTCTTTGCAGCACATCTGAAATTCACTTTGTCTCTTGCCAGTTCACTCACTTCGTCGATGGTCATGTTCATGGTTTCTTTAATATCATGTAGCAATCTTCTTCTTGGTCTGCCTCTGCGTCCTGGTACCCTGACCTCTAGTATTGTTCTTTCCATGCCATCGTGACGCTTAATGTGACTAAAGTATGTAATTTTTCTGTATAGTATGTTGTTTATCTTCTCCTTGGTCTGCCTCTGCGTCCTGGTACCCTGACCTCTAGTATTGTTCTTTCCATGCCATCGTGACGCTTAATGTGACTAAAGTATGTAATTTTTCTGTATAGTATGTTGTTTATCTTCTCCTTGGTCTGCCTCTGCGTCCTGGTACCCTGACCTCTAGTATTGTTCTTTCCATGCCATCGTGACGCTTAATGTGACTAAAGTATGTAATTTTTCTGTATAGTATGTTGTTTATCTTCTCCTTGGTCTGCCTCTGCGTCCTGGTACCCTGACCTCTAGTATTGTTCTTTCCATGCCATCGTGACGCTTAATGTGACTAAAGTATGTAATTTTTCTGTATAGTATGTTGTTTATCTTCTTCTTCTTCTTCTTTTGTCGTCACACTGCTACCGGGCTGTTGCCCAGTGTCGTGGTTTTCTGTTTTGTCTTGCGCTGTTCTGGTGGCTTGTGTGATTGTTATCTTTGCTCTTTCACAGGATTCTGCTACGCCATCTAACCATCTTTTCCGTGGTCTTCCTCTTGCCTTCTTTCCCGATGTTCTGTGTAGAAGACTCTGTATACTTTGGAGTTTCGATGCATTCTTATTAAGTGGCCAAATCACTTAATTCTTTGCTTATCTATGTAATTCAAGCACGGTTTTGTGCCAACTTTCTTTCTTATACTGATGTTGGTGATTCTGTCTTTTCTTGTGTTGTTGGTAACTTTTCGCAGGCAACGCATTTCACATGTGTTGTTTATCAGCCAATTCTAATAGTCACTATGATATTTTTTTCGCTCCATTATGTTTCATGCAAAATGAAGGAAATTAATTTAGAATAATATAAATTGTATGTCACTGTTGTAATTGAATCATGTTTTATATGTCTATTATGTTTATTTTACACTTTGTGTTTAAAGTTATCAATAAAATCATGATATCATGTGATATATTTCTAATGTTTTGACAGCATGTATATATATATATATATATATCAATACAGAACTTGTTTTGACAGCATGTATATATATATATATATATCAATATAGAACTTGTTTTGACAGCATGTATATATATATATATATATATATCAATATAGAACTTGTTTTGACAGCATGTATATATATATATATATATATCAATATAGAACTTGTTTTGACAGCATGTATATATATATATATATATCAATATAGAACTTGTTTTGACAGCATGTATATATATATATATATATCAATACAGAACTTGTTTTGACAGCATGTATATATATATATATATATCAATATAGAACTTGTTTTGGCTAGAATATTTCTCATATCAAACGTTTATGCAAGAACACTTTAAGAACTCAGGAACACATAATTTTGACAAATGTTTTCAGTGATATTAAGTGTTGCGCATGCCATAGAATATTGAGATGAGCATAGAATGGTTGAGAATGAAAAAACGTAGATTAACTTTCCGGCACAGACTGGTATGTTGTGAGGATCATTCAGAGAACACTGCATGTCGTCACAACTAGTAATAAACCTATAGTCGTCACATGCTGATAAACCGTTTGAGAATAAATCGTGTTCTAGCTGTGAAAGAAAAAACCCACATTGATTTCTATAACTCTAATGTTTCCAGCAATCTTTATATCTTATCTCATTGTTTTGTCACCTCATTCGGTCTAAAACAATCTCAACGTTCTGTAATTGTTTTTATCATCATTAGACGTGTAGAGTACGTGTTGGTTTAGTATTCTATTCATTCTGTATGTCTTTAATTCTATCATTCTACTGGATTTTACTGTCACAAACGATGCTTTACTTATTGCCGCATGATTTTTTTTTCCCCTCTATCTACATTCGTTAAAATAATGACATTGTTGAAATATATATCATTACATGTTCATTTTGTGTGCTTTTATTTATACATAACTCATTTTTTAACGATGTATTCTCTTCCACTTCTGTCTTTCTGAAAAGTTTTCAATGCTAGAGATTATGTTAATATTTTCTCCATTTCTTTGCATGCAAAAAATGTATCCATTCTTTTTTTTACGGTGGTTGGAAAATATATTTTTATATTCACTTCTAAAAGTTATAAGATGTTCGGGTTATTTTATTTCCCAGAAGGATCTATTTTTAAATATTATTTATTCAATTCTTTGACAATGTTTGTCTTTGCTCAAACAGATTCGGTAAAAACACATCAACAGCATCAATAAATTTAATTGTTTTTTAATATTATTTATTCAATTGTTTGCCAATAGCTGTTTCTGTTGGAACACATCATGAAGGAAAACATTAGCAGCGTCAGTAATATTAATTGCTTTTTAAAAAATATTGTTTGATGTTAAACCAGTTTGTAATGTATGTCTTGAAATTATGAACACTTCTTAAACATGTTAGAGATATGTACTTCTTATGTTGAGTCTAGGTTAGTTCTCTGCCAACTCAGTGCTCATTCACGTTACTGTGGGCGTAGCTAAGTAACATTATAGGAGTATTTTTTTTATATAACTATTTCAGGCAATGTTTCGTGCTTGCTTTTTGGCAATTTTTCATACATCTTTCAGACAATCATTCAAGTAATTTTTCTTGCTTGTTTTTTACAATCGTTAGTGCATCTTTATTGATTTAGTAATTCTCTATATATCTGACCAATACAACAGAATTGGGAATCTGTCTTGCATCTTTACAGTTTTAGTAATTCTCTATGTTTCTGATTTATACAACAGAATTGCTTCAATTTTGGTTGTTACCCATTGCCAAACAGTGGTTTACCATTGAGTTTTCTAGAAGGAACACAGAAGAAGTAGATGAACCATAGTGTTATATATCTACAATATTTGAAAAGTCTCTGTTTTTATCTCATTCAACAATTCTCTACTCTTACCCATATTTGTCCTGAATTCCCATTTGTGTATTATGTGTCTCTTAACTAAATACAATACTTCTATACATTTCCATATTGAAGAGTAAAGGTTTTTTTTGTTTTAAACTGTTTGATTTTTTACCGATTCAGAAGCACTTGAGCTTTCAGCTCTTCGGCTCGGTGCCGTGGACATCGTAACCCTTCGGTTCGGTGTCACGAACACCGTGAATCTGGAAACTGTTTGATAAGTGTCACTGTATGAACGTCATATTAATATTGAATATGTTACGTTATGCGATCGACGTCATGGCACATTGGGCATTTCCATGCATGCTCTGTCCTCCGCTGCAGCAGCCATCCCAAAGTACAATTGCTCACCGTAGCCATGAGAAGTTGATTACTATATCTTCTCTCTCTACCATGAAGACGACACTGTCTGGCATGTCCAAACTTAACGCATAATTCTCGAAAACGTTCCAGTGTCTGAGACTTGCCCATGTCACATAACTGAGAGCGTACCGCATCAATGATATCGGCTCCGTCCATACTGCTGCCTGTTTGAGTCGGGGCATTGTTTTCAAGAAAGTCAGCACGCTCGTTACCCTGCACTCCAGCATGTCCAGGTGTGTACAGCCAAGTCATTTTCTTGAGATGTGATCTCCGAATGCTGTCCACCCATTCCACACGCATACTTCCAGATTCAATCATTTGAAGCATATTCATCGAGTCTGATATGATAATCGTATGGGTTACCTGTTGCTCAGCCACCCATGACAGAGCCCTGGAGGCAGCAGTGATCTCCATAGTATTGTCCATAGTTATGGAGTGACCTTCATAGAGCGGGTTTGTCTATCGAATCGAACACAGATGTTGTTGTGAGTTCAGTCTAACACTCGTCTCTCTATTTGTGAGAAGAGTTTGCCTATCAACGCATTTGAAGCATGCAGTATGCTTCATGAGAAAGGGACATTTACAACACATTGAAACAATCAGTCAAATCGGGGATAAACAAGACAGAAGAAGACAGAGAAAGAAAATTTTGGATAGACTGACTTCATGCCACAGTAGAGCGTCAACATCTGAGATGATATCAAACACCAAGGCAGAGATTTGTGGAGATCCATGATCACCTATGCCAGCCGACATTGCATCTGGTGATGAGTATGCTTCCAATATATATATATATTTTTCTTTCTCCTTATCCAGAAGAACTTGAGCCCTCAGCTCTTCGGCTCGGTGTCATGGACCCAGGAGATGTGATCTCCAAATTCTGTCCACCCATTCCACACGCATACTTCCAGATTCAACCATTTGAAGCATATTCATCGAGTCTAATATGATAATCGTATGAGTTACCTGTTGCTCAGCCACCCATGACAGAGCCCTGGAGGCAGCAGTGATCTCCATAGTCATGCTCGATGTCGTTGTCTCGAAAGCGCTGCAGTCCTCATGACGTGTTCGACCGTTTCGCTCTGCTGAATAAGCCCACGATGATCTGGTTCCGCGACTGACAGAGCCATCGGTGTTGATAATAATATTGAATATGTTATTGTGTATGGTATTCTATTTTTTATTCAACTAACAATTTGTCAACAGGAAGTGTACATTCTGTAATCACTTCACAACAAGTTAAAGGTCATTTAACAATACATCACTGACGCCATTCTGTAACCATCGACGTTCTTTCCTTTTCTGCGGGGCCACATGCGCAGTAAAATAAAGTGATATGGCAGTACCAGGATTAGTGAGCTGGCACTGCCCAAGACCCTACTCAAACTTCACGTTGTGAAACTATATGTAAGACTTAATATATGTTACACAAAATTATATGTCACAATAAATGAAACTATATGTAAGATATGATACAGATTACACAATATTAGAAGTTATAGCTCGTAAAATTATATTTGAGAACAGCCCGAGTGGTTACCGGGGCCCAAATTTGAGGTGTAAAGAATAGAACCACTGTTACCTGCCACGCATGTCGTAAGAGGCGACTAAGGAGGTTTGGCTGAAATCGGATGCATGTTTCCTAAACGTGTAGAAGTCTATGCGTTTAGGGGCCTACCAAACCAATGTGCAACGTATACACGTTCTTGGCATAGATCAAACCTGTCACAAAGAGTGATTAAAATTGGTCGTAAAGAACGAACTCGAAGAAGAAGAAGAAGATTTGAGAACATGTATGCATTTCAACAAACTAAATCAAAATAAATGAAACGAGAAGAGAGACCAGTTAAGAGCTCTGCTATATGAAAGTGTAAGCGTGTATGCATTCATAGAAAATAACTTGGGTATACAGATAGATTATCAATGGCGTATTGCATTAACAACATGTATTATCGAAGTACAACACATAAAATCAATCACTAAATGGTTGCTCATCGTATCCATCTAACTTTGTACTCAATGATCTTGATGTCAAATCATTATTTGTGTCTGCATCTTCATCGATGTGATACTGTCAGTGACTGTATAAAATGACACCAATTGTAATTGCTTCTATGTTAGTTGTCACAATAAAAGTTATCCTAATTGGTTCAGTCAGTACATACCAGGTTTAATAGACTGAACGACTTGTAATATAATTATACGGGACTATAGTTTTAAATGTTGTAGTCTTCTAAATGTCTGTTTTATGACCCGATATAGAGACGGTACACATACATAACTAACAACAATCGATATATATATATTGATGTTCTATATCTTACGTTGATCAAACACTCCAACAAATTACTTCCTTGTATATTTGTAAATGAGAGTCGCTGTAGCGTAGTTGTTAGTGAACTCGCTTCGCTAGGCTGGTGGTCTGGGTTCAGCTCCCGCAATGCGCGTGGAATTTTTCCCGACCACTCTCAGGTCGACCCAGCCTCAACTGGGTACCAGACATGCTCTGGGAAAGTAAAGGCGGCCGGCGTGATGCTAACCACATCACCCATCGTGTGCCGACGGTCAATGAAAAAACAGGCCTAACACTGTATTGACCTATATACCACGAGGTATGAAAGGGTTCCTTACTTTGTTTTATATTTGTAAATGTTTCATGCCTGCCTTTATCGTCTGGCTGTCGACGCTTTGCTTATTTCTCATTACGATTTATAGCAATGTATCATATATCTATCAATATTAGTTATCACTTGAAGCCTTTGATGTCAATAATTATGTCAGAGTTTCACTTTAAACCTTTGATATGAATAATTATCTCATATATTTTCAATTATATTCTTTTCGGAAATTTTGATAAAGAAAACCGCTAAAATATGTGTTTCTAACAGTTTGGGGAAAACTGTAGCTAAAAGCATTTAAAGACAAAAAAGTACAGAAAGAAACAAAATATATACCCTTGACAAATTTCAGGTTAGATATTTTCGAACTAATAGTTTCAAGTTGTACTTATTTAACCTATAATCGTGTAGTAAAAGATATTTATATGAGTATCAAATTCTCTCTTATTTGATCTCTGTTCCCCTATGAAACAAACAATTGGATAGATGGGTAGATATAACCACTAATAGGAACAACACTCAGTTAGATAAATGGGTAGCGCACGAAACTATGAAGACACTTGTCAACATGGACACACCTAATACTACAGTAGAGGTTAACTCTACCATTGACAAACATTTTTTATTTACGATCGCAGAAAAGTACGATGTTCCAGTCGAGGTCATTGAAAGAGAAAGAGATATAATTGCCCACACGTGTAAACCTGATAACATTGTGCTGACACAAGGGACTGGTCCCACATTATTTCAAAGACCCGAAAACAATAATTATATGCAAAAGCAAGGGGGAACTAAAGTGATTGTAACAACTACAGAAGGATATCACTTATGTGCATTGTTGGTACTTACCATACATACTTGACATAAATATTATGCGCATTCTACATGACCTTGGAGACCAGGTTTATTCTAAGTTGCAATGCATCATTTGTCCAAATTGATTTTCCCCATTATTTATTTCTATTTGCACGACAAGGATACTCCAGTTAGTTGGTCGACATTATCTGCATAGTGCGCTCTAAAAGATATGCTGCCCACCACCATGTCTGAAATTCATTGACCTACTCCACACTTGCATGAACGGAACGACTAATTTTGATGATATATTCTCAGATGAGTTGACAGTCAAGAGTGAAGTAAAGAAACGTTGTTTGTTTGTCATATATTACTGTTATATATAAGTCTGACTCAGTCTGAAACTAGTACTTCGATATCAGGATGGGGATATTTTGATCCATTCTCATACAGATCAGCTAGCCAAGGGGGAACCATCAGTATGCATACTTCGATATCTGTTAGGGAAGACTGAGCACCTATGTATCTGCCCAGAGTGCAATGACGTCAGTTTAGTAACCAATAACCAAAGAACTGGTTTATGCAGATGAAAATGCAACTACGATCAACACTAAGTAAGAACTCATCATTATCAAATAGTTTGTCCTGAGCAGAACTTTGCCACCCCAACAGTCCTCCGGAGCTTCTCTCTCTCATAGGCCAGATGTCCTGCCTCTGCAGCCGTCATGTTCAGACCATAATCTACATTCATAATCCATCCTCTCCGTGGTCTTTCTCTTCTTCTCTTTGCCGGTATGCCTCCTTCCATGATGGTCTTCTCAGCCCTACATGTCTCTTTATATGCCCAAAATATCTCAATTGTCTCTGTCATATTTGAAGCATCAACCAGTTTTCTTTGATTTTGAGTTCTTTCTGGATAGATCTATTTGTTCTCTTCTCTGTCCAAGATATACGGAGGACTCTTCTATAACACTTATATTCGAAAGAACATATATGTTTTTCCACTGCTTTATTAAATGGCCATGCTTCACACCCATATGTTGTCACTGGGAATATGCATAAAGTAAAAACTGTATAAACTAATGTCAACATGTTCTAATGAGATGTTGTGTTTTTTAATATGAAACTGTGAAAAGAACAAATATCAATTATAATGCATTGTGCGAATGAGACAAACAGTAGTATCAATTAATTGCTAAGAATTGTTGGTAGTAGAGCACTGTACCTATAGCAGATTCTTGATCAAGGAAAATATATCAATGAAACAAGAAATACATTTCAGAATTGTCAATATTTTCAAAATTACATCTTAAAGTCTTTATAAGTTCATAACTCGCAAAACGTACAATCACTCTTAGGCTCAGATCACATACAAATTAGCAAGAGTCGTTAACAAGTGGTGGATATGGAACGTTTAAAGAAGAAGAAGAATCGATCATGTTGCATGGCGCATATGAAGAAAACAGTAGTATCAAATAATTGCTAAGATTTGTTGTTAGTAGACCAGAGTATATACCGCCGGTCCTTGAGCAACGAATATATATTTATTAATGGATCAAATAATAAATATCAGAATAGTCATTACCTTCAAAATTTCATCTGGGATCCAATGCGGAGTTCGTGTACTTACGCTTAGTCTCCCATTATAAAACGAGATCAGAGAACACATGGTTATTCTCGAAAGTGCAATGTTCATGGTATATTAATACAGCATTGAATAATTAATATGTGAATGTTAAGTCATTTATCATTGAATAATTAATATGTGAATGGTAAGTTATTTATCATTGAATAATTAATATGTGAATGGTAAGTTATTTATCATTGAATAATTAATATGTGAATGGTAAGCCATTTATGATTGAATAATTAATATGTGAATGGTAAGTTATTTATTTTTGAATAATTAATATGTGAATGGTAAGTTATTTATCATTGAATAATTAATAGGTGAATGTTAAGTCATTTATCATTGAATAATTAATATGTGAATGGTAAGTAATTTATCATTGAATAATTAATATGTGAATGGTAAGTTATTTATTTTTGAATAATTAATATGTGAATGGTAAGTTATTTATCATTGAATAATTAATATGTGAATGGTAAGTCATTTATCATTGAATAATTAATATGTGAATGGTAAGTTATTTATCATTGAATAATTAATATGTGAATGGTAAGTCATTTATTTTTGAATAATTAATATGTGAATGGTAAGTCATTTATCATTGAATAATTAATATGTGAATGATAAGTTATTTATCATTGAATAATTAATATGTGAATGGTAAGTTATTTATCATTGAATAATTAATACGTGAATGGTAAGTCATTTATCATTGAATTATTACCCCACCCTCTAAAGCAATTATGGTCACATCTTCTTCTTCTTCAAACGTTCCACATTGCCCATTTGTTAATCCACTATTTGTGATTGATATGTTTTGTTAGCCTAAGAGAGATTGTACATTGTGTCAGTTATGCGCCTACAAGCCAGCACATCCGATTTCTGCGATGCTTTTTATTTACTAGAGTACCTTCACAAAGGCCCTTACTTCGCTCACCTCTTACGACATGCCTTGTGGGTCGAAGCGTTATTATTCTTTGCTCCCATTACAAGCCACGGTAGTACACTGACGCACTTATTGTCACAAAATTAACATGAAATTGAAATATTGTAAGAAAATGTCTATTCCATTGAAACAAACAGTAAGAACAATACTACATCCAACCACATTGAGTAACAGTAACACGCATTATGTTGAAGCAATAATATGAACTGTAACAAAACTGCAGATCAAACTAAACAAGTCTGTGATAAACGGCTCCAGTAAAGCTCCAAGAGATAAATAAAGACTAAATATAAATGAGAAATTGTAGAGCTACATACACGCATATCAAAGACAATCAACAGACTCATGCAGACGTCTACATGATACAACATTTCAGGGAAGGTCGTATGGACATTGAGAATAAAACTCAATCAATACAAATTGTAGGCGTAAATATGAGTTCTTCGTTCTCTGATCATGTTTTGCTTCACAACGTCAGGATGAAAAGAGATGCACAGAACGGGTTGTTATGCGCGCTTCAAACATGTTTTTTTCACTATCTGGTATTTCTAGGATCTAATTTTTGCGAGTTAGATCTTTCACCTTGTATCTGCTGTTTCTGAATATCATTGCTCTTTGAAGCGCACCGTCTATTGGTAATCTGCTTATGAGGCTGACACATTTAATTTGTTGTTTCTTGATGAAGTTCAGTATTGATTTTGTACCTACTTTTTTCTGATGTATTCATTTTGAAATTGATGTTTTCTTGATACTTTTAGCACCCTGCGTAAACAGTTCATCTCTGTCAGGACTAGTTTTCTGTTATCATGTGATGTCAACATCGTAGTTTGGCCCTGATAGCATAATGTCGGTCAGAAGTTCGTGTTGAACAATGCTCTTTTAATGATCCTGGTCAAGTATTTATAGTGTTGCTTTGTAAGCTCAATCGATTTTCTTCTTCTTTGTTTGTAAGTTCAATGGATTGATTGGTTTTCTCTCTTACATGTACGTTCCAGTTGGCACAGAGGAATAAAAAAGGTTACCTTACGTGCTAAATTTATCGTCCAGTAACTTGGCGTATGTCAAACATTGATATAATAACCTACTTTGTCTTCTTCTGCAAGTTTCAGTCATCCTCGATTAAGCGGATTAAGAGTGGATTAACACACCGGCCCATAAAGTGGACCCAGCTTTTTAAAGCTATTTGTGATTTTTCTAGACATTATTTCCTTCAGTAGTTTGCCATTGCTTTCTGAATGGGTGGTGCCATCGTCGTTTTGTAAAACTCCACGCGAAACAATTTGCAACCAAACTATCTGCAGCGTGATTCGAACTCAGAACGTTGGGGTTAATAGACCGAGTCACTATTCCCTAAGCCATATACGCAACCGCAGTGCCCAGTACGTAGACGAAATATAATAATCTAGTCTGTAATCTGTAAAATATAGTAATCTGGTCTCAGATGAAGTCATTTCGATAATGATGTCCAAGTCTCAGACACCACATGCTGCCACTGGGAATAGACATGCCTTTAGTTCTATGTTTTGTGTTGTTCTATCTGTTCAACTCTGTCCAAGTCTCGGATACCACATGCTGCCACTGGGAATAGACATGCCTTTAGTTCTATGTTTTGTGTTGTTCTATCTGTTCAACTCTGTCCAAGTCTCGGATACCACATGCTGCCACTGGAAATAGACATGCTTTTAGTTCTTTGTTTTGTGTTGTTCTATCTGTTCAACTCTGTCCAAGTCTCGGATACCACATGCTGCCACTGGGAATAGACATGCCTTTAGTTCTATGTTTTGTGTTGTTCTATCTGTTCAACTCTGTCCAAGTCTCGGATACCACATGCTGCCACTGGGAATAGACATGCTTTTAGTTCTATGTTTTGTGTTGTTCTATCTGTTCAACTCTATAAATATTTCAGTTAAATTATGTCAGAGAAATGTTAGCAATGAAGTATGTTAATCATCTTCAAACACTTTACAACTCTTTAATTAGTATACGCTATCTGGTTACATCTATCTTTACTATAAAAACAGCGCTACCAATGACAGCATTAGATGGACTTTATGTATTACACAAATGTATAGAGGTCAAGATTAAAGACAAAAAAGGAACTATTTTTTTATGCAATTGGGTAGAATGAATAATATGGTGTTAGGCGAATATAATTTTGTAAGTGACCCTCAGCACACGATTGGGGATGTGTTCAATATACCGACAGCTGTTTTCACTTTTTTTTCTTTGACACAAAATTGAAGCTGGGCCGACCTGAGAGCCACAACGGTCAGAAACAAAATGCCTATATGTACTTGAACATGGTCCACTTGTCTAAGTTAGAGCACTAACCGCTAAGCTATCACGACTATCAAGATAAAATATTGCAAGAGCATTATTTAGAATTGTATTCCTGCAGAAATAGTACTGCAGACACTGTTCTTAACACTGTTGAATGTACACAAGTGACATCAAAGTTGTAAAGAAACATCCTCTGTAGAAGAACTATCACTAAAGTAATACAGTTAGAATCGCCACATGGAAGTACGTCACTGTATAAAAAAGGGTTTTAACCAAACACGTAAAAACAAAGTACTGTAGTTTTACAAAATACAATAACAATACACAGCAACGTTTCAATCAAAAGGCCTTTATCAAGCAAATGATAGAACAGAAGGGAATAAATTCACTTCTTACACGGCACAGAACATATAGAATCGGACAATACATTACTAACCTTTATATCGATATCTTCTTCTTCTTCTTAATCATATATTTAGTGGTTTATGACATTCCAGATTTTATATTTGTATCATATTTTAATATTTCAGAATAACTTTGTTATAGTTTAGAAACCAATGTATAAATAAGGAAAGTAAAGAACCCGTTTTCATATCTACGCCTGAGTGGTTAGCGTGGCCCAAATTTGGGGTGTAAAGAATAGAACCACTGTTACCTACCACGCATGTCGTAAGAGGCGGCTAAGGAGGTTTGACTGAAATCGTATGCATCTGTCCTAAACGTATAGAAGTATATGCGCTTAGAGGCCTACCAAACCAATGTACAACGTATACACGTTCTTGGCAAAGATCAAATATAACACACAGAGTGATTAAAATTGGTCGTAAAGAACGAATGTAAAGGAGAAGAAAAAGATACCTACAAGTATATCTGTGACTATAACGTTCGGTTGATATTTGTCTATGATCAAAGGCACACAATTGGTGATATGATCAACATCAAACCGACTACCGTTACACCTGCGTATCTATCTGTAACCAAACACTCTGTTTTGACCCAAGAACTTTTAAAATTTTAAATGATCTCTCTTGGATTAAGACATTTGATCCCCCAAACAACCCACTTATGAATCAAACGCTTTAACCACTACGTCACCTTGGTTCCCAAAAATAATGATACGTGTCAATAAATATCACTGATTCCCTTGTTGATTTTCTGCCTATCAGTGACTTGTTCCAGCATTATAACCATCATCCTCATTTTAACATCGCTTACCTATATTTAGCATTCACGAAGAAAATGGTTGGAATTGATTTTCGGTTTCTAGTAACGAGATTCACAATCGTATTTCTCATATAGTCATTGGTCTTGTTAGATGACCTGTCGGTTTGTGTAAGGATGTAACTATTCAACAGTCACGAAACAGTGAAGGCATACGTCGATGTCTGTATCGCTCAGGACATATTCAAATTGCGGACATGTCTACGTCTGCGATTGTTTGAACTTGACCAATCAGAAGATGGTGTACACTGAATAGATATTTCGATTTTGCTAGAATGTCGACTATTGGGAAATTTTAAAAAAGTTGATTACTAAAACTCGATTCTTAGAATGAGATAATGAGATAGGAGCGCTTTCTTCTTATTTTCTGTTTATTTTAACCCGTTCGTCCTTCTAGACCGATATACTGGCTCACCGTCTTTTTTAAAATGACGCAAAGCCATTATACCCGCTAATTCAGTATGAAAATGAAAATCGGGGCATATCCTTTACAGAACATAGCCATTAACCACAGTAAACGAGTCATTGATTTTCAAGTCACCACTTATACGTTCAGTAGTTAGACATTGCTTTCTGAACGGTGAGGTCTATTTTTATCTTTCGTAAAAATTCAAAGGGAAATGAATTTGCTTCCAAATTGCCTGACGCGGGGTTTGAACCAGGTACACTTGCGTTGTGATCGAGCTCACTACCGCTTCACACAAAGAGGTAAGCTACAGAAGCATACTAATTCAGTATACGTTACAAAATAAATGCATACGGATGTTAAACAAATTGCGCAGTGAAAGTGTTTGTCTCCATTGTTATATTTGCATAGATATTAACCATATTAATTTCTCTTGTTGGATCTAGTCACAAGCACATTCATGTTTCACCAGAAGCATCTCATTTCTCTTGTTGGATCTAGTCACAAGCACATTCATGTTTCACCAGAAGCATCTCATTTCTCTTGTTGGATCTAGTCACAAACACATCCATGTTTCACCAGAAGCAGCTGATTTCTCTTGTTGGATCTAGTCACAAACACATCCATGTTTCACCAGAAGCATCTCATTTCTCTTGTTGGATCTAGTCACAAACACATCCATGTTTCACCAGAAGCATCTCATTTCTCTTGTTGGATCTAGTCACAAACACATCCATGTTTCACCAGAAGCAGCTCATTTCTCTTGTTGGGTCTAGTCACAAGCACATCCATGTTTCACCAGAAGCAGCTCATCATATTTTCTTAATTCACTCTCCCCCATATTTGTGTGGTTTTGTTTTTCCTGCACATCTGTTAGTTTGTTATTAAATGTGTTATTTCTAGCGGAATGTGCGACTAAAATAGCACAGTAGGAAGTACTACTTCTTCTTTGAATGCACCAAATGGACCACTTGTTAAACAACTCTTTGTGATCTGTATATGATCTGAGCTTAACAGCGGTATACGTTGGGCCAGTTACAAGTCGGTCAACAAATCAGATTTCGATAACACTTGTTATATACTAGAATGCCCGTCTGCCCAGCGTGTTCGTAGCGCGTTGGACTACGGGTGACTATCCCTCTGTGTGTGCGGGTTCAATTCCGCGGGATGGCAGAAAAAGCCACAGATTCTCC